>CANSZD010001921.1:0-469192 GCA_947648045.1 Beta corolliflora
AATTTAAATTCATTAAGGGTATATCGGACTTTTTGTAAGTGGGACACAATCTTCCTCCCCCTCTTCACTTATATGATAGAGATTAATGACATTAACTATCAACAATTTACCTTTAATTAGTTGCTTAACTGATGATTATATAATTACCCGAGCTTATTTGACGATAGATCAACTCATGTAATTGTAATGCAATTAACAAACTAATAAGTTTGAACCTTTCTCAAATTTTTATTTTTTATTTATAAAAGTCCCTAATAAGTTTGCTAGCTATAATGTTCTTCCTTTTATATAACCCAGTGTTTTAACCCGTACATTGCGATTATGTATTCTTTTAATATCATCTAACGTTGTGTGTCATCTACAGTTATGTAATAAGGTTATTGGAGCAAAGTGTAGGGTGAAAAGTCTAGGTGAAAACTCCCCTAACAAGTTTGCTAGCACATGATTTTTTTTAACTAGCTAGTTTAGTTATAGAATATGTTTGACTTGGAAAGAGAATTAGTAAAAAAGGCCACCTCACAATTGTTGGTTGGGGCAAATATTTTATTTTGTAAAATTTTCAAAAGATTGTTAAAAATCGATACATAAAATTATTTGTTAAGGAGTAATGGAGTATGAAACAATCTGATTTATTGATTGTGCAAACCTAATAGTTAGTATAATAGGAGGAACCAAATAAAAAGCAAAAAAAGAAGAAAAAGAAACGCAATACCAAGAGAGAAAGGAGATGATTGCATTTCCTTATCCAACGGACCAAAAGCACGATCTGTGTGCTTTGAGATTAACCAATCACAAAAAGCACAAAATTCTATAAATAAGAGTTAAATTTTGAATTGAAAATTGCAATCGTTATTAACTAACTATTCACAAGACCCAAAAAAAATGACGGCCTCCAATAACTCCAATTCACCACCATCCTCCAATGGCTCCCCACCAGAGGAGCTTCCACTGGGCTCCCCACCGCCCATGAAAAGACCTCTTACACCAACATCTCCATTGCTACCGATTCACCTTCCACTATTACACAAAGAAGTTTCTTAGCTAATGAGAAGAAGATCAGAGAATGTGAAAAAAAGGAGATGATCGCATTTCCTTATCCAACGGGCCAAAAGCACGATCCGTGTGCTTTGAGATTAACCAATCACAAAAAGCACAAACTTCTATAAAATTGGAGTTAAATTTTGAATTGAAAATTGCAATCGTCATTAACTAACTATTCATAAGACCCAAAAAAAATGGCGGCCTCTAATAACTCCAATTCACCACCATTCTCCAATGGTTCCCCACCACAGAGCTTCCACTTTGGGTTCCCCACCGCCCATGAAAAGACCTCTTACACCAACATCTCCCATTGCTACCGATTCGCCTTCCACTATTACACTAAGAAGTTTCTTAGCTAATGAGAATAAGATCAGAAAATGTGAAAAAAATGGAGATGATTGCATTTCCTTATCCAACGGACCAAAAGCACGATCCGTGTGAGATTAACCAATCACAAAAAGCACAAACTTCTATAAATAGGAGTTAAATTTTGAATTGAAAATTGCAATCGTTATTAACTAACTATTCACAAGACCCAAAATAAAAAATGACGGCCTCCAATAACTCCAATTCACCACCATCCTCCAATGGCTCCCCACCAGAGGAGCTTCCACTGGGCTCCCCACCGTCCATGAAATTAAAGACCTCTTACACCAGCATCTCCCATTGCTACCGGTTCGCCTTCCACTATTACACTAAGAAGTTTATTAGCTAATGAGAAGAAGATCAGAGAATGTGAAAAAAAAGGAGATGATCGCATTTCCTTATCCAGCGAACCGAAAGCACGATCTGTGTGCTTTGAGATTAACCAATCACAAAAAGCACAAATTTCTATAAATAGGAGTTAAATTTTGAATTGAAAATTACAATCATCATTAACTAACAATTCACAAGACCCAAAAAAATGGCGGCCTCCAATAACTCCAATTCACCACCATCCTACAATGGCTCCCCACCAGAGGAGCTTCCACTGGGCTCCCCGCCGCCTATGAAAAGACCTCTTACACCAACATCTCCATTGCTACCGATTCGCCTTCCACTATTACACTAAGAAGTTTATTAGCTAATGAGAAGAAGATCGAGGAGAATGTGAAAAAAGGAGATGATCGCATTTCCTTATCCAACGGGCCAAAAACACGATCTGTGTGCTTTGAGATTAACCAATCACAAAAAGCACAAAATTCTATAAAAAGGAGTTAAATTTTGAATTGAAATTTGCAATCGTCATTAACTAACTATTCACAAAATAATAAAAAAAAGGCGGTCTCCAATAACTCCAATTCACCACCATTCTCCAATGGCTCCCCACCATAGGAGCTTCCACTAGGTTCTCCACTGCCTATTAAAAGACCTCTTACACCAACATTTCCCATTGCTACCGATTCGCCTTCCACTATTACACTAAGAAGTTTCTTAGCTAATGAAAAGAAGATCAGAGAATGTGAAAAAAAGGAGATGATCGCATTTCCTTATCCAACGGACCAAAAGCGCGATCTGTGTGAGATTAACCAATCAAAAAAAACACAAATTTCTATAAATAGGAGTTAAATTTTGAATTGAAAATTGCAATCGTTATTAACTAACTATTCACAAGACCCAAAAAAAAATGACGGCCTCTAATAACTCCAATTCACCACCATCCTCCAATGGCTCCCCACCAGAGGAGCTTCCACTAGGCTCCCCACCGTCCATGAAAAGACCTCTTACACCAGCATCTCCCATTGCTACCGATTCGCCTTCCACTATTACACTAAGAAGTTTATTAGCTAATGAGAAGAAGATCAGAGAATGTGATACCAAAATTGAACGCTATACTAAATCAATTGAACGCTCTACTAAAGCAATTGATGCTATTAAGAAACAAAGAGAGATTTACATGGACGACAAAGGTCAAATTACTCACATTCTCCCTACTCTAGATTCTTTCACTATCACAACCTGCAGAGAATTGAGGTTGCTAAAAAAGTTGGAAAAGAAAGAAGCTGATATAAACCTTCATCACTCTGTCGATCAAGGACCCACTGATTTCTTCTGCTATTACATGAACCACCGTTCTCTAATTGGCTCCTGAATCCTGGTGAAAGTGGTCGTGCCGCCACACCGCGGCCGCCGCGCAGCGCAGCGGAAGCGCAACGACAACAATTGAAGAAAGTATTGTGTTGTGTTGAAATTGAAGAAGATCTTGATAGGTTCCAATTGTTGATAGGTTTCAATTAATAAGATGTTGATAGGTTTCAATATTGAAAGAAAAATGTAACCGGATGATTAAATGTTGTTGATTAGGGTTCCAAGTATGATATTAATGAGTTGATTAGGGTTTGAGTTTTGGTTTAGTCTGAATCTTTTATCTTGGAATTGGACGGTGTTATATCTTTGATTGTCATGTGCTTTCCATGTTATGTTAAGGGGAAGTGTTACCATTTGATGTTAATCTGTGTTGAACCATTGTCTTTTGGATCTTCAATAGTTGATTTGGTCATCAAGAGTGTTTTCTAGCTGTTATTCTGTTGTAGGTCAATGCAATCTTCATTATGAGCTTTTATTAGGCCTTGGAATGAACTGGTAATAGAGTTCATATTCTAATAGCTCACTTTATGGAGTGACAAGTGGATTGGCTCATGAAGAATATGATCTTCACTCATCTTGATTGGAGTGAGGCGCTGCAAGTGAGCAAGTGAAAATCTAGTTTTAATTTGTTAGAAGTCACAGTGATTCAATTTTTTTTACTTAAACATTATTTTGTGTAGTGATCCGAATAGCAATATATGTTCTCTTTCTTACCTTATTGAGCAATATCTTCTAAAAAAATTCTTGGTGTGCAATGTTCAAAATATAACTGGGTGTCGAATTTTGGTAAGCTGTAATAGCACACTTTGCTTGGACAAAACAGATAGAATAGTATACCTTGGTTTCTGATTCTACTCTTATAGGAGGAGCTATGCCCGTACTTTTATTTGCCAAAGGTGATGGATGGCCTATTTCCCTAGCAAATAAGTTATTTGGGATTGATATTGAGCTTGCTGATGGTCTAGCTCCACTGAGTCAGAGTTTTACTGTACATTGTGGCTTTCAAATTGTTCTCATGCAACGATCCTAATAATAAGTGGTTTACAGGTGTGGAATAAAGATGTTGGATTTTATTGTGTCAAGGATTCCTCAGGTTCTCCTATATCATACTTTTATTTTGATCCGTACTCTCGGCCTGCTGAAAAACGAGGTGGTGCGTGGATGGACGAGGTGTTTTCTCGAAGTCGTGTATTGTCTCAGAACGGTTCTTCTGTGAGGCTACATGTTGCACATATGGTTTGCAATCAAACTCCACCTGTTGGCGACAAGTCAAGTCAAGCCAAGCCTTATGACATTCCGTGAAGTAAGCATTATTGCCTGTAGTTTTTGGATCAATTGATTGTTATTTGGCTATAGATGTGTATACAATCTGTCCAAATAATCGATTTGTGTCGTAACTTGAACTTTTTAATGAATGTTATCTTATTATGATAGAACTATAAATTAGTGTAGAGAAGAAAAATAGGAGACAAAAAGAAGTGCTTAATTACTTGAGAAATGTAATACATGAGCATGCTCTTTATATAGAGCTTACAACCACTAACTACCACAAAACTAGGAACAGTAGCTAACAAACCCAAACTAAAAACTCCAAAACAAACTCCTAATATACTTGTCATTATTTCAAAGCAACTAATCCTACTATGTGGGATTCAACTAACTGCTAGTTGACTATGACTAACTGAACTTAACATACCCTCCCTTAAACTGAACTTAACATACCCTCCCTTAAACTGAACTTTGCAAAAGATCAGTTTAATTACATAAATAAAGCCTTTTATCAAAGTGGATTCTTCATGGTGCAGACTCCAAGTAATCTTCTAAACTTAACAAAAGTTGTCCAAGTTGAGAGACTTTGTGAATACATCGGCAACTTGATCGGTACTCTCCGCAGAAAAACAAGATCAATGGTTCCATCTTTAGAGAGATCACGTAAGAAGTGATATCTAACATCTATGTGCTTGCATTTGCCATGAAAAACGGATTCCTTGAGAGCTTAATAGGCGAACTAGTGTCACAAAATAATTGAGTAGAATTCTCCCGCTGAACCGAAGCTCTTCAAGTATATTTCTTAACCAAAGCGCCCGACTTGCAAGGTTCTTTGCAGCTACGAACTCGCTTCGGTGGTTGATAATGTGACTATAGGTTGCTTCTTCGAACACCAAGAGACATTTGCGGAACCCAGGAGAAAGGCATATCCAAAAGAGTACTTCTTCGTCGTCTAAGTCTCCAGCGTAATCACTATCACAAAAGTCAAACAACTCTGAATTTCCATCCTTGCTGTAAAAAAGCCCAAAGTCTGTAGTTCCCCGTAGGTAACGAAGAATTCTCTTTGCAGCTAAGAGATGAATCTCTTTTGGACTTTCCATGTACCTGCTAACCATACTCACAGCATGCATTATATCCGGACGGGTAGCCGTCAAGTACATCAAGCTTCCCACTAACTGTTTGTACATAGTGCTATTAACCGCCTATCCTGAAGGATCCTTCACAAGCTTTATACTTCGTTCAGTTGGAGTTGTGACAGGGTTACAATTTGTCATACCAAATCTACCTAGCACCTCCAGCACATACTTCTTTTGACATAAAAAGATTCCAGTAGGTGATTGAGCTACCTCTAACCCCAGGAAATAATGCATCATTCCAAGATCAGACATATCAAATTCATTCATCATCGATTTCTTAAAATTCTCAAACATGCCCTGTCATTTCCAGTATAAATCAAATCATCCACATATAAGCATATCATAAGCATCTTTCCACCATTTTCAGTTTTGGCGTAAAGAGTATGCCCATATGGGCACCTTTTAAATCCCTCCCTTAAAAAATAAGCATCTATACGATTGTACCAAGCTCTTGGTGCTTGTTTCGATCCGTATAGTGCCTTTTTTAATTTGTAAACCTTGTGTTCACTACCAGACTTTACATAACCAGAAGGTTGATCAATAAATACCTCTTCTTGTAATTCTCCGTGCAAAAATGCTGACTTCACATCTAACTGGAAGATGGGCTATGAGTTACAAGTCGCCCACGCAACAACCAACCGGATTGTATCATGTCTAGAATCGGTGCAAACACTTCGTGTAATCAATCCCGAACTCTTGCTTGTATCCTTTAGCTACAAGACGAGCTTTGTATTTTTGCACATCTCCATTTTCCTTTAACTTTGTCTTGTACACCCATTTCACACTAATAGACTTCTGTCCCTCTGGAAGATCAATCAGCTCCCAAGTATTATTTCTCTCAATGGATGCTATTTCCTCATTCATAGCATTTTGCCACTTTTGTTCTTTAACAGCATCTTCATAACTTGTGGGATCACAATCTGAGAGCAAAGCAAAATGCTTAAGGATATCATCTAAATTATCATGACCAGGTAGTTGCACCTCAAAGTCTGACATCCATCTTGGTCGCCTTCTTAATCGTGTGCTAGCAGGTCTTCTTGTTGCTGAGCATTGTTGCTTGGAGTTGAAACTGTGCTAATGGGACTTGTAGGCGATTTTCGGTAGGAGCGATTCTTGCTTGTTGGGGCCGAATTGTTGTAGCATCCTTTTCACCGTCAAGATCGAATTTGGAATAACGTGTGTGCCGTCATTTGTTACTCCGCCGGGGCCGAAGTTTTCTTCATCAAAGACTACATCACGGCTAACTAGCATCTTCTTAGTGATAGGATTGTACATCTTGTAGGCTTTTGATTTGTCGCTAACACCAAGAAAGATGCATTTTTCTCCTTTATGATCCAACTTTTTCTCCTTTGATGCGGAACATGAGCATAACCAATGCTTCCAAAAACTCTAAAGTGATCTCATTTGCAGTGCGTCCGCCTCCAAGCTTGTTCGGGAGTCATGTCTTGAACGGCAAAAAGTGGGATTTCTGTTCAAGACATGGATGCTCCAATTAACCGCTTCAGGCCAAAAGCTTTTAGGAACTCCACTCATCACCAAGAGACTACGCACCATATTCATTATTGTGCGATTCTTCCTTTCACATACACCATTTTGCTGGGGTGTATAGGATGTTGTGAGCTGACGTTTGATACCATGTTCCTCACAAAAATTGTTAAATTCATGTGAGTTGTATTCACCACCCCGATCAGTGCAAAGCACACGGATATAACTTCTTGTTTCTTTCTCAACCAATGCTTTAAAATTTTTAAAAGCTGTAAAGGCTTCAGATTTCTCCTGCAAGAAATATACCCATGCCTTCCTACTAAAGTCATCAATGAAGGTAATAAAGTATCGTTTACCTCCATTGGATGTGGGATTTATGGGCCCACAAATATCAGAATGCACCACTTCAAGCACTTTCGTTGCCCTGTGAACTTTTCTTTTCGGAAATGGGGCTCTATGTTGTTTGCCGACTACACTGATCTTCACACACTTCCGATGGGATTGTTAGTGGAGGGAGGCCACTAACCATATCTTTCTGCTCCAATGTTTTCAAACCACCGAAGCTTAAATGCCCATAACGGAGATGCCAGAGCCACGCTTTATCCTTCAGTTTTGCTGCGAGACACAAGTGACTCACATTCTGAAGGTAAAGTGGAAACATTCTATTTGTTGTCATCTTCACGTTAGCTATCAAGCCCAACTTTTCATCTCGTATCTTACATTCTACATTCTTTATGCAAATCTCATACCCCTTTTCTTGGAGTTGACCCCACACTTAGCAAGTTCTTCTTCAAAACAAGGCACATAAAGAACATTAGAAACAGTGTGTGTTGAGTTTCTTTCAGTTTGGATTGTTACCTTTCCTTTTCCCATGACATTAATGCTTGTGTTGTCACCAAACTTGACAGCATCACGGTAAGATTCATCTAACTCGGAGAATGCCTTCTTATCTCCACACATGTGGTTGCTGCAACCAGTATCAAGATACCACATGCTCTTTGGAGTATCTTCCCTCTCTTGGGACACCATCAATAAAGAGATCTCTTCGATTTCTCTCTTCGCCAAAGATAATTGGATTTTTCGCCTCCTCGACCACTCAAGTTAGTTCGACATTCATTCTTATAACGTCCAAAGTGATGACATCGATGATATTGAATTTTAGACTTGTCTACTGACCTTGATTTATTGTTCCATGACTGATGTCCTCCTCGACCTTTCCATTTCCCTTGATTATTGCGTCCCTTGTAGCTTCTGCTTTTACTCTGATCACCATTATTTGATGATGACGAGTCGATGCTTGTTGTTACTTGTAAGGCTTGCTCTTCGACATCTTGTCTGCTTAGCTTCCGCTCATGAACTCGTAATGAATTTTGTAATTCATCAATTGAGAGCTCATCCATATCCTTTGATTCCTCAATGGAGCTGACAATAAAGTTGAATTCTTTTGTGAGGGATCGAAGAATCTTGTCTACGACCATGGCATCATCCTTCTTTTCTCCATGAACTCGCATTTTGTTGACAATTGTCATCATCCTTGAAAAGAAATCATCCATCGATTCTCCCTTTCTTCATACGCGAGACCATCAAAATCCTCACGAAGTCCCTGCAGCATCACCCGCTTTGCTCTTGCATTTCCTTGGTACTTCCTTTTCATGGCATCCCAAATGTCCTTGGAGGTATCTTTGCAAAGAATGGTCTCCAAAATTGATTTGTCTATGGCCTGGAACAAATAGTTCTTGGCTTTAAGATCTTTCAGTTTCATAGCCTCAAGTTGGGCTCTTTGTGCATCTGTCTGCTGCGCTGGGTTGGCTGTTTCTGCTACACCAGAGACTACCACAGCCCAAAATTCCTTTGATTTTAGGAAATTCTCCATCAACATACTCCAATGATCATAATGACCATCAAAGCGAGGTATCGCGGCACTGGACAAATTTATTTTCGGATGCCATGAAGTATCAAGCTCTTTGCAGGTTGCAATATTATCACTCAATAATTTTTATGGACGCTCAAACTGACTTTTCACTCCTCTCACTAATTCCGGCTCTGATACCACTGTTATCTTATTATGATAGAACTATAAATTAGTGTAGAGAAGAAAAATAGGAGACAAAAAGAAGTGCTTAATTACTTGAGAAACGTAATACATGAGCATGCTCTTTATATAGAGATTACAACCACTAACTACCACAAAACTAGGAATAGTAGCTAACAAACCCAAACTAAAAACTCCAAAACAAACTCCTAATATACTGTCATTATTTCAGCAACTAATCCTACTATGTAGGTCTCAACTAACAGCTAGTTGACTATGACTAACTGAACTTAACAATGAGAAAGTCTAAATTAACTTTGTCGCTAACGATCATTAAATTGTCAATCTAGTTTGAAACTCTCTTAAGCTGAACTTCTCAATTACCATGTATATCGGTATTTGACACGTATCAATCATATCAATTCTCAAGTGGATATGGATACCCTCTTTTCTAAAGAAGAGGATACAAGAAAGGTTCACCTTTTATGATTCCAATGTGAGAGTAGCATATAATATTCATAAGAGAATCTTTACTGGTATGCTTTATTGTTGTTTGAAGCTTGGTGACTGGTGAAATTGGCATAGAATGGCTTGAGATAAACTTTTATGAAGTCATCAGGAATTGTTTTGGAAATGGTCTGATTAGGGAGTCGAATGTTATAGTAACATGTAATTTGATGTGATTGGACATAGCTTCATATTGTTGGACATGTGAGCAACTTGGATACTAAATTTCTTGGATTGCAGAATGGCTGGTAGATAGAATTCTCTGATAGTTATATTTGTTTTGGTTGCAAAAAGCTTCACCTAGTGGTGACTGGTGCGCCTACACAGATTAAATGGATGAGTCCGTTCTCAGTTTCTTTATATTGCTTTCTCTTGCCATTTGTAATGCAAGGTGAATAGGCTGAATAGCTATTGCTTTCTTTTCTAATTGTCCAGTTTTCAGTATAACAATCAAATTGAGAAAACAACTAATTGTCCAGTTTCCAGTGTCTAGTAAAAAAGAATCGCTTTAGTTAGTACATGATGTTCTTTTGGGCAAAGATCTGATTCAATCTAACCTTATTACCATGTTGCATTTGGTCCTTTCCCTGGAAGTAGCAATATTATACTGTTACTACATGATGTTCATTGTATCGCTTTCTCTTGACATTTGTAATACAAGTAATTCAATTAGATTGAGAACAATAATGATAAGAAATTAAATGGAAATGAATGGGAGAAAATGTTTTCATGTGTATTATACGTGTATGTTGTACATTTACAGTTTGGAAAGAGTTATATTTCTTTTGTTATCATGGGCCGTTTATGGCCCATGCGACGAGGGCAATCGCATAGGGCCCCGGTATTAAAGGGGCCCCGAGTTCTTGTACTTAACTTTGTACTACAAACATATTAGCAGAAAACTAATGTGGAGCAGTTGGTAAGATCATGGGCCCTTTAAACTGGAGGTGCAATGTTCGAATCCTGATGCTTTGGTTTTGTATATTCTAATCTTTGACAACTCGACACAATCACACAACTAATCTCTGACTTTTTTATCTCCTTCAATGGCACTTTACAAGACATTTAATGCATTGTCTCCTACTCTCCTTCATGAATTGAATTCTACAACTATTTATTTCGGCATTTCCCTAAGTTCTCTAGATTCATCTTCCCTTCTTCCAAATTCCAAAACTCATATTGTTTACTTGTTTAGTTCTATTTCCCAAAATTCCAGTTTTTTTTTCGGACACACAAGAAATTTCTATATTTATTTACATTGAAAATGTGATTGATGATATTGTTTCAAAATAAACAAGGGAGCAACCCTTTTAAAGTGATTTCATCTTTTTTTTTCTTTTAGGTTTATTGTGTAATTTAAAATTTTTTAATGTAATTTACAATTTTCTAATGTAATTTACTGAAGTTTTTGGATAAAAAGTTTGTGTATTCTTTCAAAATTTGAGTCAAGGGCCCAAGTTTAAAGAATTTGAGTAGGGCCCTGATAATGGTTGCCCCGACCCTGTTTGTTATTACAATATTATAACTTTTTTCATAGAACTGTATCCATTGATCAACAATTTGGTCATCGAGAAAAGATCTGATTCAATCTAACCTTATTACATTGTTGCTTTGGTCCCTTTGCGAAAACTGAAAGTAGCAATATTATACTGTTGCATTGTGGCTCTGTAGTTGGATTTGACTTGCCATGTAGAATCGAAATAAGTGACGTTATCTAGAATAGAGCTTTTAATGTCCTTAAATTTCATGTTGCAGGTTGAGACTGTTTTCCATGGATTTGGTCATGCTCTTCAACGTATGCTTACTAGGCATGTTCTTGATGCTGTTCTTTATTGGCTGAGTTGCATCTTCTTATTGGGGTTGTTGGGATCTAGGATGGACTTGCTAATTTGTGCCATTAACTACCTATATTTCTAGTAAACGTTGATTTTACTGCATCGTATAATTGATTGCAAGTAGGATGAGGGTCTTGTGGCTGTTATTCGAGGTATTGAGTGGGAAGCAGTTGAGCTTCCTTCTCAGTTCATGGAGAACTGGTGCTAACAGAGGTAAAAATTGTTGATTAATTGTTTTGGTATTTACTACACAACTCATTATCTATAACCGGTAAATTTTCTTATCCGCTGCTGCAGAGACACTTTGATGGGCATTCCAAAACGCTATGAAACTGGTGAGACGGTCTTGAAGATGTTTATAAGAAACTTCTGGCAGCTAGGACTTTCCGTGCTGGTTCTATGAGCCTTAGTCAGGTTAGCTTTGTGTTAACTCGGAAGGAACTACAAGAGGGGGGTGAATTGTAGTGTGGAACTTATTGCCAAATAATGCGGAATTTAAAACATAAGCAATAAGGAATTCAAAGTGCAAGAGAGATTTTTACGTGGAAACTTCTTGTCCCAATACAAGAAGAAAAATCACGACCTCCTCAGGATTTAAACTCTTCACTATAATAGGGAACCTCCTCTGTTACAACCTATTACATGCGCAAGTTCCACTCAGAACTCCAACTCTCTCACAAGTTCAACTAGGAACTTTAGCTCTCTAGACTTAACTCTAAGTCCCTTAAGAGTTCCCACAACTCTTTACAACAGGTTTACTCAAACCCTTTACCCCTGGATAGACTTCACCCCAAGTCTACGCATAAACAATAAGAACTTACCCAAGTTCCTCACTCGAACTTGATACAAGAATTCACTCAAACCCTTTACCAAGTTCCCATTACAAGAGTTCACTCAAACCCTTTAACCCCAAACTCAAATACATACGCTTGATAATTTGGATTAACTCTAATATATAGAAAGCGAATAAGCGTAAAAGGAACATGGCACTCGTAGTAACTTGGAACTCACAAGAACTGACTCAAAACAAGGAATAGAAAATATAATTCTTACTGTAACTTTATTCCTTAAGCCAGACCTTATGGAATGACATAAGTCAGACACTATGGAAAGACACCAGTCAGACAACTTAAAAAGAATACATAAGCCTCTATTTATAGTACGTTCAAAACTTGAGCACCACTTCCACTTATTTCTCCACTAACCCATGATCAGTTAGTTGGGAGAAACTTGGGAAAGAAGCAGTCAACTTCTTGGGCACAACTTATGTCACGTTTACAGTAAAGCAGTTAGAGTAAAAATAGGAAACAAAAAGAAAATAAATACTTGGAGAAAAAGCTACGTTTTATCAAAATATAATTCAAGAGATATTTTTCCAAAACTCACTTTTTATTTATTTTCTTATGCAAAAATATTTTACTGAAAACTTTTTTCATAAACCTGACATAAGTACATGAGTTCCTGTTCGTACAGGAACTCGCGTCTACAAGTTCCTGCACTCAAAAACTCATTGAACGTAATATAAATCTAGCTTTTATTTTCCAAAAACTAATAAGATAGAATTAAATAAATTAAAATCAGAATCCTAAATTAAAACTGATTTTATTTAAAATTTATCTTTTTTTATTTAAAAACTAAATCTTATCCTAAAACAACTAATGCATATTATCTAAAAATAATTAATCAAGTAGAGATTTATTAAGAACCAAACTCTAAATAAATCCTACAGATTAAGATAATAATATGCAATAACTTACTGACTCTTAAATACCTTTGACTCTAAGTTCCACGAGTTCCTTTTAGCACCTTGTTCCTTTACCGTTCACGTTTCCACATACTTACATGAATCCTAGAAAATAAACTCATACTTCCTGTCTTCATGCTCCATGTTGCTCCAACTCAGGAACCACATGCTGATAGCTCCACCTCTGGAACTTCGACGTGCTAGTTCCTTTAAGGAATTTCGCACTTATAGTTCCTGCTCAGGAACTGCTTGTTTCAACTATGAAACTTCAGGAACTGCTCCCACTTAGAAACTGCTCCCACTCAGGAACTGCACCCACTCAGGAACTGCATATTCAATGTTCCTCTTAGGATATACATAGGAACTGCTCTGTTTGTGTTCCTTCTAGGAACTCTTCTAGGAACTTTGTTTGTGCTTGCTTCTATAACATTTTTCTTGAACTCTTCATGCTTGGTTCCATCTTAGGAACTTACATAAAATCTAGCAGCACATCTGTATAATCAAACTTCTTCTCTCTTTGGATTTTTTCCTCAGGAACTTCACTTATTGGATTTCTTCTAGAAACTCTTCATGATGTGATATATTTAACCTTTCATGACTTGTTCTATGGTAACGTAATATGCACATCTCAAACACACATGTTAGTTAGATAATCATCATTTGTTTACAATCATTAAAACACTACATGCCTCAACACTTTGTTTATGTTGCTTTCTAACTATGTTTACAGTCTGGCTATTTATTATTCATTAGTATGTTATACTTTGCTCCTTCGATGAGGTTTGAAGTAATGAGCAAGAGCTGCTATGTTGTCTTGTTTGCTTCTGTCATGTGAATTCTCCTTTCTCTTCTGGATCCAGTACTTCAAAGCAATTTATCAGGTGTGCTAGAAACTTAAAAGATAGTGGTTTGCTCTAGCTTTGCTTCTGTCTTGTGGCCTCCCACTTTTGGATGACTCTAACGTCGGAGGCTTTGCACTTCTGCACGTAGGATATCTGATTGGAAAAATTGTTTTAAATAAGCCAACCTTTGCGTGATCTTCCCAAAATAAGTCAAGTTTGGATTAATCCCGAGTAAGTCAACTTTACACCTCCTTTAACTCTAAATGAGTTTAATTACAGGTAACCTGTAACCTGTTGGTTACCTGTTGACTTCATTCCCACCCAAAACCCCTCCCCACCCCTACAAACAACCCCCTTCCTAACCCTCTCCCCCACCCCTGCGAACACCCCTTCCCCACCCCTCTTCCCTACCCCCTGCAAACACTCCCCTCCCCCTCTCCCCCCACCCCCGCAAAATCCCCCGCCCCCTCTTCCCTGCGACCCCCCACCCCACCCCCACATGCGAACACCTCCCCTACCCCCTCTACCTGCGACTAGGCCTGGCAAAAGCTGACCCAACCTGACAACCCGACCCGAACCCGACCTGAAATTAGCGGGTTTGGGTTGAGGTTTTCAACCCGATTAGTTAAATGGGTCGACCTGAACCCGACCTGAAATATAAATGGGTCAGGTTCAGGTTGAATTTTCTGACCCGAAAATGACCCGCCTGACCTGATTTGTAAATGGGTCAAAATCAGGTCGGGTCAACCCGTATAACCCAACCCGCATAATTAAACTAATCTCAAAAATAAATTGTTGGTTTTGCGGTTTTGCCCAGCCCAATAGATTAAAAAATTGCCCAGCCCAAAAACAAAATCTCACGCCCTAAACTCCTAAAGTCCTAAGTCTCCTAACCCTAGAATTCTGAATTCTAAGTTTCTAATTAACGCCTCTCTCTCTCTAAGTCTCAGTCTTTCACTCTCTCTCTCACAAACTCACGGTCTTCTTCTTCGCCGCTCAGTACTCAGTGAGCAGTGCTCACTCGTAATTCTCATCAAGACATCAACAATTCAACATCAGGTTGTATTTTTCTTTCATATTTTCATTTTTCACTCGCAAAGTTCAAGTTTTTTCGTTGCTCTTTATTTATTTTTCTGCTATTTTTTTGTCTTTGCTCTTTTTGTTTTTTTCCCTTTTCCTATGTGTTTAATGTTCTTTTTTTTTCTATATTTTCTGTTTTCGTATTTTCACTCGCAAAGTTCAATTTTTTTCGTTGCTATTTATTTAATTTTTTGTTTTTTCTGTTATTTTTCTATTTTTTATGTGCTTTTTCTGTCTTTGCTCTTTTCGTTTTTTTCCCTTTTTTTTGTTTTCCTATGTGTTTACTATTTTGTATTTTTTTTCTATATTTTCTGTTTTTAATTTATGCCTTATTCTGTATATTTTCTCGAAATATAATGTCCATTTTTAATTTGTTCAAGTATATTTTCTGTTTTTAATTTATGTTTTGTATATTTTTTCTATTTTTCTGTTTTCCTATCTTTTCTTCTAGTTTATTCATTTGTTTAGATTTTGGGTTTCAGGTAATATGGCTGATAACAACTTCAAGGAGCAAATTGAGCTCTCATCAGAGGCAGAGGAGGAGATTGACTCCACTCCTACAAATGTTGTGAAACCAAAAAAGGAGAAATTTGATACTAAACTTGTTGCTTGGTTTGTAATATTTTATTAAACTTGTTGCTTGGTTTGTAACATTAATCTTGTTTTATTTTATTAATCTTGTTTTATTTTATGAAACTTGTTGAGGGTATTTTAAGACTTTGTTGAAATTTGAAGGTGTTGCTGTTTTGAACTTAGTTAGCTAAGTATGAACTTGAGTTATGCATACTGTTTTGAAGAAAAAAATCAGGTTATATGGGTCGGGTCAACCTGAAAAAAGCGGGTTAAACAGGTTCAGTTTGACCCAAGTTAAAAAAATCAGGTCAAACAGATCAGGTCAGGTTGACCCGATAATTTTCAGATCAGGTTAGGGTCAATGATCTTGACCCGAAAATAAAAACAGATCAGGTTCAGGTTGGGTGGTTTTCAACCCGACATTACTTGACCCGAACACGAACCCGACCCAACCCGACCTGATTGTCAGGCCTACCTGCGACCACCCCTTTCCCCACCCTTCTGCGAACACCTCCCTCATCTCCGCTATTGCGACCACCTCCCTACCTCCTACGACCACATCTCCCCATCCCTGCGAACACCACCACTCCTGAAACCACCATTCCAGCCCCCTACGAGCCGCGACCATCCCCACCCACAAACAGACTCTCTCCCGCTCTCTCCTCCACCTATCCGAAAACCCCCTCTCTCTCTCTCTCTCTCTCTCTCTCTCTCTCTCTCTCTCTCTCTCTCTCTCTCTCTCTCTCTCTCTCTCTCCACCACCTTCGCCGAGCGAGGTTAGTGCTAGATGGGGAGTTCGAACCTCGTGGTGGTGGGTTTTAGTGGGCTTGTTGGGCGAGTGTGCTGGGTGGTGGTGGAGATGGGCTCGTGAAGGTTGGTGTTTGGGTGGGGATTTTTATGGGCTTGGTTGGGTTTTTCAGGGCTAGGGGTTAGGTGGTGGTGGAGTGTGCTGGGATAAGTTCCGGAGATGGGGTCGTGAAGGTTGGGGTTGGTGTTTGATCTGGTGGGTTTAGAGAGTGGTGGTGCGGATGGTTGTGATGAATTGGTAATAGTGGTGGCTACTTGGTGGGTTGGTGGTCTTAAGGGAGGGGAGGAGAAAGATGAGAGGAGGAGGAGGAGGGGAGTAAAGAGAAAGTAAAATATAAAAAAATAGCAAACCAATCACAATTGCGATACATAGCACATGTAACCTACTAAACAGGTCACAAACAAGTTAAAGTCAATAGAAGAAAATAGCCCTATAAGCTTAACGTAATAAGGAATAATTCAAAACTTGACTTATTTTGGGAAGAGGACACAAAGGTTGGCTTATTTAAAACAATTTTTCCTATCTGATTTCCAATAGTATACTTGATTTGGCTAAAGTAGGGGATAAAACTATCGAAGATTTTCTAGTTACACGTACCAGGCAACTGAGAATTGTTGGATTCATTCATGGTGACCAAATATATCCGAAAGGCTTTTTTTTAATTTCAAGTGATGATGTCATTTACATCTACTGATGGAAATTAGGCGGAAGATTAGTGGGTTTGTTTTACTTGGCTTTAGTTTCTTTAAAAAAGGAACAATAGGAGAATTAATGAGAGAAATGATGCTCATGTGGATGAGGTGTAACTTTTTTTTTCTTTTCATTGCTCTCAAAACTATACTACATGGTATATATAGTGATCATATGTCGGCACATCTTAGTTAGCCGACTTTCCTTACAATGCTCTAATGAATTCTAGATATCTCTTTTGGCTATTGCATAGGTTGGTTAGTCTAACTAGATTTCTTTAATATCATAATTCTAGTGTCTTCTACCTCCTTCCACATGTATAATTATCAAGATTTTTCAAGATTACTTTGTTTTTAGATTTTTCAGATTATAATTTTTAACACTCCCCCTTAATCTGAAAAATCTTGTACTCCAAAACTCTTCAAAGGAAAATCTTGTTGATGCACTTGTCACCAACTATCAGAGGATATGTTCTTTTGAGTTCCCATGTTGGTACTCATGTTACCAACCTCCATCTTGTCAATATGACTTCTCAATTTTTCTGATCCTCGTTGGTACTTATGTTACCAATGACAAAAGAAAATTTGGAGAAAAGAAATAAATATTTTGGGCGATGGCTGGTGACACGAGCATCAGTAAGCTAGTTGATAACATGAGTATCAACGAGAAGGTCATAAAAATTGAGAAGATGGAGGTTGGTAACATGAGTACCAACAAAATTTCAAAGAAAAATTGAAAATGGAGATGAGAAACAATAAGAATAAATTTTTTGGAGAAAATCAAGAAGTTAAGATTAGGGGGAGTAAGTTGGTAATAAGGGTACCAACACAAAGAGTTGAAGATCTAAAAGGATGTGAGAAGAAGCAAACTTGAGGATAATTGATGACATGGGCGCCTACAAAAAAAATGGAAAGAAAATTACAAGAATCATGTTTGATGGCCATTGATGGCAAGGGCATCAACAAAATTTTGAAAAAACATGGAGTACAAGATTAGGGGTATTGAAGGTTAATCTAGAAAAATCTATATGTCTATTGTATCTTAAAGATAGTCTAAAAATATCTTGTAAAATATCTAATAATATGTGATTTATCTAGACATAAGATATTAGAAATTTCTATTAGATGAGTATAGAAAATTCTAGAGTTAAGTATGCAACCATTATAAATATGTATCAAGTGATTGTATTTAAAGATGTAGAAAAATAAGTGTTCTACCAAGGTTATGAGTAGCTAAGAGCACCCATGTGTAGTGAGAAACATGAGTTCTCACAAGATCAAGTAAGAGTGAGAGACATGAGTTAATCAAGAGAGCTCCAACAAAATATTATGAAGGGTATTAGAAACAAGAGTTCTACCAAAAAGATAAGTGAGAGATATGGGCTCTCACAAATATATTATTGTACAATTTTTTGATGTAATCAATACTTTGCAATTTATGAAATTGTAAAGTTGTATTTCCGAGTCCAGTACAATTCCGCGTGCGCCCCCAAATTTCTATCATCTACTACTTCCGGGGAAGTTTCTTCCAAAACCTACTTCCTATGAGCAATGCAACTTGATAACACATTTCCTTTTATTAGTATGTTGTTGTGCCTGCTTTCCACTTACTCTGGAATTTATACCAAGTCTTTATACCAAGTCTAGGAATCTAGATAATACTAGTATCAGGGATGAGCAAAACAAGGAGTCTAGTAGGCACATCTGAAGAAGTAGAATCTCTTGGACCATCCAAAGGATTCCTCTTTTCATACTGCCTGCCCAGGGTGAATAGGCTTGCAAGCATGTGGTAGTGGCCAATATATTTTAATAGTATCCCGCCTTCCTGGTGGTTTTGCCCAATTGCATTGCAGAGAAGGCTTGAACTGTCCTGCCTTTCAGTAACTGTAGTGACTCTGACTCCTTTGGTGTGACAATGCCACCTTGAAGGATGCTGAAGTTATTTTAGAAAAAAATTCATACCTGCTTCTTTGCTCAATTATCTGAGCTTTTTGGCATAGCTTTCTGTTTGCATTTTTTATCGTAACTGTCCAAATTGGAGGTTTAATAAAGGTTGACAGAGTGCTGAATCTTGACCGAGAGGATGTCGTATCTTATTTTGTACAGAAACCTGAGTAATTTACTTTAGTAAATATCATCTTTGATGGTTTCATATTAAGGGTCTTATGCCTGAACCAGCAATCTAACTTGGATCATAAGTCATAACCATATGCGGCATGCATTCATGCTTGGCTGATGAGGAAGATAATCTTTTGTGCTTTATCTTTTCTTGTCAACCATGGTACATATTATGAGCTTCAAGAACGTGTTTGATTGCATTTCTTGGCTATTTGACAGTCCCATCGATTGTCTAAAGCAATTGATCCAAAACAATTTTTTTTAATCATTTGCTGAGGAGATTGTGTTTCTATGTTCAGTTAAGGTTCGCTTCACTGAATTTGGAGTTACATACACGATATATTCCTGGAGGTTCAGAATCCATCTATGATGTTGATCAAAGGATCGACGGAAAACACAAGTTATTCCACCACTTCCTGAAGATCGCTTCCTTTGCAGTTTCAGCCATGTATTTGCAGGTGCTTTTATCGTTACCGGTAAAACGTTAGTGTCTCCTCTGCTAGATTATGTAAGCCTTTAAGGCATTCAACTCACTAATGGTTTGTGACTACAGGTGGATATGCAGCTGGATACTACAGCTACAAGGTAATTTTATCTCGCTACTCCTAAGTCCTAACCATTGAATGATGTTATGTAAATATCGTGTTTTTCTGTTGTGTTATAGAAGTCCCATCCCCCCTTCCCTCTTAAAAGCCTAATATTTAACGAGCTTATATTCAAATTATGTGGATCTCTACCTAGTTAAATGAAACCCTTAAGGCCGTGTTTGGTTACTATTTCTATTTGGTATGAAGTTAGAATTAGGAATGAGGTAAAGAAGATGTGGGGTTGGGATGTGATACCTTATCTTGTTCAGTTTAATCCTTTTGTTTGGTTCAGCTGCAGGAGGTACGGGGTTGGCAAAATTCTGGTCTTGACAAACCAAACACTGGCTTCCATTATGCTTATCAAACATACTGTCATGTCCACCAAACACTGCTTTCACCAAATGTATCACTCCCAAGTAGGGCTGTTCAATGGGGCGGGGGCCCGTTAAAGGCCTTGACCCGACCCTATTTTTACAGGGTCAAGTCCATCAAGCTATTCCAAGTCCTAAATTTGATGAACCGCCACCAAAACATCATGAATGTAGAAGTCCAAGTCTACCTAGGGAAAAGTGTGTGATTAAAGTTATCGAAAGTGCACATGAAAGGCTGACTGAAGGTCAGTTGCAAACTTGCAATAGCCCAGATGCTCAAGTTCAAAGTTCTTTTTATTGGGGGATCATATCAGCACATGCATTATTATATAGCAGTGTAATCTAAACCACCATTGCATCTTGCTTAATTTCATGAAGCATGTCTTCCTCCCAGTTTTCTATTGACTGTTTTTAAGTAGTGCTCATAGCTCCATAGCAGCAAACTAGCAAAGGCGTTGGTGTCCATAAATCTGGAAAATCCAAAAGACTTGTTAACATTAGTTACAACCTATTAGTGCCTTGCATTTTGGTTTTTGGAGTTTCCTCTAATTTCTTTATAGGAAGCTACTGTTGAATTCTCTTAGATGTTGAGCACAGAGATAGTAATCATTTTTCCCTAAATGATCATCTTCATCATTATCAAGGTTAATGGTCTCTTTTTCCCAAGTTCTTTACTAGATCTATACGAAACTCAAATGACTGCCCTATAGCTTTACGAGTAGAACATATATATAAGACCCAACTACTAAATGAAACAGTATAAGGGATCTCCACTGGTTCAACTGTTCATTAAACCTTAAGTCCAGTGTTTTGCATTCCCTCACTAGGAGGGTCAAACCCGGATTGTATTTGATAAAATTATTATAGCTATTGCTACGTACTTCTATAGGTTGTCTTTATAGTATCACCAAAGGTTAAGTTGTGAACGTGTATATGAATATATTTCTAGAAGGCCATTAATTTATAACAAAAGAATAAACATTAGGATTACAATAATGTTATATAGAGGTGTTGAATAGGGTCCTTCTTCTTACCAAGAGGTTCCCTGTGGGGGCCCAAAAAAATAAACTAAATATGGAGTAGATAGTTTTCTTTTTTTTTGGCCCCCTTTCGAAAACCCATGGTAAGAAGAATATTCTCTGGACTGCCTCGCACACGACACTCACTCGCAAGTGTATCATAGATATGCATACAGTGCTTTCTGTCCACTTACAAGAATTTATCTATATAACTCCTCCTGGATCCATGAAATTTAGCGTGGATTTTACAACCTTGGGGCACTATTCGTTTAAGTTGTGCAACATGGTCCTGCAAATATGTCAAAGCGTTTTGTGCGTGATAAAATATAATGCAGATTAGGCGTAAAGTCAAGAATCACGTCCTTGAGCATGATGGAATTCTCAATTATGTAAGTAGCAAACTCAAGGTCAATTGGATATCCGATATCTCCATAACGCTCTAGTTTCTTCAAGCTTTTGAGGGGGCGGCCATTGCGCTTCACTATCGCTCTACGAACTGCTGTACAAGGAGTCAATGAAATCTGCAGTACGGCATGGGAATAACTCATCACTACATTACAATAGACCATTGGAACGAGAATTTTGTTAAAACACTTGGTGATTTCTGCAACCCTTTGATTGTCAGAGTGTTATTTTTCAAATTTTATTAGCATTAAATTTGATCATAATGAGTACTTCCTCCTGAGAAAGAATAAACTAGTGCTTACCTTCACAGACAGCCTCTGCAGTAGCGGTGATGCTTCAATCAAGTCTGTCCATCCAAGGAGGCTTTGATCACACATCCCATAGACATAAAGTTTTAGATAGATGCTTGAGGTTGGTCATGGTAGGCGGGTTATTAATCCCCAAATTATACTGCATGCATTAGCATAACATCAGCTAGCCAATCAAATACATTAAACAAAGACATCAATCAAATTCATGGAGTACCTCGACAGAATTAACCAGATTAAAGATTTGCATCCGCCAGCTCAAATACTCAACTGTGAAAAATACTTTGAAAGGGAGTCGAAAGCATAGGCCACAACTTCACCTCGAAATTCTACATATCCAACTGAAACCTCCAAAAGCAAAGAAGCATTTCTTATATGCAGCTCTATAGGGTCGCCAGTATGTATAAATGACAAAAGCTTTGGGGCCAATATTATCAATGGTTCTCGATTGGGGACAGTAAGACACCTCTAAGTGTTTCAATTGTAGAGGTGAACCACAAGCTCTTACATAACTTAAAGATGGTGAAAAAAATATGCACAAATTCTCAAGGACCTTGCAGGTAAGCAAAAGACAATGAACGTCTTCGGTAGTTATGTTCACATATTTAAGACACAAAGAACGTAGGCAAGACTTAAAGGCGGATAAATTATGAGGCTGATAAAGAGACATATTCTACATGGGAGGTAAATAATCGAGCAGAAGGATTGGTGATGTTGTGAAGTCCAGTTCAAGTCTTTTGACTTGTTTTCTTAATGCAAAATACACCCACTTATCCATATGAGTTTGACAACTGCTGTCAAAATCAAAAGCCACCCTCAACTCATCTATAGTCCGACCTAGATGAGCTTCCACAACTCCATTGACCCACCTAACAAAAGCTAGCTCTTTCTGGGAGAATAGTTTCTTTTATCTCTGTGATCCATCCTCTGCATCGCGGCGTAGTTGTTTTAAAGATCAAAACAGGGAAACATCGCCACAAGTGATTCCATTTGTGCGAAAGAACACTAGTTCTTGCAGCTTCCTTCATTGTCAAGAAGGACATGATCAACAAAAGAAGATCATTTGGCAATTGGTTCAGCTGATCTTTTGCTTGATAACACTGAGCCACAAACATTAAAAAAAAAATACACATCAGGGTATCATATTTGCTTATTTGGTAGCAAACATGAGTAAAGTTACATCAATGGCAAGGGCGAACTTAAAAGCATTTAAGCCCCCAAGACAAGCAATAAGTTGGCAAAAATTACTAAGCCAAAAAAAGAAAATCCTTTTATCTCCATAAATATTTGTAATGCTAGAACATAACATAGTGAAATTGCCAACATGATAATAAAAATGCATCCCACAAATCATACCTGATGCTTGCGAGATTTTAGGGCAGGCCACATCTTTCCCCCATAATGCTTACGGGCTGCTACAAATAACAAATTTAAGACAGTGCCTTCTCTGTGTAAGGTTCCTTAACAACGAAGTAATTCATAAAAAAAAGACACATTAGAAATGGTAAACTTCCCCTGTTTCAATTTCAAAATACTTGACACACTTCTCTTAACACGCTTACCAATGCATATTTTTAACCATTCATATCTCTAATTTCCTATGAGTAAAAATTATAAAAAGTTGATTTCTTGAAAGAATATATAGAGACGAATCTAAAAAGATCACACATGACTCTATATTTCCTTATGCAAAAATCACAAAATACGATCAAAGGAGAGTGTGCGAATAGTGCAAAAGTCAAACCGTGTCAAACATTTTGAAACGGAAAAAGTATTTGCTGAAAAGAGACACGTGAAGATGTGGAATGGAAAATTGAAAATTTAAGGACATTGATCACACGCACACGAGTATACTAAGATTCTCACAACTCACAACTCACAACTCACAACTCACAAGTCACAAGGTATGCATTCAAAGGAGAAAAGAGACAAACTTTAACAATCACACGCAGATATAGAGGCAGGGGAACCTGAGCATAATATTGTTATCATAATGAACAACATAACTAAGGAATCATATTCATATACAAGTAGGAAGAATTAATTCAAACAATTGATGTACGAGTAAACCCTACCAGTTCCAAAATTCAAGTTAATTGGCAGATAAGAAGAAAGATAGTAACTTTACCAGAATATTCAACAACTTCAGATAAGATACTCAACAAAATACTATAAGTTAATTCGGGAATAACAAATCAGACGTTGAAGCAGAAGAAGACTGTTGTGAAAGAGGAGAATTGGCCAAGGCCTGTTCTTTTGGACTGCGAAAAACTGAACACAACATAAGAGAGAGATTAACTGAACTGTTAACACCTGTTTTTTTTCTTTTGCCAGGCAGAGGCTCCACTAGGAAATTAAGAAAGTACACACTCCTACACAGGCCCCAATTTGCCTTGCCTACTGGGCTAGGTTATAAATTATCTTATCTCTACTTATTTTGCTAATTTTACAATAACTAAACGATCCGATAAACCTAAGTAATTGGAAAAAGACATTTCCCTTGGTTAAATTGGGTAGCCATTCTGCTATTGTTGAAACTTGAAAGAGGACTGTGCCAGAGATGACAACGGTTCTTGGACCCAGTCCAAATCCTTTTTGTGAATATGGATTTTCATTTTTCAGAAAACAATAGATCCGCATTTGATCTAGACTATTTGAAAAAAATAAGGATACGGATTCGGGTATGAGGCCAGGACTTAAACACAGCCCGGTAAACCCGTTTTTGTAAAAAAAACCTTGTTTTAACTTTTATAATTAGGAAAAATTCACATGAATAATCCTAACTTTCACCCGTCTCCTCAAAATAATCCCAACTTTGGATTATTCCAGAATAATCCCAACTTTTGAAGGAACCTTCTCAAAATAAACCAAACTATACTTTTTCTTGCCTACACTAATCCGATTTAGGTCTAAAATATATTGAAAATTAATAGTTCGGATTATTTTGATAATGTATCCCCTGAAGTTGGGATTATTCTGAAATAATTCAAAGTTGGGATTATTTTGAGAAGACTGTTGAAAGTTGGGATTATTCATGTGAATTTAATCGAATAAGTATTGATGATTGCACTTGTTTGTGTTATATAATGTTATTAAAAACGACATGTGTATAATTGACATAATTGTGTTAATTATATTTTAGTGTTATCGGTTTTAAATTCACTTGTTAGTTGTATAAATAAAAACTTAAACGTTTCTCCAATAGATATGTGAAATGATATAATATGTCTTATTAAAATATAAAAAGTTCGAAAAAGTAATAAAAAAAGAATATTTTCATAAAACTACCTTTTATAACTAAAATTTTTCAATAAATTACCTTTTAAAAATTTTCTTTCTAAAAACTACCTAATATAACAAAATTCATTCAATATACAATCATTTGACCATTAATGAGGTTTAACAACCAATAATGAGGACACCACAAAATGTTTTTCTCTCCTCCCCTCTCGTTTCTATCGTCTTTCCTCGCTTCCCCACCGACAGCAACCATTAAGGCGTTAGTCATTTAATGATTAATATTAATTATAAACATAATTTAGTTGTATATTGAAGGAAATTTGTTATATATAAGGTAGTTTTTTGAAAATAAAAATTTAAAAAGGTAGTTTTTTGAAAAAAAATTGGTTAAAAAAGGTAATTTTTTAAAATTTTACAGCTATTTTAATTGTTTTAAAAGAGCAGTTGTATGATTAAGGAAGTGATGATACATAATACATTTATACCTCACACAAGTATTATTTGTGATAGAGAATATATTTAGGATATTTTCTCATACATATTTAGGGATATATTATTTGTATAACATTAGGATTATTGATCCTTATCTGATTCGGATTTCTAATATGGTTAGAACTGAAACTTATATAACCTATATATATGATCAATATACAACACTTTAGATTGAGGGAGTTTACATTACGAATATAGAGGTCTTAGTCTGATTACTTTGGAGGTGGAAGCTTTGCTGTTGAAGTTGTGGATAAGTGAGAAAAAAGGTACTAATACTGGAATCTTGTTTCATCTCAGTGTAAAGATATTTTTTTTACTTTTCTTTTTGCTGCCTTTTTTTCATTTTGAAGGATTTGCTGCCTTATATTGATTCCTCAGAATTTGAAGTCTAGTCTCCTAGCCCATACCAGATATATATATATATATATATATATATGGGCTACTTGTTGAAGGATTAAGTTGTTACGTCATTGTTCAAAGTGACGTCCATGTATCGACGTGACAATTAATTCAGGATGAAGAGGAGTGTTGCACGATTCTTGAGTCTCCTGGCCCATTATTGGGCATCTCAATTAGAGATGAAAATCTGTATTACAACATGACATCGGACGTGAAACTTTGAGACATGATGTTGATATTACACGCTAAATTAAATCGAACACTGCCTAATTTGATCAATTTGTAGTGGTTAAGTTATGATATAATTATTCTGTGTTTTATTTAAGTTTTGATATATACTTTTATTGACATAAGATCAAATATAAACTTAACAGTCTTAACTTCCCCTTATTCACCCTTAAGTGAGTGTCATTTATTTTACCTTGAAAAAAATACAAACTTAACTTGTTTATCCAAATTGTCAGCTTTATTGTTGGTACAATTATTGCTAGAAAAGGGTAAAAGACTTTGTAAAAGAGCAAAAATATAAATCTGAAAAGACTCCAACCACGAGCTCTTCTTAGTACAAAGTCTGTGAAATAGGAGTACGATTCTAAATTGAGCACATCCTCCCCCACAACACCACCCCTCCCCGGTGACCCCACCAAAAATTGGATTGGTGATAGTGTAGAAACCACTTTCTCCATAATCATAATTAAGGCGATGCATGATTGATTAACCACTTAATGTTGCAATAATTATTGGTGCTCATTTGTTGTTGTATTTAAATAAGAACTTAAGTATGCTTGGCAAGTTTGAAGATACCAAACTAAAAAAAACAAGGAACATATCAATTCAACTGAAGGATAATTAGTTAATATGCTATCTTCTATTATGCTTCTTAATTTGTAATTTATTTCGATTTAGTTTAGTAAACTCAAGACTATTGGCTAAAAGTTGGAACAATACTTTCACTAGTCGATGATCTAAGTACTTGTTGTTCGAATAATTTTGAAAAAAGAAAATTGAGTGAGAAGTTATAATATGACTTCAAGATACATAATTCTTAATTTGTGAGACGTTTCAAATACTTCAAATAAGATCGTCGTATATTAATTACATCATCTTTCGGCCAAACGTTAACTCCAATAAGTAACATGGTTTGTCCAAGTGATGTTACCTGTCTAACTTGCTAGTCGAATGGACTTCTTCATATTAAAGAGGTATATACAAATAACAAAACATCGTATTACTCATAGCTCAACTAAGAATGAAACAATATAAACACTCACAAATAAAACGAGGCATGACAAGACCTGTGAAAGAGGAAGGGAATAAGAAATGCAATAATACCAGAAAACATGTAGTGGAGTGGAGGATGATAAATTGATATCTGATAGTGAGTGTCCTCATCCAAATAACAGAATATATGCATTGAATTAGGAGAAGTAGAGGAAGACAAACCCTTTTTTTATGGGCCATTTCCATTGGTTCAACCTCTAAATGGGAAATTTTGGTGGTCATTACTTAGTGGGATTTATATCTTCTTTTTGTCACTTCCTTTTTGGGATTCGTGCTATATTTAAATGTGTACCAATTGTACAAACAAACATTTGAGTTAAAGAGGCTTTCTAAAAAATTAAAATTTATACTGTTCCATGAACATTCTTACAAAAATGATGAGCTTATGAGAAAGGTAATGCGCAAATTTAGGGAAAGTTTTATGACCGAGACCGACTGCCTCAAAAGTGAAGTAAAGCTTTTGTAACCCCTAAAACAAAATTGAAAAAAGCAGTTAATCGTGTGAATTTTTTTATGATCCTGTCTAGATTTCAATCCGCACTGTATTTTGGTTTTAACATTTGTGAGCAGGACACTTGGGAGTAGAGAGGAAATCTAAGGGGAATCCCTACCCCAAGTCTCCAAGTAACGTAGTACAGAGGATATAACCTTGTAACCTTTAGGTAAATCTCCGACCAACTATACCAAGGAAGCTTGTTTTTTTTAGGCCCCAATGGGAACCCCTTGGTAAGGAGAAGGGCCTCTTGACCAAAGACCTATCCTTGGTCACCAAATGCCCATTCTGGTCGGTCAACTTGAGAGTAGGGGGGATTAAGGGAATCCCTTCTCCCAAGCACAAGTAGGTAGTGGGACTCGAACTTGTGACCTCAAAGTCACAAGGTGAGTTCCCCACCACCTCCACCAAGCAAGCTTGGTAGCTTGGTTTTTAATTGTGTGAACTATGATCATAGAAATCATACTCCTGTATTTGAGTTCGGCAATACCAGTGGGCCATACAAAATAAATACCTATACCCAGGGAGTATGCGCGTTGTTAAAGTGTAATACTCCATATTTTTAGTAAGTTATTTATTATATTTCTAAAAGGTTTTATTTACTAAAAAGACTTATTATTAATTATAAAGGTTTTTAAATAGGCTTTTATAATAGATTATGAGTATTTCAGATAAGTTTTAGCCCAAATTAAATGTGTGGCTTAAGTTTACTAATTCTAATCCAAGTAGTTTGTTTAAACAAAATTTAAAAGTGTTTTAAAATAAATCCAAAAAGATTTACAAAAAGAAATAAAAAGAAAAAAAATAAAAATCAAAAGGTATTTGCCGGCGAAGCTAACTCACCGCCAGTGAGCTGAAGATTTATCAAAATTTGGTTACTTTATCTTTTTAATCTTTTGATTTTAGCTTCTATAATTATATATCTTAGGGGATAATATATATTTTTCCTCAATCTTACTTGGATGATCGTAAAAACTGGTTAGATTTTAATTAAATTTATTTATCTTTTCTCTTAAACCCATCTTTTAGTTTCCTAGTCCTATTACGACTCTACCTATCCCACTAGTATAAATAGGGGCCTCCACCATTTATATTTTTCGCACCAAATTTGAGAAATACATCTCTTTTCTCAAATTTAAACTCTCTCTCCCTCTTGGCCTACCCTTTCAATTCTCCCTTAGTAGTTATTAATTTTCAAGGTGCGTGTATGTGTAGATCTTTAAATATTTTTTTGCAAACTTAGTATCATGTTTCTAGGTTATTATTTAGATTGAAGTGCATGTTTTTATGAGTTTTATTATGAACTTTATGAGTTTGTATAATCATGTTATAATCTTTTTAGAATCATGTTAGTTTTTTAAGGTTAAGTTCACCATCGATCTAGATATATACGTGTTTAAGATGAACAACCTAATTATTAGTTCCAAATAGTCGAATATGTACGAGTGTCATACTATGTTTAATAGTATTTTTTCCGTACTGTTATCCTACTTTGATATTGGCCGCAAGACCGCATGATTAATTATCAATCTTAATTCCTTACTTTGTTTAAAGTCTCATACAATACACTAGCATTGATAAGCAACGTGTTTTGCAACACCTACCCTTTTTATGGTGATCATTATATTTATTCCAAGAGCTAACGGCTTCTATTTATGCTTTGGCTAAAAGTAATAAAGAATTATTATTCTTTTTAAAGTAGAATTATTTCTAAAGGATTTTCATTAGTTATATGATCTTTTATGATCGCAATTAAAGAGGCAACGGCTTGTTAGTTATTAGAAAGAACGGTAGCTATTATATTTTTACCCATATACTTTTTGTATAAGTCATGTGGACAAGGTAGTAATATAACCACTCGTAATAGACTCATTAAGGAATAGTACTAAACTTGGGGGATGTGCATAAATTAGGAAAGGTACCTAGGCAAGGAAAGGAGTTTTATCAAAGTTATATATTTATATTATATAAGTATTACAAGTATCCAAGAAAGGTTTATGAAAATATTTTGAATGTTTACTTTAATAAAGTGTTTAATATTTCGAATATACATGTACTCAGTATTTTTATTGACACGCTTTTATTTGTTTTGTTTTATGGCTTTGTCCTTGTGATAACCCTATTTTGGCAAGCAGAATTTATAGGTTGATGTGATGCATACTTCACATGGGGGAGCTAGTGAGGAATAATAATTAGTTCAGTACTCGTTATTTTATTTCCTATTTTCCATTATCATAGTTGAACAATAAAGTTATATATATCAATAAAGATAAGTTATTTCTATTATTTTCGTTGCATTGTTAAAGTAGTGTTATATAGTAGTAATATTTTTAGCCTTTAACGTTATCACGTGGCAGTAATACTCTCAAGTTTCTCATTGGTTTTATATTGAAATATATTCTTCAAAAAGAGAAAAATTTGGGGGTATTACAAAGTGGTATCAAGAGCCTTTAGGTTTAAAATAGTATTATTAATGAGAGTTTGGGTAGATTTAGGAAGGGCATATAAGCTAGAGTTTTGCATTTTGTGCATAATTTTTTTGCATTTTATGTGCATATATTATCTTTTCTTATTCTGCCTAAAATGTTATATTTCCATGTATAATTATTTTTCAATTTATATATTTTGAAGAAAGGAATAAGTGTGTGGATTAATTTTTCTGAGGAAAATTCTGGCTAGGAAAGACTTGGTACTTAAGTTGGTCGTGTGTGTCGCACCTCTCTTTCCTGGGAACTCCCCCGATTAATTTTTTTCATGCACGAAAAACCTAATATACAGAATAAAAACTTATTATATGCATATTTATATATACTTATTTTTTTTTTCGAAAATACAAATAGTTTGAATTTTTTTTTGTTTCCTTATCTTGCACTTACTATTGTTATTTATGAATAATGTATGACATTCTGTCTAGTTAATATGAAAATATTATTAAATTTTCATAAGGAAGGAGATTTAATTGTCTTTATGACATTTTGTGTGGTACTTACTTTTGGTAATGTTTTTTTTTACCACAGATTATGAAAAATTATAGTCCCTTTTTCGTACCCACTCTAGTAAAAAGATATGAATATACTGTGGCTGATTATGTGCGTACTATTCTGAAGTATGGGAACTTCCCAATAGAGCAATGACACCTACAATTCCATTATCATGGACCAACAATTGCTCTACTTTTAGAACACCTACCCTACATCGAAGCCTATCATTTGTTATACTATGAATATTATAATCTATTGAAATTGTTGGATGGAATGTCCAACATGGTGGATCATTACCAAGAGGGGATTTGGCTAGCTACTGTACCCTATTACATAATTGACCTCCGCTATGCTGAATAGTGGCAAGAGCAACAAGAAGTACAAGATATGATTGATGCATACCAAACTCCGAGCCATTCTTATTGTTAATCTACAATTAGTCCTAAGACTCCAATGTTCTGACCAACCTCGCAAGCTCAGAGGATAGTAGATGATGATTGATAACATTGGAGGTCTCAGGACTAATTGTAGATTCACGATAAGAATGGCTCGGAGTTTGGTATGCATCAATCATATCTTTACTTCTTGTTGCTCTTGCCACAGCTCAACATAGCGGAGGTCATTTATGAAATAGGACATAGCTAGCAAAATCCCCTCTTGGTAATGATCCACCATGTTGGGCATTCCATCCAACAAATTCAATACCTTATAATATTTATAATATAACCCATGATAGGCTTTGATGTAGGGTAGGTGTTCTAAAAGTAGAGCAATTGTTGGTCCATGATAATTGAATTGTAGGTGTCCTTGCTCTATTAGGAAGTTTGCATATTTCAGAATAGTACGCACATAATCAGTCACAGTATCTTCATATCTTTTTACTAGAATGGGTACCAAAAAGGGATTATGATTTTTCATAATGAATCTGTGGTAAAAAAAAATTACCAAAAGTAAGTACCACACAAAATTTCATAAAGACAATTAAATCTCCTTCCTTATCAAAAGTTAATAATATTTTCATATTACCTAGACAACTTGTCATACATTATTCATAAATAACAATAGTGTAAGTGTAAATAAGGAAACAAAAAAAATTTAAACTATTTGTATTTTTCGAAAAAAAAAATTAAGTATATATAAATATGTATATTATAAGTTTTTATTATGAATATTAGATTTTTCATGCATGAAAAAAATTAATCGGGGATTCCCGAGAAAGAGAGGTGCGGCACAAACGGCCAACTTAAGTACCAAATCTTTCCTAGACAGAACTTTCCTCAGAAAAATTAATCCACATAATTATTCCTTTCTTCAAAATATATAAATTGGAAAATATTTATACTTAGAAATATAACTTTTTAGGTAGAATAAGAAAAGAAAATATATGCACATAAAATGGAAAAAAAAATTATGCACAAAATCCGAAACTCTAGCTTATATGCCCTTCTAAATCTACCCAAACTCTCATTAATAATCCTATTTTAAGACCTAAAAGCACTTGATACCACTTTGTAACACCCCCAAATTTCTCTCTTTTTGAAGAATATATTTTAATATAAAACCGTTGAAAAACTTGAGAAAGATACCGCCACGTGATAACGTTAAAGGCTAAAAATATTACTACTAACTACGTACTACTTTAACAATGCAGCGGAAACAATAGAATAACATCTCTTTATTGATATATATAACTTTATTGTTCAACTATGACAATGGAAAATAGGAAATAAAATAGCGACTACTGAACTAATTAATTATTATTCCTCACTAGCTCCCCCATGTGAAATATGCATCTCATCAACCTATAAAATCTGCTCGCCAAAATAGGGTCATCATAGGGACAAAACCATAAAACAAAACAAATAAGGGTCTGTTCTTTTCGGCATAAAACAACTGAACTGAACTGATTGCAACTGAACTGAACTGAATTGAACTGAATTAAATTATAACTAATAGTAATGAGAATAATTTTAGGAATTGAACTGAACTGAACTGATTGGAACCGGATCGAACCGAATTGAACCCGGGCGGCCGAGCGGGCGAAATGATTGCAACCGAATTGAACCGAATTGAACCGGGCGGGCGAAAATAAGTTGGGGAGAACAGGCCCTAAAAGCGTGTCGAAAAAATGCGAGTACATGTATATGCGGAGTGTTAAACACTTTATTTAATTAAACATTCAATATATATATATATATATATATATATATATATATATATATATATATATATATATATATATATATATATATATATATATATATATATATATATATATATATATATATATGGAGATCTCCTTATATAAATAACAAATTGGATATATTTTGGAGATCCTCACAAGATTATCTCAATCTCTATTTATCTTGGTCGAGAATCCCCGTTAGATTTTTTTTCTTTTTTAATCTATTAACTTATTATGTGTGACCGAATATGATTCAGATATAGTTAAGTCTAACCGTATTAGGACTCACAAATTATATATAGTTGGTTTCTAACAAAATCACTACAATCACATAAGATATATAAACTTACTTATTTTCATAAATAATCATATACTAATTATAGTAATTGCTAACTTGATTGAAGGACAACTCCTACTTCATGAAGGGCTACATTATGTTGTTTCATACTCCCTCGGTCCTCTTATGTTTGTTCATTAGGGTTAAGTTACTTTGAAGATTTCTGGTTGGGTAAAGTTGATAAGAGATAAAAATCAACTGGATCAAATGTAGTGAGTGTGAGAGTAAATTGATCAGCTTTCCAATAATGGGTCACACACCCAATCTTAACTAGAAACGAGAAAGTTGTGGTCATATAAAGTAAATTTATTTGTGTGTTGGAGTTATCCTTGCTAGAAATGTTCTATCTCGCTCTAAATTGAATAGATTGGCGAACACTTTCCAACTTGGACCTGAAAATTCACTTCAAGAAGAACGAATGTAGAATAATGTATGTAGCATATTGTAATTTTAAGAGGAATTCCCATAAATTTCACTTTGCCTTAAGGGATTCTTAATTATTAGCCTTATAATATATATTAAATTATTTAATACTTCCTCTCATTGGCGAATCCAGAAATAACATATAGTGGATTCAAAAACATTTTGATAAAAATTACAGCGGTCATATGGTCAAATTTTTTAAGAACAAACTGAAAAATCCAAAATTTTATAAAGAAAAATTTTCATTTTTTTCATATTCAAGTGGGGTCAAGGACTCACTTGGTCTGAGTGGCTTCGCCACGCTTTCTTTCTTTGTTTTTTTAATAGATGCATCATGTTTACACAAATTGTCGAAGCCATCTTTGACCATCAATATCTTCAATTATATATTATTAAATATTATAAAAATATATATTAAGATTAACCCATCAACAATTAAAATTATGACATTTATCTTTATAAATTAATAACTAATGATGGATCAAAGTTGATATCCAAATAATGTAAAAAATCAATAGGATGCATCTATTAAGATACGGATCGGATGAAGTATTAATTAATGAGTATTACATCTAAGTTCTAACTCGTGCATTTCATGTACTCTTCAATTCGTGTCGTCTAATTTTCATCATAAATACAAAGCATTGTGTGGATTACATGTAAAAATCTGTATCTCATAATTTTAAGTTTTTAATATCAAAACCCCATTAGGGATATTTAGGGTTAAGGATTCTCCTTATCCTTCACTCCCAAAAAACATGTCTACTAAGGCTCTGATCTTTTGGAATGATATGAACTGAACTGAACTAAACTTAATTTGTCTGAATTGAACTGAACTGAACTGAAGTGAATGAAAATTGTGAGAGGAAACTAATTGAACTGAACTGAATTTTCCTGAACTAAAATGAATTTGTCTGAACTGAATTAAATTTTCATTAATTCAGTCCGAAAGAACAGAGCCTAAATTGAATTAAGTTGGCATGTGCAATAATCTGAACCTTAAGGCGTTCCTCATTACCTACCCAAAATTTTGTTAGTATCAATTCTAAATTTCTACTATAATTAAGAACTTGGACTCAAACGAGGACGAAGGAACCCCTCCAACAATGATCACAAAAATTGGTGACGGATTGCGATTGAAACCAGTCGTTTTATAGACGATCAAAATTATCTTTCTTTGAAAACGACTCCATCTTAATTCCAATTTGTAGTTAGGTAGATTAATTGAATTGAAGATATGGACAATTCCTTTCCTCTTTGTTTCTTTATCACATCATTATTTGTTGATTTCTTTATCACATCACTTATATCTGGTGTCCCATTTGAATTTTGTCTATTTCTAGTCTTTTCCAATTAACATTTTCCAATAATTTATCTATCCATTTTTTTTCATGCATAATACGTAATCATCATATACTCATGCATGTGGTTACTAACCTATGTTCATTTCAGAATCTATTAGGAATTGGGGTTGGCTCAAGTGGTGAGCTTTCCCATCTTTCCTAGCAAGGTCTAGGGTTCAATTCCTACCCCAAGTATTTGCTTGGGATTTAAGGGGTTTGGGGGGTGTCTGGCTTGTAATGGGTCTCTGGGTGAGGCCCTGTGCGAGGGCAGCCCAGAGGATTTCTTCTTACTAATTTTTTTTTAAAAAAAAATCCGAAATCTATTACATATTTAATTCAGAAAATATTGATCAGTTTATAAAGTTGATGCAGTTTCGAAAATTCGACAAATTTATGAAAAGTTCGAAAACTTTAATCGCACAATTCATAATGTTCCTAATTTAACAAATTATGTTAAGTCGCTAACACTATCATGGTCTAATAAATTCAAATAAGATAAGTTTAAATAATACTACCTCCGTTTCAAATTAATCTACACACTTCACTTTGGGGGAGAACCAAGGAGAAAGTGCAAAAAAGTATGAGAGATAAACTAAAAAGGTGGAGAGAGAAACTGAAAAGTGAGAGAGATAAACTAAAAAGTGGGTTAAAATATTAAAAAGGTGGATAACATGGGTGGAAAAAGAGGAGAAAGTAGATGTGACATGTTATCAAAAATAGAAAAAGCAACAGTGTGTAGATTAAAAAGAAACAGACTAAAAAGGAAAGTGTGTAGATTAAAAAGAAACGGAGGTAGTATAAGATAAATTCAAAAATATAAGATAAGTCAAAATAAGTCGAATAGAACGGACCATATTTTTGGAGTTTAGAGTATTGACGTGGTCAGATAAGAGAAAACGGAGCACCTACATGGGCCTCAGGCTCCAAGGTTTTTTTAATAAGAAATTAAGGATAATTTAAAATTGATATCACTATTATAGTCTCGCACTACATTAATTAAAGAGAAAGAAGCTCGATAAACATATTTAGTTCCGGTTATCTAATTAAAAAGTTGTTATGTGTAACAAATTCTAGGTCATGTTGGAGTACTTAATAACTAATGAGATAACTTTGAAATTAACCCAAATTTCCTCAATTTTATGTTATGTTCACTCCTCTAGATTAGTGGTGGCCAAGGATCACTAATCACCAACTTTAAGCTAAATCTTGAATCTTGAAAAAGAAAAGGCCTGTCCAATAAAAAAGATATTGGCTTAAAAAATATATTTATGAGTAAAATATAAAGTGCTGCCCTACCGACTACCGAGAGCATTATCATCTGAAAGGGGCCATGGCCCATGACAATGATTGATATGCTTAGTAAGACTCGTACCTTTCATGATCATGTGAGATGTGCCAACAGAACTTGAAAGCTGGCATTTTGGCATTATGCAAGTTTATTTTTGTCTATAAACAAAGGAAATTCAAACAACCATGAATCAAGACCCCAATGCATGTTTATTTAAATTAAAGATGGGAATGGAGGATATATATATATAGTCTGAATGTCCTATCATATTTAATATTCATCAATTTACATTATTAATTTGCTTAAGAAATTTATACTTACTGATAATGCATTATGTAGAGTTACTATTTACAAAAAAAAGCATTAGTAAGATTATATGATTCAATACATTAAAATGATAAAGCTTTAAAGGGAATACTACTGATAATGTTAGGTACATTCTCTTAATTTTTACTTATCAAGATTTATATAACATCTTGAATGCAAATATGCAATAGCCCATACAAAGCCTGAAAATAAATTAAGGCTCTGTTCTTTTGAGCCCTATTTGAATTTAATTTAGCTTATTTAAGTTTAATTCAGTATAGTTATATTCAATTCAGTTACCTCACTTTATTTTAACGATTCGCTCAAAAGAACATGGCCCAAATCCAACTAAATAAGATTCATTGGTCCCACAGTTAACTTATTATTAATATAATGTTCGTTTAGTCTTGAAGTTTAAGGTTTTGTATATGAAAAAACAAAAACAAAAAAAAAAGCAAAACTAGGACTATTCGCGTCGCATGTTGCTCAGCATGCGACGCAAATGAGGTACATCTGCGTCGCACATGGAGCAACATGCGACGCAGATGGACCAAGAGCTGTGGGCTTTGGAGGCACATCGGCGTCGCATGTTGCTCCATGTGCGACGCAGATGTTCCTCCACAGCCCACAGCCCTTGAATCATTTGCGTCGCATGTTTCCCTATGTGCGGCGCAGATAGTCCTGCCATTCCTCCACACCAGCTAGGTATTTGCGTCGCTTTGTGGTCTGTGTCCGACGCAAATGGTTAGCATTTTGCGTCGCATGATTGTCCGACGCAGATGATGTATCCGCATCTGCGTCGAGAGCTGTGCCGTCGGACCCATGCCCGACGCAAATGGCCGCCTCACATCCGACGCAAATCCTCATTTCTGTACTAGTGTTATTTGAACTTATTGACTCTAAACATAATCTATTTTAGACATTAACTCTTCACTTACTTATCGAAACATTTTCTCTTAAATTGAAAATAAGGTGAAGAGATAATTTTTATTGAATTAAGTGATAACACCATACCACCACGAAAGTACGCAACATGTCAATACATGCCTAGCTATATAGAATATATTAACATGAGTAGTAAAAAGCTATTTGTCATATTCATATAATTTTGCTTTTGATCTAGTTCTGAAAACTTTAACGTTGAGAATTCTATTCCCATGCATAAAATTCTCTAACTTTTGAAGTTATAGGCTTATAGCATTTCAAAGGTGAGATTAATGTAAAAAAATCAATAAAAAATGAATTATTTGTATTGATTCAAGAATGCACGAAGTACCCTCGCGTTTTAAGAAATTTACCATGTATGGTAAACGTTTATAACAAATTCATTTACCCTTAATGACCACTCCTCCCATTTCAAAATATAAGGCACCTATGCTTTATTAAAATTTTCTTTAACCAAAAATATTTTTTATAATATTGCAAATAAAAATTATAAAAGTTATACCATCAGATTTGTCTTTTTATAATTATACTATCTTATTTTTTTTATCAACCTGAATTGAGAGTAATTAAAGGTCAAAGCTCAACTATTATCTCTTATGATTTTACAAAGGTGAGATTAATGTAAAAAGATCAATAAAAAATGAATTACTTATATAAGGCACGCACGCTTTATTAAAATTTTCTTTGACCAAAAATATCTTTTATAATATTGCAAAAAAAAATTATAAAGTTATACCATTAGATTTACCTTAGAAATATTATAATATTATTATCTTCGTATAATTTTTTATTAACTTGAATCAAGAGTTATTAACGGTTAAAGTCCAACCTCAAATATCGTACATACCTTATATTTTAAAATGGACGGAGTAAGATACTTTTAAACAATGTCTTACCAAATAACCCTTCCATCAGTCAATCAGAACATCAAAAATTGTTGAGATTAGTGAAAGGGGTAATGGAACAAAGAGAGTAATTGATCATCTTATATTTTGGCAAGGTTTACTTCACTTGATTATTACTGAACTAAACTTGTTTTTGTTGAATCTAATTTATTTTTACTGAATTGAACTTATTGTTTTTAAACTGAACTTAATTTAGGTGAATTGGACATGACCTTAATAGTCATTAAAGGTATATGAGTGATTTGTTACAAACACTAGGGTTATAATTTTTTTTTATAGGTAAGAAAAAAATCATTTGGCTGCCATCGCATTGGACCACCATCCATAAGCGGATGCCGGATAGGCCCATTACAAGCTAGCATCCTAGAATAAAATGATTTAATCCGTTTCTTCTATATTTTAGTCCTAAATCAACTAGTAAAATAGAATATGAAGAACTTTTATTTGATTATGTAGATAAACAAGTGAAGCTATTAGAAAGCAAAAAATAAAGGTCAGAGTTTAATTACTCCGTACATTTAGCAATCGCCTCTAAATCACTTTACGTCAATTCTAGACAAATAATCTTTCACTATAAATCTATAATGACCAAACCCACTACGACATTCTTTATTGAGCTAAACATAATGGAACTTTTTAAAATGTCAAGTCAGATTATGTATTGTGTTGACTAGTGAATTCCTACTACTCCATTAGAAGTCTTTTCTCTTCTTTATCAAGGACTCTGAGATTATAAGTCTCAGTATGAAATTCAATTATCTTTTTTCATTATGTTAATTTCCTTTGTCTCTCAATCATTTTCGAAAATGTCCAAAAAAGGAATATTTACTAATTTCCTTGCAATTAAAAAAAGAAGATATTTTTTTGTACTTTCTGATTAGCAAAACAAAGATATCACAAATATCAACTAAAGGAGTATTATATCAATTAAGTATCTTTTTTGAAAGAAAAGTTCAACAAATTCGCTTAAGCACATTAAATAATAAACTAACTCGCTAAGAGACTATATTATAAGTAAAATCTTTGTCCAAACAAATCCAAATAAGTTATTCTTAAAGGTAACATACAAAGAAAGTAAGACATTGAAAATAATACTAGGAATAAAAGATGCTACTATTCTGCTAACATATACAATTACAGATTTTAATAATCAGATTCATCTAATCTAATCTAACAAATTTTAACAAAAAGACAACTTAACTCCAAATTAAATAACCCACAACAACAATTAAACCTGAATCCACCCATCATCTTAAACTCGCTACTTTTTTTCTCCTAATTTTCTATTAACAAATCTCCAATTATTTTTCAACTTTTTTTTTTTTGGAATTCACTTTTCCATGAGAAAAAACAATAAAAGAAAAAGGCCAAAAAAGCCATATAAAATAAAATTTGTGGGACCCTTTTCATAAACTCCAATTCTCATCAATCAGAATATCATATGCTTGCAAAAGGCCCCAGCCGTCCGGTGCTCCTTGTCTCTCTCCCCACTCTCTCTCTACATTTATTGCTCCATCTTTTCATACATTTGTTTTTTCTTTTTCTTAAAATACTAAACTACCGCCCAAAAAATTTTTTGTTAATCATTTTCTTTTAAAAAAACAAAAAACTAAAAACGAGCGTCTTCGAAGCCGTGCAAGTCACTAACACGGTTCAAATTTTTCCTCATCATAGCCACTTTAGCCAGCCGCTCAGCCGCTTTCCAAGCCGATGTTGGAGTTAACGGCTCCCCCTTTTCATCCACCACGCAACACCCACCTCCACCACTTCCTTCTTTTTTACGCTTCTCTTCCGGCTGCGCTTGTCTCCGCCATTTCACCTCCGCCAACTCGGCTTCCACTCTCTTCTTATACTCCTCCGCCACAGCTGTCTTTAAGCTGGATTGACCCAACACGGCTCGAGCCGACCCTAGAAGCCGCTCAGCTCCACCAAAATCATTTCTCTCCGCTAATAATCTCCTACTCTCAGCCACAGCGCGTGACATAACAAAAAGACTCCTCAACCGTTGGATCTTGGGATCCGATGATCGAATGGTCCTCGGCCGAGGAACCACAAGCGATTGTACCCCACCGTAGATCACTTGCTTACTAAACGACGGATCTTTATGATACGATCTAACCGACAACATATGTTGCAACCCAATTGAACTCGCCGGTACTTTCAACTCAACCAATATTTCTCTCTCCTCACAACTATACAAATCCCCAAGTTTCGCTGAACCGGAACTCAATAAACCCGGTCTACCCGTGCACGAATAAACCGCAGCTATTTCCCCAGCTGAACCAGCGCCGATACCAAACTGCACTCTAACATCCAAAACGACGACGCTTAACAACACATTTACACACTTCACAAAAACCTCCTCAGAAAAATCCTCCCTTACTCTAAACGTATGCACGGGTATCTCCGAAAACCGTGTCGACGAAACAAAACTTTGATTTTTATTTTGATTTTCTCTCTCCTCATCGTGACCGTCCATTAAAACAATACTAGCGAAATGATTCTTATCCTTACGATCTTGTACAACTTTCGCAGCTTTACGAAGCGCGTCGTTTAAACAACAACCTTCACCAGCTAAATTAACAGCGTCGATAAGCCGCCTAGCTGATCTTTTTCCCGACGGTGTCATGCGCCGTAAAGCAAGAAGTCTTTTAGAAGTCGACGCAAATGCAACGACGGAAAGTCTGTCGTTTGATGAAAGAGAAGAAATCATCCCTCTCATTGCTTTTTTAAGAGATTGTAATTTTTCGACGTTCATCTCACTTCCTATATCGATAACCACCACAACATCCACCGACGGCCGCCGAGATCTCGCCGGAAAACTCGGCGCTTTTACTGTTAAAAGCACCGCGTACGTCTCGTAACTCCGACCAACGGCGATTACCGCCGATTCCGGCGATATCGTCGCTTTTACTCCTTTGGTAGTAGTGTCGGAAATTTGAGGTGTTCGAGGAGTGAAAAATCCTGGGAATTCATCATCGGATTCTAAATTTTCTTCCTCGGACTCCAAAATGGTATTAAACTGAATTGAAGAGATTTGAGTTACGAGTGGTTCATCGTCATCGTAAAGACGAGTTTCAGATGATGTTTTGAGGGGTTTTTTAGAAGGGATAGGAAGGAAAGGAGCGTGATTCCATTGAGATCCGCAAAGAGGGCAACATAAAAGAACACCATTGTTTTTAACAGCGAGAGTAGTAATGCAAGGGAAATGAAAAGAGTGAGAACATTCAGCAGTAAAAATGGCGGTACCTTGACCAGTTTTAACGCTGTGAAGACAAACACCACAGCGGTTAAGTTTGGAGAAACGAAGGGAGTTTTTGAGGAGAGAGAAAGTTGAAGGTGAGTGAGGTGAAGAAGAACAAGGTGGTGGTGGTGGTGTATTGCATTTTATCAGCTTTGGTGAGGTTTCATCAATGGCGGTTTTACACCGAAGAATTGGTGTTGATGATGGTGGTGTTTGAGATCGAGGAGTTGAAGGTGAAGATGATGATGATGAAAAGAAGGTGAATTTTGAGGAGAATCCTAATTTTGGACTTCTAGTGTTGTTGACGTTGTTGGTGTTGTTGGAAGTGTTGTTGTTGTTGGTGGTGTTTTCTTTGGGGATGGAAGTGCAGAAAGCTCTACGCCAACCGTTCACCATTGTTGTTGTTGTTAACTTTGGTATGTGTTTTTGGTTGTTTATGTAAAAAAATTGACAAAAAGTGTATCAGGAAGAACTTTTTCTGCAAATCATTTTTTCTTGTGTTGTTAATAGTATATGGATAAAGCCAAAAAGATGAGTCAGGCTATGTTCAGTTCACCTTATTTTCTTTATTTCGGATCGGATCGGATCGGATCGACCAGGATCGGATCGGATCGGATCGATCGAAAAAATAAGTTCGGATCGATCAGTCGAGAAAAAATAAGTTCAGATCAGATCAGATCAGATCAGATCAGATCAGATAAGTTCAGATCAGATCAGATCAGATAAGTTCAGATTATGCTTATATTTAAAAACTTATTATTATTATCATCATGATTATTATGATTATTAGTATTACTAATGCTATTATTGTTATTGTAATAATTATTATTGTTGTTGTTGTTATTATTATTATTATTATTATTATTATTATTATTATTATTATTATTATTATTATTATTATTATTATTATTATTATTATTATTATACAATTACTATTACTATTAATATTACTATTTACTAGTACATTTGTCAAAAAGATTATTATTATTGTCCTTGTTGTAATTATTAAATATTAATATTGGTAATTATTATTAATGTCGTTCTTTATTATTATAAATGTCATTGATATCACTATTTGTTTATTTGTGTTGAAGAAAGATGTTCTTTTGGCATTTATAAGTGTTCTTTTTTATATTTATTCTAATTAATAATTTTGATATGTGATGTTTTTTTTGATGTTGTACGTAACGAACATGACATGATAGTATATGATGTTTATTTTTTAAAAGAATTTTGGTAGAATAATATAAATTATATATTACTAGTTTATATAAAATATGAGTAGTATGGGATAACCTAATGGTGTTGTCATCACGTTTAAAATTTTCCCTACAAAGGATTTCAACTTATCTTTAAATACAAAGTTTATATAGAACAAGACAACGATATAAAAAGAATATTTAACCATTTTGTTCAAGATCATATAATTATATATATATATTTATAGGTTTATTTATGATAAAAAAGAACAATTTATTTATATAACAAATAACATGTTGTTAGTTAGATCCAAACATGTCATCAATATAAAAATAACATCTATCTTTTATTTTTAAAATGTGTTCTTTACATAGATCTTGTATCTTTCTTTCGGTATATGTTCTTTTTTTAATATCATTATATGTTCTTTTCATTACTACCTAAATTCTTATTATTAACGGACTTTAAACATGAGTGTTCTTTTATTTTTAATTTTTTTTGAGCCCCTTTCGGAATCCAGTGGTAAGATGAATTTTCTAAGGGTCTTGCCCTCGGTCAGGCCACTCACCTAAAGACCCCACATGCCCCAACCCCCTCCCCCACCCACAACAATATTAAAATATATCTTCCACCAAGATTTAACCCTTGGCCTCCCATGGGAGGTAAGAAAGCCACGCCATCGACCCAAGAGCGCTTAGTCTTTTATTTTGTAATTGTGTGTTCATATATCTAATGTGCTCTTTTTCAAAAAAAAAAAAAAACTAATTATGCTATAATAATAATAATAATAATAATTATTATTATTATTATTATTATTATTATTATTATTATTATTATTATCATTATTATTATTATTATTATATTATTTATATTATTATTATTATTATTATTATTATTATTATTATTATTATTATTATTGAAAGTTGTGCATACTAATAAAATGATAATAATAGAAATACTAGTAATGAAATACAAAGTAATAATAATATTAGTAATAATATGTTTTAAAAAAAATAAGATAAGATAAGATAAGATCGGATCGGATCGGTCGAGATCGGATCGGATCGGATCGATCGAATCGGATCGGATCGGATCGGATCGGATCGAATCGGATCGAATCGGAAAAAATAAGTTCAGATCAGATCAGATCAGAAAAAATAAGTTCAGATCAGATCAGATCAGATCAGATAAGTTCAGATCAGAAAATTTCAGGTGAACTAAACATAGCCTCAGTACAGGAAGAAGGAAGAGAGAAAAGAACTAAAGAAGTGTATATCACTATTTTGGAATAGAATGGTGGATATTATTGGCTTCTTTAAGAGGGAGGAAGAGTTGAGGAAACTGACAGCTGGAGGTTTTGCTTTTAAAGAAAGGGAGGAGAGAGAGTTGGGGTGACTGACACCTGGAGATTTTATATTAGTAGGGGAAATTGGGATGAGGGAGGTAGAAAACAGTAAATAAGTCAACGAGGGTAGAGTTGATAGAGAAAGTTTACAGTACAAAACAACGCCATTGTTGAGATCTGTTCTTTCGCCTTATCCTTCGTTACCTTTCTCAACTACAAGTTTCACTTTGCTCCTTTTTGGAGTTATCATTTGTATGTTTTTGTTTTCGAAAATTGACCCCAACATGCCCAATTAGGGGAATTCTACTTTCATAACTAATAGTCTAATATCAATATTTTTGGAATTTCACAAAAAAAAAATATTGGATTTTGTATGTAGAATAAAAATAAGGTGAAGGTTGATACAATAACTTAACTGAACTTCTATTCATCGTCCTAAAAGTACTTAAAATAGTCCCAAAAAAATTGAAATCACATCTCTAACCTTTCCTTCTTTTTCCCTAAACCACCACCACCCACCTCACTCCACCACCATCCACCTCCTGCCACCACCACCCCATCGCCATAGCCACCCACCCGGAAGCAGGCGAAATTTTTTTCGGCCGATGGGCGAACGTCTGGCCTGGACGTTTAACAAACCCCTAACTTAATTGGTAATCACCGACCACAATTCTTTTTTTTTTTAAAGCTACCACAATTATTTTAGTTATATTAAGACGATGATATTTTTTATTAGAATGTATTAGAAAAATTTTGTAACATTTTTTCTTCTGCTGATGTAAATAAAAGCTCTTCTCGATTTTAGACACAACCCGTTCGAATATTATGTCCCTCTTTCCTTGAAAATCGACGACTAAACCTTTACTTCATCCACATCAACAACCACCACCCCATTTTCCCCTCTTTAAGATAATTCTCCCCTTCTTCGATTTCCCCTTGCTCCTTTTGTACTTCACTATCACCTGGAAAATGTTGCCAATTGCCATCTCTGGATCTCCCAGCCAAATGAACACAAAGATTTGAAGTAAAGTTGAAACTTGTGATAAATCGAGCTCAATGTTTCAACCAATAAAATGAATTGTAATAATAAAAACAACCAATAGGATTACAACAAAGTAAATAACTAAAATAGAAAGATTTTAAATAGGCACTTTTTTTTTGACATCCAAAATGAAATAGAAGTACTCCCTTGGTCCCAAAAAGATCTGAACACTTGTTGGGACACGTAGTTTAAGGTGATAAGTTGTAGTGTTGTTACCAAATGTTATTTTTAAAAAAAAGTAGATGTGATAGGAGTTGGTGGTATTTTTTATTAGAGAAGAGAAAAAGTTGGGTAACTTTTTATTGATAAAAAGTAGAGTGTGGGCCAAAGATGTGTAAAAGAAATAATATATTAATAGTGGGACCATGCCAAAAATGAAAGTGTTCAAACTAATTTGGGACAAACATAAAAGGACAGTGTTCAGACTATTCTGGGACGGAGTGAGTATTATATTTTGGGATGAAAGGAATAATTTAATACTATCAAAAGAACATAATTAACGGAATTTTTTTAATAACTTTTTATCATTAATACTATACAACATATAATAGAAGGTACTTTTATTAAATATCAAAAGAGAAAACATAGGATTAACACTGAGAAATTGAGAATATTTCTTACATTATGGATATCTACTCATCCCTACTATTAGAATCATCGTATGTTATCGGGAGTGTTTGGTAAGTGGCTTTTGGGTGACTTTTTCATTGACTTTTGACCTTTTTCATTTAGTTAAACAACTAAAAAAGTATTCAACGAGTATGACAACTTTTCAACCAAAAACTAGTTTTAACAACTTTTCCTATTCGCTTTTGACTTTTGCAATTATTTTGCACTAATCAGTTTACTAATACACTTGATTTTACCAAACACTTTTATGACAACAATTGTTAAACAACCAACATTAACCGCTAATATAAATAGTCAATCAAACCTGCCATGTAAAACAACCAAGAACTGATAGCTAATTGCCAAACACCCCCCTTTAAGCCATGCTCTTTTGGACTGAAATTTTGTTGAGCTTAGCAGAATTTACTTAACTCAATGGAGTTGAACGGAGCTGAATGAAATTGTAAGAGTGATAAAAGGTTGAATAGACTTGAACTGAACTTAGGACCCGTATTTGTGGACTGTGAGAAGCTGAACTGAACGAAACTGAACGGAACGACACGTAACTGAACTGAACTGAAAATAAGTCCAAAAGAACATGCCTTAATGGATGTGAATTGAATTGAAATATGATGAAATAAAGTAAAAAAAAACGATCTTTGTCCGGAGATGGAGTAGAATGTGTTTTTCTATTCTTTGCATATTTGTTGCTTACCTTTCTTACTTCCATTTCCCCATAACATTTTTGATCACATAATTATGAATAGAAAAAAAGGAGATGGTTTTTCAGAAGTAATTAATGTCAGATCGAAATTGGTTACTGTCAAATGCACTGTACCATTTTACCTTGATATGGACAAACTGCCAGTGTCAGATACACTGATACAGTAGAGCTATGTCGAACCGCCAAAAAAGAATACCACATTATTAACGGCAATGCACTTCTCGGGCATTAAGATGGAAGACTCTTCCTAGTAGGGGTGTAAATAAGACGAAATAACTCGCGAGCTACTCAATATCAACTCGGTCAAAGCTCGACTCGAGTAGACTCGACTCGAACTCGAGCTCGACTCGATGATTAACGAGTCGAGCTTGAGCTACTACCTACTCGACTCGAAAAAGCCTTGGCTCGGCTCAAAATCTCATGAACAAAATAGAAAATTATTAAAAATGATCTTTTATGTAAAATATTAAATGTCCCACATTGATTTATAGTATAAACAATAGCCTTTTTTTTCTATAAAATGTTACTACTCTTGCAGTCTAGCTATACTTATTGTTTGAATTAAAGTTGTCCCACATTGGTTGGGAAACAAAAGTTTAAGTTTGTGTTCTTTATAAATGGAACAAAAACTTTTTGGTTAGAAACCATTTTTTTCTATACATTGGTTGGATAATGAAACACCCAACTTTTTTTCTTTATAAAAGGCTACTCCAAGTACATAACTCAAGGTACATGGATTGACTCAAGTTTGAGTTGAGCCATGATTTGAGTTCGAGCTTTGGGTTCGAGCTTGATTCAAGTTTTAGTTCCGAGTTCAAGCTCGAGTTCGAGCTCGAGCTCGAATTTAAGATTTCGAGGTCAAGTCGAGTTTGATTTTTTCAAGCTCGCGAGTTTTCGAGTCGAGTCGAGCTTGATTTCGAGTTTTCGAGTTCGAGTCGCGTTTAGCCAAACTCGAGCTCGACTCGCATCATTTACACCCCTAAACCCGAGTGCCGACTCTCCTCGTCGTCCCTTTTCACTTATTTCACACAATAAACAAGTTTTTAAATACCGTTTGTTTAGAGTTAATAGGTTTAAATAAATTAAGTTTGTGACAAAATTAACATTTGCTTTTCTTTTCATTGTAGAATTAAGGTCTTGTTCTTTTGAGCCCTCTTTTCAGTTTACTTCAACTGGATCTACTCAGCTCAGTTTAATTTAGTTCAGCTCAACTCACTTGAAGCCCAATTTTATTATCGTTGTTGCAGTTTTTTAGTTCAGTTCACCTTACTTAATTTCATTTCAATTCACTTAAAATTTGTTTAACTCACTTCATTTAGTTAAGTTAAGTTAAGTTAATTTAAGTTTATTTCCGTTAAGTTATGCTCATTTCAGCTCAAAAGAAACGGGACCTTATTTTGTTTAGCTCACTTTAGTTAGTCAAGTTGAGAACCGTTCATTTAAGAACCACTGAGTGAAATCGGTTTTGTTTTGGAATTGAAACTAGTTAGCTAGGTAAAGATACTTGAAACTAAAATCAAACCCAGTAAAGAACAACTAGTTTTTATAATTTAATTATAATAAAATATTTGCACAATGCTTGATGCATGTTCTCGAATTATGCATGAGTTGATGGTTCATCAATATTCAAGCTCTAACATCATCATGTGAAGGGAGTTGGTTGTTGGTTACATTATCCGACTTTATAAGGGGAGTTGGAAAAGAGTCATCTTGGTTGCGTAATCTTGGGCATAAGCAAGACAATGCAATTCTTCCCTCTTCTTGCTCGTCAATTTGTTATCAATACCGTCGCGCATCTTCAATGTTTGGTAAATGGCTTTTTCATTGGCTTTTGGCTTTTGGCTTTTTAATTTGGTCAAACAGCCAAAAAAAGTGTTTAGTTATTGGCTTTTTGGTTGGCTGAAAAACTGGCTTTTAAGCCAAAATGAAAAAAGTTGTCTGGAGCAGCTTTTTGGATTGGCTTTTGGCTTACATTGGCCCACAAACTCTAATAAAATGTACTAACAACCACAACTAATTTTACCAAACACTTTTGCAAACATTGGCTTGAACAACCAACTTAAAAAGCCCAATACATACGCCAAACGCCTAGTAGGTCAAACAAGCCAACTAAACCAAAGTAAAATGCAATAACAAACAACAATTCTTAAACAACCCCATTATTTTTTTTCCTGAAATTCATGGCAGTTTATACCTATAGATAATTATCTTTTTCTCATGAATATGATCAAGATTTTCTTCACAAACTTGTCCTTCATACTGTTAAACATTGTGTACCCCTCTCTCTTCTCGAACCAACCTCTCCCTCACTATTGGTGGGCTTTTGACAGATTTGTTTGAATATAAAAGCAAGATTACACTATACATATAGTGTTCCACACTTCCGCAATTAACTTGGGCGGAAATGTTAAAAAGGAAACAGAATCCTAATACAAGGAGGCACATGCATTTGCCTGCCTACTATCGCATTAAGTAAAAAAATTCTTGTAAACAGTATTAATATGAACAAGAAAAATAACAATTATTAAAGTCGAGGTATGGAACCAAATCACCAAATATAACTGAGATTAATACATCTACCCACTGGGTAGACTACCCATTAGAGATAAACAACTAAAAAATAATTAATTTTGCTGAGTTGAATTCCACTAATTAATACTTCATCCGTTCCAAAATAAGTGAAACACTTCTCTCATTTATGTGAGAGCTTTTTGAGACAAGTGTTTCACTTATTTTGGAACGGAGGAAGTATCTATTTTTAGTGTGTAGATTATCCAATAGGTAGATAAAATCTTTTCTAAATACAACGGCTATGGAACGTACAAAAAGGATATCAATTGTGACTAATAAAGATTGTTCCCGGTGGTTTTGACTTTGAAATTCTAAGGGAGTTAGCAATTAATTATAGGTATAGGATCATGAAACTTGCATAATTTTTTATTTAGTCTTTTGATTTGGGGTATATCCCAATGCAACTACTCTATACTAAAAAAGCTTAGGCTTCTCATTATGCATTTGGACCATTTATTTCTTATCTAATCAATGATATTGGGACGAAGAGGAGACACAAGGCATATGACTCCCACTTCCCAAAGCAAATCAAAGAGCTTAATTAAAATCAGAGGGTGCTTTAATTTCCTTGATAGAATGATATATATATATATATATATATATATATATATATATATATATATATATATATATATAAGGTAAGTGATGCCTTGCCTAATAATTGCATTTTCAACTACTCCTTGTTACCACTATTTAAGTACTATTTACCATTAATCAAAATTTGAAATCAAGTGGATTGCTTCTACACATGGGACTATCGATACATCCCCTTATGGAAAATAAACTACTGTTTTTGAAGTCCAATTTTGAGCGAAAGTTGACATGTTACTATATATGTATGCCTTCTGCTTGAAGGATTGTGAGGAGTCCCCAAAATTGACTATGAATGTCCATATGTGCACATGGATAGGGATCACATCACGCACATTACCCGCATTGCACAATTATCACAATCTTGCTGAGAGCATATATAATAGGGCTCTCCAACTAGTTCTCCACCTAGCTCTCCAAGGAGAGAGAAATTGGAGAGCCACCTCTTACCCAACAATGAAGTTCTTGGGTGTGTTTTGGGTGTATCTCAATGGAGACACTTTACGAAGTGACTCTTGGAGGAGATACCGTTTGGGTTGAAGGAAAGATGACTCTCTAATGTGTGGGGCCCACATACTATTGCAATTACTTAAGTTTTCTTTTCCTCTTGCAATCATTTAATGATCTTTTTTATAAAAAATTAAAAAAAGATGGTAATAATTACTATCCCAACAACTATAATTTTTCTTTATCTATAAAATGAGCCTAATATTGGATATATTTTATTCACAAAATCTACTATCTTTTTTTAATTTATTGAAATTAAATATTAGCATTCAAAATTAATATTTTTAAAAAAATAATCTACATTACATAAATTATGAATTTTTTTTTTACAATTATATTTAATTCTCATGAATAACTATATTTATATAACTTTGATCATAATATGAAATGAGGTTCATTTATTGACATGGGGACCACAAAACAATAAAAAGTTGAATGGAGAGCTCTTTAAAGAGTTATTGTTGTTTGGTGTTTTTAGACATAGTTCTTGAGGGTAGCTTGAAGAGAGAGAATAAATGAGAGAGACTAGAGAGCTAGTTGAAGAGCCATGTACCATTCCTCGCCGACGCCGACTAATGGAGAAAGCAAGGATAATATTACCACTTGCCACCTAGGTGTACTAGTGATACAAGCTCGTACGCGGGTTGGATTCAAGTCGACTCAACTGTAAAGGATCTTTTCTTTTTGTCTAAGTCTATAAAGGTTGGATTAATTTTCTTATAGGGTTAAAAACTCTTCAACAAAGTCACAATATATTACCCAATCTTGCTTTTTAGCCGACTAGTTCTTTGACTTTAATACGATAACTTTTAGTTTCTTTGCATATTGTATGGACTTGAGCCAACTTTTGGTTTATTACATTCCTCTTTCATAATGGATTGCGTAGTTTCTATGTTGAGCACCAAACTTCTAATTTGTAGGATTTTCACTTTTATTGAGGTAGATAGAGTTCGAGTATTATTGGGTTATGGTTCGACATGAAAATGGGTAAATTCTTGATTGTATCGTCTGAAAATTTCATTTACCAATTATCATTGCAGTATGCTATATCTATTCCTTCGTAAATTACATCATCGCCTTTCCAATTGTTTGACCATGTGAAATTGACATTGTGGTAGAGGATTATAAATAGAAAGCATTCAATTCTACAATCTTAAACACTGCTTGATCTTACTAAAAAAAATTGAACCACTCAATTTTTGGTCGACTTTTTCCACTTGGTTATAATCTCCTTTTTAAGATATAATTTCCCTTGTGGTTGTTCATTAGTCATTCACCTTTGTCTACACGGTTTCATCTTCACTGATTAATGATATAGTTCAATCTCATGAGTATAGCGTTGTGTGAGTAGACTATATTTAAAATTTTCATTGTAAAAGAGAGACCAATCTAATTAAAGAGACCAAGAACATTAGCACAAATATATCAATTAATCTAAAGTAGATTTCTCCATTAACTAGTGATTAAGGTGTTTGCCATTATTAGACCACATGTCTTAGCTAGGATACTCAATAAATGCTTAGAATCCCGACCAACCAACGCCCACTAATGCTAAAGTTTCCAATCATATGGTATGAAATTCACAAGTTATCTGATGTGAATATGCTATTTTTAATTCTGGGAAGCATGTATCCATATTTATCCTTTGTTTTTCTTTTTTTTTTCGGGTGAGGGATCCATATTTATCTTAATTGCCAAGTGAAATGAATCTCAATTATTCACCCTCCTCACCCGAAGATGATTCAAATGCTTTGTTTTGCCTTTAATGTAAACATCATGGGAGGATAGAAAAGTTGCATTCCATTGGCCTTATATTTTACCAAAAGTTATTACAAACCAATGGAAATCGCTATGATTTTGTCCCCTCGAACATTAATAATGATGAGTTTGCAAATTTCCTTAACCCTATTTGCGGCTTTATACTAGAACACACTACATTAGAAAATTATAGGCTAATATAGATTAATATATTTTCCATTAGCAAAGAAATTTAACCAATGAATATGTACCTTCTTATAAATTAATACCTTCATACCAATGTAAAAGAAATAAGTATACAAAACTATTTTAGTCTCATAAGTCATAAGTCATAAGTCATACTCCCTCTGTATTTTTTTTTTTTCTCACTTGTAATCTTGACACTATTCACAACTAGAGAGAATCTTTTAAAATTTAAATTCATCTCTAAGAAAAATTATAGTCATGTGGGGTCTTAATTGATTAGTTTCAATGAGTACTTTATTAATATCCAATCGTTATTTAAGCTCCAAGAAGCGCATTGGCAAACACGCACTATGAAAGTAGGAAAGATAAAAAAATACAGAGGGAGTAACATATATATTATCTGCAGGCTATGACGAAGCTACACGTACATCTCCGAAAAAAGCTACACTTACATATAATCGCTAATTGTGATCTTAGAACTCAACATCTATGTAAGGCAAAAAAAACAATCATTCATTGTCACTGTTAGACATATTTCTAATCTACGTAGGAGAAAGATAAAGTTGCAGTACAAGAAAATTGGTTTTAATTAAAGGTGTTCAGCTAACCAACAAAACATTACAATTTACAAGTGATAAAACTTGAGGTTCAAACTTCTGTATGTGCTTCTAATTGCAAACATATTAGCGGGCCAATATGGTGGGTTGCTCACTTGCTCTATTAAATAACACTATTCTGAATTTTGACAGCTTGAAATTGCCGGGGCAGAGAATTGATCATGATTTAAACTTTTAAAGTACCAACTTTACATGTGTACTATAACATGACATGCTCAATGGATATCAACTAACTTAGTTGGTTAAAGTCTTGGGAGGTGACATCCAATACTTGTGATCAAATATCGTCTACATTAATTGCCCGTGTAGTTCTCTCTACACCAAAAAAAAGAGACATGTTCAAGGATAATGACTTTTGCGGAGTGACAATAAACATAATGACTTTTGCAGAGTGATAATAACATAGTTGCTCCTGAAATGGGGAAAATGGACAAAATTAAATATTCAACCCTACTAAGCGCATTTTTTTGATTTTTTGTTGTTGTTGTTGGATGAGGTACAAGCAAGGATGTTAGTTAGGTTTATATATCCTACCCTAGATCTCGACCCAAGGCCCAAAACAACCCTCGTATGTCCTCACTTCGCCACCTCAAGCTAGGGCTGTCAGGATTTGACCACTGGTCTTCCCTTGGGAAATCAGCGCGTAGTACCACTAGACCAAGATGCCTTCGATAGGCACATACATTTTTTGATATTTTTGAAATATATAGAGGATTTTGGAATTTCCTTAGTGTTGCAAGTAAGTATTGAAAACAATAGTAACTTATCAATAGGAAAAAAAGAGTAGTACGAGTCCAAAAATTGTGTACACTCATAACCCAAACTTTTAGTTGTTAATTGGCTAATTAATGTAATAGGATGGTCATGGGAATAGATCATTAAGAAAATAAGGATGGTTTTTATCAACATTTTTACACTTTCGGGTTGTTTCAATAAAATTACAACAAGAAGAGTAGGCTTAAGGGGGTGATTACGGAAAGAACGCTGGAGGAATAAGCAAACATTACTATTTCCTACAGCTGGTTGTACTATGGAGCATTCAATGTCATTGGCGCATAAAGAATCTCTCTCCTTGTGATCATGATAAAATAGATGGTCATCATCTATAATTTTAAGCAATTACTAGAAAACTATAGATAACTTTTTAAGGAATTCTATGTGGAACCAAATAATTTTAGCATCAGGCAATGAAGTATAAGATGTGGCAGCTTCAAACTCATTAATTTTGGTAATGTACATGCATTTAGTACTTGGTTTTTGGTACCAAAAGGTCTTTATCACTCTCCACATCCACATTTTGTATATGCAATTTATGCAATTGTTCTTCAAATGTTAACAGTCTGTGAAGAGTGAAGTACAAGGAGATGTGGCAGCTTAATGAACATAAAATCATCATTCATCAATAACAACCCAAAATTGATTAGCATTCATTATTACTTCCCCACTTGATGCTTGTTTGGGCCCATTTCTTGGACCAGCCCACCTATGGCGAAGTTACCAAAATACCCCTACCTCTAGGGAAGACAATCCTCCAACGGTTGGAGCTGACTAAAATACCCTCATTTATCGGAGGTCCCATCCTCTATAAATAGCGGTTGTCTCACCAATCAAAGGGTAAGCAATTCTCAGCTACAAAACCCAGAGCATCTCTCTCTACATTGATCACTTTCTCTCTCTACCTCAATCATTTAATGACTTGAGCGTCGGAGGGGCGATCCCGGGACCACCCCCGGGGTAGGCTAACCTTGTTTTGCAGGTTTCCGGCGTACGGATAACGGAACTCAGACGTACCTTCTTGGGGCCCACATCACATCTCACAACCTATTACAATCCTTAATTTCTTAGCAGAAACAGTTTGGCGCCGTCTGTGGAGAAGTTACAAACAAAGTCGCTTCGCCACCACTCAGTAAGAATCACCTCATTGCCACTCAGCAATGACCCCAACCAAGAAGACACGCTCCCAAGCCAACCGTTCCGAGAGAGCTCAAGCATCCCATCATGCACCTACGGTGCTATCCCCCAATCCCAATGATGATGATTCCACCCCAATGGGGAATCCATTGGCATCACAAAGTCGGTCATCCCGCGGCCTCGGGTCAGATATAAGCAACCGACCCTCCACCCATAACCGCAAGAGACGTCATCTTGATTCCAGCTCAAATTCAACAAACTCTCCAGCAAAGTACCTGCTCATTCAAGGTACTCACTCATCCTTGGCGCCTACTCGGCCAAGGAAATGTGCTCAGCCATAGGTGCCTACTCATTAAAGGCACCTACTCATCAATGATACCTACTCATTCAAGGTACCCACTTAGCCAAGGCATATACTCCGCCAGAAGTGCCTATTCATGAAAGGCACCCACTCATCAACGGTACCTGCTCATTCAAGGTACCCACTCATCCTTGAAGCCTACTCGGCCAAGGAAATGTGCTCGGCCATAGGTGCCTACTCATCAAAGGTACCTACTCATCAAAGGTACCTACTCGTTCAAGGTACCCACTTGGCCAAGGCATATACTCGGCCATTGGTGCCTGCTCACCGAAGGCACCCACTCATCAACGGTACCTGCTCATTCAAGGTACTCACTCATCCTTGGCGCCTACTCGGCCAAGGAAATGTGCTCGGCCATAGGTGCCTACTCATCAAAGGTACCTACTCATCAATGGTACCTACTCGTTCAAGGTACCCACTTGGCCAAGGCATATACTCGGCCATTGATGCCTACTCACCAAAGGCACCCACTCATCAACGGTACCTGCTCATTCAAGGTACCCACTCATCCTTGACGCCTACTCGGCCAAATAAATGTGCTCGGCCATAGGTGCCTACTCATCAAAGGTACCTACTCATCAACGGTACCTACTCGTTCAAGGTACCCACTTGGCCAAGGCATATACTCGGCCATTGGTGCCTACTCACCAAAGGCACCCACTCATCAACGGTACCTGCTCATTCAAGGTACCCACTCATCCTTTACAAAAAAACCAGGATTTTGCTACGGAAAAAATCCGTAGCTAAAATGAAAAATCCGTAGCAAAATAACGCTTGCTACGGAAATTGCTACGGAGTTGTTCCGATGCTAAAAGGCTCGTAGCAAACTCAAGTTTGATACGGAGATAAATTATCAGTAGCAATTTTTGCTACGGGAAAGCAACGGTAGCAAAACCTCTCCGTAGCAAAATTTGCTACGGAAATCTAATCATCTGTAGCAACTATTTGCTATAGATGCTATTTTCTGTAGCAACTTTTGCTACGGAATTCTTGGTATCTGTAGCAAATTATTTGCTACAGATGCAATTTTCTGTAGCAAAGTTTGCTACAGATTGATTGTCATCCGTAGCAAATATTTGCTACACATTCTGGTTTTTATAGCAAATGTTTGCTACAAATTTTAAATGTCGTAGCAAAAATTTGCTACTGTATATTATTTACATGTTGGTGCATTTTCTTTTCTAATCTTGAAACCTGGTATAATTATTGAAACACGGTTGCATGCTACCACCATATAATTCTTATTCAATCAACCAAGAGGGCAATCAATGCCTATTCATGGAACAAAAAGAGTAGTATTGCATAATTTCCTAACAAAGGAACCAGAATGTGTCACTTACAAAAATCAACTCCAAAAAATGGTAAATCTCAACCTATTTCCATCATTTACAAAAGCCAACCTCCAACCATATGTAGTTTTAAAGCTAACCATTCATTTAGCTACAAAAGCTTTACCCAATAATGCTGTACAAATGTGTTTAACAACTAGAGCCATTGGGAACGAAAGGAGGTGGAGGGGATGGTGTACCGGCAGGAGTGCATCCCGTCACTTGTTGACTTATCACTTTCCTTGTTCGCAACTTCCCTTTGCAAATTATCCTATACATGTATTAAGAACCAAATATTGTTTACATTAGCAAGTAGCTATACTTGTCAAAAGATGTAAAAACAATAGCCAAAGACAAGAGTCATCAGATTCATCTATACTCAAAAGATGTAAAAACAATGCTCAGTGAACTATACAGATCATAAGAACCATCTCCAACTCCATGTAACAACAAAAAACTCACTTGTCCCAAAAACGAAAACGATTATTTTTGCATAAGATTCATATACTCTCAGCAAGTAATACACACATCTAAGTAACAATATTATATTACCAAAATTACTAAGACAACATTGCTTAAAACCATAAACCAGAACACTATACATGGGAATCATATGTGATTCATTAGCCAAAAAAACTTTACTTGTTACTTCACCGCTAAAGAAACCACATTTCCATTAAGATAAACATGAGAATCTCAACATTAGGATATAAGAAAATGCCAGAAGTACAATACACGCAAATTAACAGCTAAAGAGCTTAGTAGCATTCAAAATTCACAAATCCAGTACATTAACTCACTAAGACATACAAAAGTCTCACTTAACAGAAAAGATTAAGTATTTCCCAGCCAAACAGTGCAACAAGAGTCATTATGGATAATGTATTCCACCAATCACAAACATCTAAATTGAAATCCAACCCAGCCAATAAATTCATATACCTCAACACAAATACATAAACTAGAAACTAATCAGAATTAAAATACCACTAGAATCTCTAGTAAAATTGAAATTCGGTCACAAATTACAGAAATTAGAGAGCATAAAAGACATATCTTGGGCAATGTTACCCGTTGAAGACGATAATCAGAATTTTCTCTTGAACTTTGCACAATTTGAAACCCTAACTCGAAATTACCCCCAAATCAATAACTGCTTTTTCTGAATTTCGCAAGTTAGGGTTAGTTGATTACCTCAGATTTCTTCCATAACTTTCTTGAAATTATCATTCTTGAAATCGCTTTAGATTTGGTCGAACATTCGAGTTTGACAGTGACTTCTCATTCTGAATCTTAGAGCACCATTAATGATGAATGAAAAAAAAATCATCCCACTCTCTTTCTAACTTTCTCTCTCTAAAAAATTACATCCCACAATCTTTTCCCACTTTCTTCGTAACAATGAACCAAAAAAAGATCATCCCAACTACTTTTTTCTCTCTCTCTTACTTTTTGATCCCACCCACCTACTTTTTCTCTCTCATCACCCAACCACCATTATACAATATTTTTATTATTTAATTTTTAATAACATGAAATATTCATTATTAATTGCTATTATATTATTAATTAATTAAATTTAATATTATAATTATCATTTTAATAATTAAGTTATCTACATAATTAGCTATTATTAATACGTAGCATACGCATATAGCGTTTTTAATATATGCTCATTAATTAGCGATCTAATAATTAAATTATGAGACACAATTAAGCATTTTTAATATATTTTTAATTTCGAGACACATAATGAAATACAAGAACGAATTATAAACTTAATTAGGAACGAAATACATAAAATACATAATGAAATGCTCTTAATTAGCGTTACGGCCAAACTTCTGCCATATATTGGCAACCATATCACGTTTCAAGGATTGATGCACATGTTGATCTTCAATTGCATCTCTATTCGCCATGTAACGGTTGATATCTACGATCCGATCATGATAATATTCAAATTCGTCGCCATCATTACTTGTGTTTGAAGTGAACTCAGTAGTATCTGCGTAGTGTGCATATGTCTCTCGTTCATCTTCCACAATCATGTTATGCATGATAATGCAAGACAACATGATATCATTGAGAATTTCCTCATCCCATGCGAGGGATGGTTTACGAACTATAGCAAAGCGAGATTGCAGCACCCCAAATGCTCTCTCAACATCTTTTCGAGCTCCTTCTTGGTGTTGAGCAAATAACTTGTCCTTGCGAGTTTGAGGACATGTAACTGATTGAATGAATGTTGCCCAATTCGGATATATACCATCAGTGAGATAATAACCCTTATCGTATTGGTTACCATTCACCATAAACTGCACGGGTGGTGCTCGACCTTCTAAAACATCCCTAAACACAGGACATCGGTGAAGAACATTTAAGTCATTGCACGAACCTGGTATCCCAAAGAAAGAATGCCATATCCATAAGTCACGATCAGCCACAGCTTCAAGAACTAATGTAGCAACACCAGCTCTTCCTTGATATTGTCCTTTCCATGCCGTCGGACAATTTTTCCATTCCCAATGCATACAATCTATGCTGCCGATCATTCCTGGAAATCCACGTTCTTCACCGTACGCAAGTAGTCTAGCCAAATCATCTGGAGTTGGCCGTCTCAAGTACTCGGCACCAAATTGGTTGATAACCCCCTTCGTTAATTTCATTAACGCTATTCGAGCTGTGCTTTCACTAATTCGCACATACTCGTCAAGCGAGTCTGCCGCAAGCCCGTACGCAAGCATTCGTATAGCAGCTGTACACTTTTGAAGGGGAGATAAACCTAACCTTCCGGTACAATCTCTTTTTTGAGTGAACCATGTATCACTTGGTACGACACTTTCCATAATCCGAAGAAAGACATGTCGCTGCGTTCGAAATCTTCGACGAAATAAACAAGCAGGATAGACTGGTTGATCAGCAAAGTAATCATTATACAGTCGTCTATGGCCTTCTTCCCTGCCTCGAATAGGCCGGTGATGATCCTCATTAGGATCAGTCACTTTTGCTCTTCTATTCCTTGGTGCTGGAGTAACATTTGATATAAGAGTTGGAATATTTGGTTGAACAACATTGATCAAGAATTCATCTATTTCTTGATCAATGTTTGCTCGGGATGATCTTATTTCATCCTCAAACTAGATGAACTTGAAGCGGTAAAGTTTAAAGTGAAAGAGTTCATTGTATAAATTTGAGAGTGTTTAGATTTGGTGTGAGCAAATGGTGAACAAGCAAGCATGAGTTATATAGCTGAACAATAATACATAAAAGTAGTACAATAATGTAAAAGCATAGCAATAATACATTAAAGCAGAACAATAATTTAACAAGCAAGTACAATAATGTTAAAGCATAACAATAATACATAAAAGTAGTACAACAATGAAGCATAACGATAATTTGACTGATTTTGAGAGGGTTGACGATAATTTGAGTTATTTTGAGAGGTATTTGAGCGATTTTGTTGCCTAGGCATTTGATTTTTTGAGCGGTTTTGGGGTTGGTTTCTTATATAATTAGGATTATTGGGCTCCATAATTATAAGAATTTTAAAATAAAAGAGCAATAGAAGAAGAGTTAATGAAATAAATTAGAACAAGTAGAAGAAATTAGTGAAGGAAGATGGAGAAAATTAAGTGTGTCCAAAATATAGCAAAAGGGGTCTCTATTTATAGAGCTCGAAAAAATAGAGCCGTTGGTATTTTTTTTTTTTGATTTGTATTTTTTTAAACATAACCGTTGCAAAATTTACAACGGTTATATTTTTAATGCCCAATAGTAAGCTAACATGTGGAAAGGGAGACATTTGGCGCACAATCGTTCGCTGAATTCGCTTTACGCATCAGCGTGTCAGCGCTGACAAGCTGACGCGTAAAGCAAATTTTTTTTGCCTTCCGCCAGCCAAAACGCAGCGTTTTGACTGCTGGAGAGGCAAAAAAAATTAAAAAAAGTCGGATCAGGCAGTGGGTCCCACTTCCACGCCGGATCATGCTTTCAATCGTGGGATACAAATTTTTTTTGCCAATCAACCAACAATCTTATTCTCAATCATCACTAAGGGAGCTCATTTAAGATCAAGCACATAATCTTTCTTTTTTTTTCACCATTAAGGATGCCCTTAAGATGATTGTTAATCTCATCTTGCGAAATTGACAATTAAAATTTGTCTCTTGAGATGAAATTTTGATAGAGTTTAACAATTATGCTGCATGAATTTCGCAAGTTAGGGGAAAGATGAGATGAGAGAGAGAGGAATAAGGAATGTGACATTTTTTTTTTTGGGTTTTATGAGAGAAGCAATGCTGCTCTTTTTGTGAAATAAGAAAGGATTTGGTTTTTAATTTTTTCTTAGTAAAGGTTAGAAGTTTTGGGTGAGCGGGACTTTTTTATTTTAGACCGCCAAACCAAATCTTGTAAAATGCTCCAAAGTTTCTGGTTGAAGCTATTTTAAAATTTGGCTAAAATTGGTAGCAAAACTTGCTACAGATAAAGCATATCCATAGCATGATTTGCTACAGAATAATTCTCTGTAGCAAAGTTTACAACGGATTGTAACTCTGTAGTAAACTTTGCTATGGAATTTTACTCTGTAGCAAAGTTGGCTACAAAAATCATACCCGTAGCAAAAATCCGTAGCAAATATGGGGTATTTTTTGTAGTGTTGGCGCTAGCTCGGCCAAGGAAATGTGCTCGGCCATAGGGGCCTACTCATCAAAGGCACCTACTCATCAACGGTACCTACTCATTCAAGGTACCCACTCATCCTTGGTGGCTACTCGACCAAGGAAATATACTCAGCCATAGGTGCCTACTCATCAAAGGCACCTACTCATCAACGGTACCTACTGGTTCAAGGTACCCACTTGGCCAAGGCATATACTCAGCCAGAGGTGCCTACTCATGAAAGGCACCCACTCATCAACGGTACCTGCTCATTCAAGGTACCCACTCATCCTTGGCGCCAGCTCGGCCAAGGAAATGTGCTCGGCCATAGGGGCCTACTCATGAAAGGCACCCACTCATCAACGGTACCTACTCATTCAAGGTACCCACTCATCCTTAGGTGCCCACTCGGCCAAAGAAATGTACTCGGCCACAGGTGCCTACTCATCAAAGGCACCCAATCATGAACCACACATCAAGGCACCTAACTCGAAACGATGCATAATCCCGAGTCCCCACCCCCCTCCCGGGACTGGTAGGGTATCCCAGAACATGGGTCTCTCTCTCGATTTCCGCTGGACGACCGCCTCGGGAAGAAATGATGCTACCCTATCCATTCATCCAGCGTGGGGCTAATTACATGGAACCCCTAAGTTGGACAAATAAATACGCTCAAAGGAGGAAGGATGGGGTGAATAAGCCTCAGAATTCCAAAATTTCTCCATCATCACCTCCTCAGTCATAAGAGGAGCGTCCTACTAACTTAGCCAAAAACGGCTAAGTATCGTTAATTGGCACGTATTCGGTATTCGAATAGTGTCATGAAACCTCCTCGGGAAACATGGAGCTTCTAAACTCCCCCGAGTCGAGAAACATATTCATTGGCACCTCCTCAGCATTTTGAGGAGCGTCACTCAAATAGTAAGCCAAAACAAGGATAAGGACCTCCCTCGACCACTTAAGGCTTATAAGCCCCCAACGTGCCGAGGAGCGTCCCATGACCTCCCTCAGTATCTCGAGGAGCGTCCCATGACCTCCCTTGGCATCTCGAGTAGCGTCACATTACCTCACTCAGCAATTTAAGGAGCGTCACTCAAACACATAGTCAAGTATGGCTAACTTATGGCACCCACTCGGACAGCATGGGGCTCATTAGTCCTCATCCGAGCGGCGTCCTACTTACTCGGTCAACAGGAGCTCCCCTCCTTGCCGAGTTGCTTCTATACTTGGTCAAGTATGGCCTAGTATCAGCTAGCACCTATTCGGACAGCCTGAGGCTCATTAGCCCCTCATCCGAGTAGCCTCATAACCCACTCGGTCAACAGGAGCTCCCCTCCTTGCCGAGTCGCTTCTATACTTGGTCAAGTATGGCCTAGTATCAGCTAGCACCTATTCGGATAGCCTGGGGCTCATTAGCCCCTCATTCGAGTAGCCTCATAACCCACTCGGTCAACAGGAGCACCCCTCCTTGCCGAGTCGCTTCTATACTTGGTCATGTATGGCCTAGTATCAGCTAGCACCTATTCGGACAGCCTGGGGCTCATTAGCCCCTCATCCGAGTAGCCTCATAACCCACGTGGTCAACAGGAGCTCCCCTCCTTGCCGAGTCGCTTCTATACTTGGTCAAGTATGGCCTAGTATCAGCTAGCACCTATTCGGACTGACACTGGGGCTCATTAGCCCCTCATCCGAGTAGCCTCATAACCCACTCGGTCAACAGGAGCTCCCCTCCTTGCCGAGTCGCTTCTATACTTGGTGAAGTATGGCCTAGTATCAGCTAGCACCTATTCGGACAGCCTGGGGTTCATTAGCCCCTCATCCGAGTAGCCTCATAACCCACTCGGTCAACAGGAGCTCCCCTCCTTGCCGAGTCGCTTCTATACTTGGTCAAGTATGGCCTAGTATCAGCTAGCACCTATTCGGACAGCATGGGCTCATCAGTACTCATTCGAGCGGCGTCCTACTCCCTCGGTCAGCGTGGAGTCCACGTTTCCCTCCACCGAGCCACTTTACACTTAACCAAGTATGACTAAGTGCTCATGGCACCCACTCGGACATCATGGGCTCATCATTCCTCATTCGAGCGGCGTCCTACTCCCTCGGTCAGCATGGAGTCCACGTACTCCTCTACCGAGCCACTTTACACTTAATCAAGTATGACTAAGTGCTCATGGCACCCACTCGGACATCATGGGCTCATCAGTCCTCATTCGAGCGGCGTCCTACTCCCTCGGTCAGCATGGAGTCCACATACCCCTCTACCGAGCCACTTTACACTTAGTCCTACCCACTCGGTCAGCATGGGGCTCATTAGCCCCTCATCCGAGTGGCGCCCGACCCTCTCAGCCAGTAGGAGACCTCCTCTCCTTTGCCGAGTCGCTGCTTATACTTATCCAAATTCAAGCTAAGTACATCATTAGCACCCGCTCGGACAACATTGGGCTCATTAGCCCCTCATCCGAGTGGCGTCCGGCCCACTCGGCTAGTAGGAGACCCCATCTCCTTTACCGAGTCGTTTCTCATATTTAGCCAAATTCAAAGTAAGTGCTGCTTTGGCACCCAGGCGGCAACACGGGATCCACTTGCACCACGCTCGGTGCATGACTCCCTCTGCTCGGCCCATTTGGCTCCCCCTCGGCATCTGGGGGCCTATGACACCCCCTCGGGTCGGCCAAGTGCACAAAGCACCCCCTCGGCACACCAGCCTACTGGCTCGGAAATAAAGCAGCTGGAGGTGCTGCGTTCAATGAGCCAAGCTTTGGACGGCACACCCCCCTCGTCTCAGCGCGTCAGGCCAGCGCTCGGCACTATTGCCCTCGCTCGGCCCATTTGGCTCCCCCTCGGCATCTGGGGGCCTATGACACCCCCTCGGGTCGGCTAAGTGCACAAAGCACCCCTTCGGCACATCAGCCGGCCGGCTCGGAAATAAAGCAGCTGGAGATGCTGCGTTCAATGCGCCAAGCCTTGGTCGGCACATCCCCCTCGGCTCAGCGCGTCAGGGCAGCGCTCGGCGCTATAGCCCTCGCTCGGCACATTTACCACGCTCAGCATGAGGCTCCCTCGGCTTGGCCGAGTGCACCTGGGCACCCCCTCGGCATCTGGGCGCCTATGACACCCCCTCGGGTCGGCAAGTGCACAAAAGCACCCCCTCGACCTGGTAAGTCACTCGGCGCGAGCACTACACCCTCAGCTCGTGTGAGTCACTCGGACAGCATACAAAGGCACTACCGCGTTCAATCCGAGCCGAGCGCTGATGGGGATACCCCCTCGGTTTCTTGGTCGGCCATGTGCTTGGTTAATCCTAGCGACATGAGATTTTCTCCACCACGATCCGGCATGAAAATTCGTGGGTCCCACTCAACATCAGCAAAAATGCAAACACTTCATTCCGCCAATCAACCGCACTAAAAATGGCGATTTTCACTCTGATTACTTGGCGTGGGGCTAATTGTTTGGGCCCATTTCTTGGACCAGCCCACCTATGACGAAGTTACCAAAATACCCCTACCTCTAGGGAAGGCAATCCTCCACCGGCTGGAGCTGACTAAAATACCCTCATTTATTGGAGGTCCCATCCTCTATAAATATCGGTTGTCTCACCAATCAAAGGGTAAGCAATTCTCAGCTACAAAACCCAGAGCATCTCTTTCTACATTGATCACTTTCTTTCTCTACCTCAATCATTTACTGACTTGAGCGTCGGAGGGGCGATCCCGGGACCACCCCCGGGGTAGGCTAACCTTGTTTTGCAGGTTTCCGGTGTACGGATAACGGAGCTCAGACGTACCTTCTTGGGGCCCACATCACATCTCACAACTTATTACAATCCTTAATTTCTTAGCAGAAACAATGCTGAAATTAACTTTACTCTATGATCCTTCTCATAGATATTGCAGTCCACTGTATAAAATATCTATGTTAGTTCCCTCTATGGTTTTTTCTTGGGAGGGTTTTTTCTTTCTAGGGTTTCTCCTTGGGAGGTTTTTTCCTAGCCTCCATCGCAAGTTTTTTTCTGCTTTTTTGAAGGCATTTCCTTCATTCTTTACCCTTCTTTCTCTTTCTCTTTCCTCTCTTTTCTTCTTGGCCTTAGTTGTGAATCTTTGTAGGGGATTCCACTGGTGTTCGTACCGGTGGTAAGTCCCAAAAACTCCTTTAATTACTTCCAATAAGTGCATCCTTAAGATGGTATTTATTTTAGGGTGTTCAATTTCTTTTTTTATTCGTCTTATGAAGGAGGAAGATCTAACAATCTCTATTCTTTGTAATAATCTAGAAGATCATGGAAGTATTTTCACCGAAACGACTATGCATCAGCGGAAGTTAAGCCGAATTAGAGCGAACTCACATATTGTATTATTTCGGATGAAGGTTTTTATTAAGGCTATTTTTAAGTCGAATCTGCGATGTATCCAGCTCTAAGATGTTATATACTTGTCTTGGAATTTTTGATTTTTCAGGAATTGATTGTAAGCGTCGCTTGGATATATCTTGTGAATGAAATCCTTTTTGTTCCTGTCAAAACAAAAAATCTATGCTACGCCCATCTTCTTAATATGATCCTTCAATACATGCTGCCTCCGATACCATGTCAAAGGAACAACTCAATCAAAAATTTAAAGTGATTAGGGATGGGCATTGTCCCAGGACCCGACTCAGACCCAGTTGGACCCGACCCATTTTTAAGAGTCTGGGTCTAAAAAATTGAGACCCATTGGGTCTGAGTCGGATCTGGGTCTAGGTGTTGAAATTCGGATCTGGGTTCGGGTCTCATGAATTCAGGCTCAGACCAGACCCAGACCCGCCCCGTAGACCCATTTTCGTTTTTACATATTAAATCGTATATATATATTATAATCCAAAATATACAATATCAAGTAGTAGTAAAACTTTTTACCAAGACTCAAGTCAACTTGTTGTGCATGTTTTAATTTTAAATGTTTGTACAAGAATTAAACTATTGTTTTGTTCTTTTATCATTTTAATAACAAAAAAACGGGTGTAAACAATTCGCTGGTTAACAAAAACAATTGAAACTCCTAATAAGCTTGACACCGATTTTGGATCCAGGACCCGCCGGACCCATTGAATTTGAGTAAGGGTTCAAATTTTATTGACCCTGTGGGTCTAGGGCGGGTCTGGGTCTAGCGGGATCCGCTCCAGACCCGACTCATGCCCATCCCTAAAAGTGATGGTTGAAGCTCCAAGAATAATTGTATACTCTATCAACAATATTATCCGCACACAACATATATCACGGTTACTTCATCTTCCATAGACCCAACTTAATCATCAATCACGATTATAAACTATGAAAGGCCTTAATAATGCAAAACCTTGGTATATGATGAAGAAACACTCTTTACTTCCGTCAAGAAAAAAACATCTCCTAGATGGATTATTTTGGGCAATCACTAGATGAATTCACCACCCCATCTATAAGGTCATCTTCACAATTAACTACAAGTCATTAGACTCATTGTTATCCTGTCATAGACTCATAGTTGTCCAAGCCCAATATCAGGCCAAGAAGAATTGAAATTTGGTTTATTTTCCATGTCCTAAATGGTTTACTATTTTAGTGTTTCATTTCCTATTTAATTGAAATTAGTTCAAGGATAATATAATTTGCTTATTCCTAGTTAGTTCTAGGTCTTCTTATATGCTAGAATATGCTAGCTTCTCACATGACAGCAGAGGACACTCCTTTCATAATGGAGCGGACGCTCCAATTAGAGATGGCAATGAGTCCAGAATCCTAATCGAACCGTCCAGACCCTACCTTAAATTTTTTGGACTCTATGGGTAAGGGTAGGGTATGAGTCTTGATACTATCGGGTTAGGGTAGAGTAAGGGTCCACTTCTCAAATACCCAGACCCTACCCATAGACCCTCCCAAACTAAAATACTTATGTTTTATATTTTTTAATTGATAATAATTATAGATATTTAATATGTAACAAATATAAAAAACTCTTCCAGTCAAAATAAAATCATCAATCCCTTACCCTAGTGGCACTCTCACAATCTCATCTTAACATCTCACTCTCTCACTCTAAACTATTTTCTTTATTCATATTTGGATGTATGAGACTTGTGGGATGTGGAATGTGGAAAAACTATGTATTCCTATGTAATATAATATTTTGTGTGCTAATTGACAGCTTTATATGTTGAATTATGCTTAACAATTATATATACACGTGAATATATGAGCAGATTTTTTTTTTTGTATTGGACCCATTTTGGACCTTAGACCCTACCCATACCCTATCGGACTCTACGAGTGCGGGAAAGGGTCCTAAAATTTTTTACCCTATGGGTATGGGTAGGGTATGGATCTACATCTAAATATTAGGGTATGGATAAAGGTTTAGCCTTACCCTACCTAGACCCTACCCATTGCCATCCTTAACTCCAATGTTACCGACTTCCTCAAACAATTCTAAGATGGCCTCAAGCGGTATCTCACACCGTCGCACGTGTGGATTTTCCGATGTACGATCATGTAACATGTCATGTAAACCATATGCGCACCGTACACCCAACACAAAGGTGATTTTTTTACCCTACTTGTTAGTAAGAGGTGTTTTTTAGGTATATTACTTGTTATTGTCTTTAACTTTCGCACCTTAGGTTTTTTTTATATTGTTTATGCTTCCGCTTCTAGTTATTACATTTAACATTCTAGAAATCTATACTAATATATTAAAAGGTGTGTCTGACAAAGTATACACACCACGTGGCACCTCTCTTAATCCACTAGAATTGTCCAATGTGTACATATGTCATGTCAACTAACAAAAGTAAATATGATTGCAACAAGATTTTTTACCCTATGGGTATGGGTAGGGTATGGATCTACATCTAAATATTAGGGTATGGATAAAGGTTTAGCCTTACCCTACCTAGACCCTACCCATTGCCATCCTTAACTCCAATGTTACCGACTTCCTCAAACAATTCTAAGATGGCCTCAAGCGGTATCTCACACCGTCGCACGTGTGGATTTTCCGATGTACGATCATGTAACATGTCATGTAAACCATATGCGCACCGTACACCCAACACAAAGGTGATTTTTTTACCCTACTTGTTAGTAAGAGGTGTTTTTTAGGTATATTACTTGTTATTGTCTTTAACTTTCGCACCTTAGGTTTTTTTTATATTGTTTATGCTTCCGCTTCTAGTTATTACATTTAACATTCTAGAAATCTATACTAATATATTAAAAGGTGTGTCTGACAAAGTATACACACCACGTGGCACCTCTCTTAATCCACTAGAATTGTCCAATGTGTACATATGTCATGTCAACTAACAAAAGTAAATATGATTGCAACAAGATTTGAACCCGTGACATCTGGCTATTATACATAGCACAATTACCATCTCAACCAACTTTTACTCATGCTTTAAATGTCCACATTATTATATTTGTACCTTTTAAAAGTTGAGTTTTTTTTAATTATATTTAATGCGAATAGAAAAATGCGTATAAAGTTCAGAAAAAAGTACCACTCGAGGCAACGCCCGGGTCCAAATACTAATTTATAGTTATATAGTGATCAAAGCAATAGTTAGCCTTAATAGTGCAAGAATGTCAAACTTTTAATAACTAGTTGTTGTTCGACGCGCGATGCGCGCCGAACCCCAAGGTGGAAAATACTGGGGAGCTAACTCACCGGTGTAACTATTTTAGTAAATTCATTATTATTATCATTAAGCAATTGTATTTGCAATATTCGAATTAAGCTTAAGCGTAATCAGGTAAGGGAAACACAAACGCGCGCTCCCCCCCAAGAAATCGACCATTATTATGAATAGTTCTATGTCAATATAAGCAAAAATAATTTAAGCCATTTTAAAGTATATGAACGTGTCGGTTAGATAATAAGACTATTAGATTATATTACATATATGCTTTGGTAGTGCAATAAACCCTTTTTGAGGTACACAATTTGCCCAAGGTTTGGTGCCTTCTCTACTCTCCCATATCTATTACAATCACTAATTAATGTCTAGCAGCAAAAGAGCTTAGTTTATATTAGGCAGTGGGTTATTGAAGGTAGCAACATTAATTGCGAACAACCAAACGTTAAACATTAGCATAACCGGATAAGAGAAAACGAAGGCATTCAAACTTGGTAGTTAATAACAAAAGTTAAGTAGATTGCATAACATATACTCATATGCATATAGCCAGGGGTGTTCATTAAAAAACCAAAACTGAAAAATCGGTCCAATTGGGTGTTAATTGTGCCGGAGAAGAAAGGTTTACCGGTACGATTACCGGACCGTTAAAAGTTACTGGTAAACGGTACGGCTACGGTTATTATCTTTGAGTAAGTGGTTAACTCAAAAATTCCATTTTTTTCCATCTATTTAATTATTGTGAAAATTTATCAACAATTATATTAATTCTAAGATCGGTATAATCTGATTAGGAGTAATGTAAAGGCGTAAAATTGAAAAAATTGGTCAACAATTATATTAATTCTAAGACCGGTATAACCAAAAATGCGCGCCGTCCCCAAAGGTAGAAAAAATTGAAAAAAAAACAATGGTGTAACTATTTGAACCAAATCATTGTTGTTATCATTTATAATGTATTTGCGATTTTCGAATTAAGTTTAATGTAATTAGTATATTTAATGTCAAGCTACAGGGAGGGAGGAGAGAAGGTTGATGGTAGTAGGTCATTAGCTAATCTTTGACGGTGAATTAGTTTTGTTAATTAAAGGGGCAAAAATCCTTTAGAACACTCTCTTCTCTTTCTTAAAATGTTTATGAATATCTATCTTTCATGTAAAAAGAAACGCATGAAGTATAACCAAATGTACCATAAAATTATAGTTTTTTTGAAGTATTGCTATGTACAAAAAGGAACCAATTCGCATATACTCATATACCATAATACTCTTTCCGAAAAAATCAGGGTGCACCACAGGACCCAGTGAGCCCCTCTAACAGTCAAAGCATAGCCGATCTTCCGCATGGAATGGGAAAGCTTGGCCGCAGTGATCAAGCCATTGTCGTCCCTTGGATCCTTACCAAACATACATCTTGTTCTATACCAGAGAGATACAAATCACCTATTAGAAGTTTAAATATACCTTTAAAAAAAATAGAAGTTTAAATATTGTGAGAGAATGAAGGGAAGTATAATACACAACAAAACCAAAAGCAACAATCAAAGGAGAGTAAAGAGAAGTATAAGTAAGGATAATGGGTAGGCCTATGGAACCGTAAACTTATAGATATAAACGGTTCTTCAAAAATAGTTGAGGCAAGAGAAAAATAATTCCCTAACAATCAAAAAAGTTTTTCGTAACATCAGATTCTCTCCTTCTTTAACATATCAAGCTTCAAGCCTATATATGCCTGCACAAAGGCTGGAAAATTTGCCCATATATATGCCTGCACAAAGGATTCATGCCAAACTTGTTGCAGTATACACTATCCTTTTTTCCACTGAATATACTAAGCTACACCCAAATTCCAGAAGCTTGAAAAGGAAAGAAATCAAACCAATCTATATAGTTTCCAATTGAAGATCATATATTCATGTATCAAGGTTGTGAATTGTTTATTTCTATCTTTCACTGTAATAGAACATCATAATATGTTAAACCTATGTTTATCTCTCTTCACTACAAAAGCGATATGGAGGAAGAAGATGAAACAGAGGAGAGAGAAAGAGAGAGAGAGAGAGGGAAGCTTCAACTTCCCTTTTTTCGAAGACCAATTGATTCAACAGCAAAAACAAATCCTAAGAAAAAAAAAATATGAATCGAATTCGGAAATAAGAACAAAAATATGGCCTATAAATTATAATACCAAATACCGCATTAATATTAGTTATATTATCCTTGTAGTTTTTGTCGTTGCCGAAACCTACATCCTTGTTCCACTAAGAAGTGCTAATGTGCGATCCTCGAAAACACTACTTTCCTCATAAAGAATCATTGTAGCTTCCACTACTAAGAAAATGAAAATAGATTGCGTTTGTTCTCTCTTTCCTCGTTGGCTCACTCACAAATGCAATTGAGCATATTGATAAAAAGAAGGCAGAGACAAGGAAAGGAGGAGGATGCAGTGGAGAGAGAAATTTGACAATATGTGACACACAAAGGTTGCTATAATTCATTCCTATCACTAATCCCATCAGAGAAAATATTTCAAAGAGAAATGCACTGCATATTGCTTCATGAGATAAGATACTATCCTTTAAAAAAACCTTACAAAACATGATAGTATAAACACAAATATTGTCCAAAACATAGAAAAGCTAATATTGAGCATAATAAGGTTGGCTCCTCTTATCAGAATCGTGCACAAACTCATGCCTCTGAATTATCAAATCATTATTTGAACCCACCCTTCCAACAACCAAGAAAATGTATTTGGATTGAAATTCAAATGTCAAAAAATATATTTGAACCCATCCTATACACTATAGCAAGCTAGAAAACTAATTTCACCGACATTACCTTGCCTGATGTTCTGTTCTTTAGAAAATCTAAATTGCATAGATACCCCAATAAAGACTGCATGAACTTTAAAGCGAATAGCATCTAGAGCCCCAGTATGCAGTTTCTTAAAGAAAAAAAGACCAATCCCAACATTGCAATTTCCATACTATCTCAACATAAATACATAAAATCCGATAGCCTAACACATCTTAAATCGCTGAATCATTTATTAAAGGATAGCTCATCTCCATATCACATTGAAGCAACTATCAGGTAGACAAAGAGAGCTGACCTAGCAGCATTACGTCCAAATCCGTTACTGCTACAGATATTACAGTAGAAACTACCAAAGTATGCAACATTAGTCATTGCATTATTTGCGCACAATAGGAGAGACAGACTTGTAGACTTTAAAAGTTAGATGGAAGGTTCCAATTTGAGATTAAAGGAACTGTTGAGACATGCTTGAGATTGTTTTGTGTTAAATAATTACTTGTTGAATATGTTTTCCACACAAAAAATCTATATTGGAGCTGCATTTAAAGTGATGTCCTCTAAAATTTTCCTCAAACATTTTAAGTTAAGAGCACACCAGCAAGGCTGTAACAGTTAATAAAAAAAGAACCTCTGAACCTTGTGATCCAAAATTTCGGAAGAAATGGGGTGAATATCCACCCAAACACATTATTGGTAAGATGAGAAGCTCTGTTTGCTTCAATTGGTAATTTAACTCACTTACCACAGGCACATCAATGAAATCTTTCTTATCCCCGCTTTTAGACAATTCCATTAGTGCAACTTCAGCTGCTGATTGCTCAGATGCCTTAAAATTGAAAAAGTCAGACAATGATTCGTATCTGGCACCACCTACCATCACAGCCGACCTGAAAGAAGGATCGTGTGACGGGCCTTCTTTGATTGTCTCATAAACAGGTGTCACTACCCCAACTTTTTGTGCATATTCCTGAAACCGACTCTTGAATACATAACAATTTGAGACACCTACTTCAAGCAACAACAAAAAGTGTTGAGGCTATCAAACATTCATTCATCCTTCCATCTTCAAGGAGAGAACTTGAAAACTAATTCTAAATTACTGATCCACAAACTCCTGCATGAATCACACACTCCCATGCAGCTCCCAACATGGTGAAGCAATTCCAGCGGTCATGCCTGTTGCACACTTTATTCACCTAGTACTACAGCCCCAAGCACACTCACACACACGCAACACTTAAGTGGAAGTAGACCCTCTTATAGCCTCTATAACTAACGTTCTTCCTGCATACCCTAGACATACCCTAGAGATGGGCCTAGACAGCTCACAGCTCCAACATCCACATAAAACTAACACTTACTACTCCCAATCAACTAAACAGTGCCAAAACGACTACTTGCTATTACATGCAAAATTGCATGAAGTAAAATATAATAATTTAGCCTTTCATAAAGCTAAGTAAGACTAAACTTGTACTTTTTGATTCGTCTAATCTAAACAGATGCTCAAAAGCAACCCTAGTGTCCTAGAGAAAGATTAGTCTACAACTTCTACCCCGTCTCCCTGCCCCTTTCCAGAACCCGATAAAGAAACAAAACGAACAAACAAGAAATGAAGAAAAATGGAACAAAGACTCATACTCAATAATTTTATTTGTAGAGGATGAGCAGACTAATGTTAATAAACCTGGAAGGATGACTAAGAAATATTGGTAGAGTTTCTATGATATTGAGCACAGATTTACCGAACCTATCTGCATATAAAGAACTAACGGTTTTTTCACCATATACCCCCGACAAATTGAAAAATTCACCATATACCCTCAATGTTTCAGAAATTCACCATATACCCCTGAGTTTTCAAAACTATTCACCATGTACCCTTTTTGCTAACGGATGTTAACTTGTCGTTAGTTTTATTTATGCTTTTGCCACCATTATCCCCTAACCCTAACTCTAACCCTTAATCCAAACCCTAATGCCTAATTAACCTAACCCCCAAACACTAACCCTAATTAATCTAACCCTAATTAACCTAACCCTAACAAGTTACCCTCCCCCGCCATCACCCCAACCCGGCCCCCACCCCAACCCCCCCCCCCGCCCGGCTCCCACCCCCACCACCACCCCCTCCCCGCCATCCCCCGCCACCTTCACCCCCACCACCACCCCCTCCCCCTCGCCATCCCCCATGAGCCCTTCACTCCCACCACCACCCCCCTCCCCGCCATCCCCCGCATCCCTTCACTCCCGCACCCCCTTTCTTCCCTCGCCCCTTCCCCCAGAAGAACCCCTGCGCCCCCTTCCTTCCCTTCACCCCTCCCCGTAGCAAAGCAACCCCCGCACCCCCCCTTCCCTCGCCCCTCACCGCAAAGAAGAAACCCTTCACCCCTTCCTTCCTCGCCCTCCCCCCGCAAAGAACGACGAAACATAAAATCCCTAAATTCTCCATTAACATTCAACAATGGCGAAACCCTAATTCTCTAATAGCGGCTCATCAAGAACTCAAAACCTTTAGATTTCCCGTCGAACTTGATGGAATTAGGGTTAGGGCTTTGTTTCGGTGGTGGTCGAGTGGTGATAATTTGATTTTTGAGGTCGAATGTTGAGTGCGAGGGATGAATTTTACGGCGGAGAATGGCGGCAGGGATTTTCGAAGGGGGGCCGCGGCGGAGGAAATTCAAGGGGGGCTGCGGCGGAGGAAATTCAAGGCGGGGCTACGGGATTTTCGATTTCAAGGGGGAGGGGCCTGGCCGGTGGGGGGGAGGGAGGGGCTGCGGCGGTGGAGGGGAGGGGGTGGGGGTTGGGGGCGGTGGGTGGGGGGGAGGGAGGGGGAGGGGTGGTGGGTGGGGTGGAGGGGGAGGGAGGTAGGGTTAGGGTTAGGGTTAATGTTAGGGTTAGGGTTAGGGTTAGAATTAGGGGTTAGGGGTTAATGGTGGCAAAATCGTAAATACAGCTAACAGTGAGTTAACGGCAGTTAGGAAAAGGGTACATGGTGAACAGTTTTGAAAACTCAGGGGTATATGGTGAATTTCTGAAACATTGAGGGTATATGGTGAATTTTTCAATTTGTCGGGGGTATATGGTGAAAAAACCGAAGAACTAATTAGAAAACATTCTTTTCTTTTCTTGGTAGATACTATAAGGAAATAAAAGATTGATTGAAAGAGAAAGTTCATGGGAGGCCCACAATAAGTTCTCGTTAAATTATGAGAAGAAAACGAAAGGCAACAATGGTCTTTCTCACAGATTTGTTGCAGAAACAGATAAAACTCGAAGTCATAAATGGCATTTTGGTAGAGGTTTCTTATCAGGAGAAAACACTACCACTGATCCAAAGGGTAACTCCACGGTGTAACAACCTCATGGTAAGGAAGCCAATCTGAATATCGACAAAGTTTTGTTCCACTTAGAGTCCAACACAAAGGTTTCGCGACACTCATAAAAAAGCAGCTAAGGTAAGAGCACATGAAGTATGATGAGGTATCTATGTACTTTTACCCCATGGATACATTTTTATGTTTAGATATCATTCCTACAGGAGGTCAATACATTATATTCACAAGTATCTTTGACAATAATAAAAAGAAATAGATAATTATTTCAAGAACTAAGCATCTGAAAATAGAGCTACTGACAGAGAAATCACAACAACAAAATCGATTTGGACAAACAAGGCATGCTGAACTTCTAATTTTATTTTCAATCAGCTTCCTTTTCACGGTAAAGAAATAAACATAGAGAACAAATCTCAACTCACTCTATAACCAGCTGTGAAGCAATCTTTGTGCTCTATAATCCCGAAATCCAAATAACTGGACTGCATTGTATCCTAGCTCCTTTATGAGAGGAAGAATCTGCAATTATCAAACAAAAAAGAAGTAAACAATGAGCCATTAACATCTGATACGGGATTAGCACATATATCCTACGCCAATACTGCAGATTATACAAGGAGTAACGTTTGCTGGAACCTTTTTCAGTAAAATCATTGAGGTTATCTTTGGCTCTAACCCACGAATTCCTACAGCACATTCATAGACACGCAAGGACTTTAAAAGCTTCGGGGGCTTGTTCCTCCACTTGTGAGCACTCTCAAAGGGTGGATCCCAATGAACTGCACATGCTTGACTTCCCTCCAAATCTGTAACATGTGCAGCAATCAACAAAAATTAATTTTCAGTGTCTGCAAAGATCGATATTGCAGCATGCTTAAAGAAATACCAACAGTGTCTGCAAAACTCTAGGAAACAAGCAAGTAATGAGAGTATTAAAAAAGATGATATTGAAGTTAATGGTGAAGGTTGGAACCTATGGGTAGCAAGTTCAATAGAAGTTTGGTGGGAGAGTCACTCTCATGGTTTCAAACCATAAGAAGCTTTGAACCTGACGGTGAAGGCACCATTAATGCTACACCAGATAACTCGATAGGGAAAGGGGACCGTTCGAAACTAAGGGGAATATTGCCATTTTCTCTCAGAGAAACATATGATATAATAGACTTCCTAGTCTTATCTGTCAGGAGGTGTGGTTGGTTAATAGAAAAAGATCACCTTTAGATCCTTGCATGCAAGAGTTTATATATAGCATGAATGATCCATAAATTACAGGAAAAAAAAAGTATCAAAAAGGTCTCAAAATCAACAAATGTCATGTTACTTCCAAAAAATATGGAAACTGGAAGCTATATCCAGGCTTTATAGATGCTAGGAATGCTAGCAATATTTTAAAGTAATTTCGACAGTGATGCGTATTCTTCAACCATTGTGGGATCCAAGCCCAATGGCAAATCTTTTGAAGGTTCAGTTTTGGAAACATCCATCGTTGAGCAGATTGATAATCTTTTGCTATAAGTGATTTGTAAAGACAAAGTCGTCAGTGATACGCCTAACACACTTCTAAGATAGTGGGGGCTTGAATAGTGGACCAGACACCATATGAAGATACAATGCAGTCATGAAGGTAATTCACAGACAAATCTTAGAATTCCGAAAAATATAAACACTACAAATCCTTCAGATAACCAGCACAAGAAACAGAACCGTGATCACTATCAACTCCAAATCCATGTGAAACAGAACCATGATCACTATCAATTCCAAAGATCGGATAAGCATATTTCAGGTGAAAAAGAATAAAGTCAATTCTTCATATTTCTCCCGTGGATCATATTTCTAAATTCTAACCATGTGTCAAAAATAAGCAAAGCAATACCAACTATATAGTATATAGCTCCACAAGTGATATGCTTCTCATCTAACTTACAACCCATGCAAATGTTTCATGTTATATAGCATATTTTATCATGTGTCAAAGAATTTACATAATCAATGGAATATGTTATACAGGTTTTCTCAGCAGAACATATTTAAAAGCTAGGGAGACCAAATATGATAACATAACTGAACTGCTATAGCCTATAGGTTACTGCACAGAAGAATAAGACTTAGAGCAATTTCTTACCGGGCACAAGAGCCACAACCTTCAACAATGACATCCAAACAATATTTATTTTCTTGACAATGGTGATCGCTAATACATTCTTGATACAGCACTACGTACATCCTCATTGAATTACTCGGTCGCTTGGTGAATGAAAAAGATCTATTTACGGCATATTCCTGTGGGGATCTGCATTATTTAGGATCAAAGGGTGCTCCAGCATCTTCTGCAGACAGAGCCTCTTCGAGGATTCTTTCACTAGAAGCTACAAAATGTCCACATAACACGCTTAGAAAACGAATGAAAACACAATTGAGAAGCCCATTGGTATTCAAGAAAAATTTCATGAAGCAAAACCTTACTCGGCTAATTAAGTCCTTTGCTTCCGAGGAAACTTGGGGTGCCTCTAGAAAGTTTAAATCAACCTTCATAATTCTACATATGGAAAATGCTATGTTAAATACCACGCTCTTAACCTATAATCTATATATATACTCTCTTTTGTTAGATTATGTACTTATTCTTACCTTCCATAAGTATCACGTTGGTTCTCAGCCTCAAATGGAGGTACTCCGTACAAGAACTCATAACAAAGGACGCCAAGAGTCCAGTTGTCCACTGCATAATCATAGGGCTGGCAATGGATCGGGTTGGGTCAAAATCAGGTTGGGTTGGCGGGTTAGCGGGTTGAGAACCCCTTGACCCAACCCGATCTGTTAACTTAAACGGGTTGAAAATTACAACCCAACCCAACCTTATGATAAACGGGTCAACCTTCAGGTCAACCCGTTTAATTTTTTTCGTGTTTTTTCCAGAAAAAAAGTTAAACAACAAAAATTATGTTACAAAGCAACAGTAGGCAGCAACTTAGCATTGAGCCATTACATAACCATATACTAGATATTGTTCAAAATCAACAGAGTTGTTCCAAATCAACAAAATCAACCCAACCCAACTGTTGTTCAGAATTAACACCATTAAAACTCCATAATCAATTGTTCAACATTAACTGTAACGAGTTAGGGTTTTTTACTTTTAACTTTCTATATGGGCTAGCCCAATTTTTTTTAGCTGTGAAATGAGCTAGGATTTTTAGGTTGTTTTCATAAATGGGTTAAAATCAGGTCGAAATTTTCAACCTGACCCAACCCATTTAATTAAATGGGTTGGGTCAGGTCGACCCATTTAAATAAACGGGTTGAACATTTCTACCCAACCCATTATTAATGGGTTGGGTTCGGGTCGGGTTGACGGGTTGGGTAATATTTTGCTAGCTCTACATAATCATGGGCTTTATTTTCCACCATTTCTGGTGCCAGATAGTCAAGAGTTCCACACATTGTGTGTCTCTTGTTTCTCGACTGCACAGATCACCCAAAATCTGCAATCTTCAAACGACCCTAAGGGGAAAAAGAATCACACACTTTATTTATGTTCTGCCATGAGGCTCATTAGCTAATAACCAAGCATTTAAATCTTGGTCCCAATAGTTAATATGTATAAATTATTGACTCACATCTTTCTGCACATTGTTGATGCAATTACTGATTAATGAAGAAAAGTTATTTATTTGGCAGTCTCGAGGATGAAAAGCTGTTGTTATTGACACTAATAATGTTTCGGTTTTAATAGTTCTACGAATTCAATGATTAGTAATCATAAAGTATTTCTAACCAGCCATTTAGTGACCCGGAGGTCGCTGCTCATAAATTAATATAGTCCAATACCAAAAAGGCAAATTGAAAGCACATCAAGTAACGCAAAATAATACCTCATGATCAAGTAACAAATTCTCCGGCTTGATGTCCCTGTGAATCACATTCTTGTCATGACAATACGCCAATGCTTCTGTCAAACTTGTAATGTACAGTCTCCCATAAAAACTCAAAATAAATGACTGAAAAAGAATATAAAGAAGCAACCTAATATCAGTAACTCTGAAATTCAATATCCAATTAAGACAGAAAATACCAAAATCCGCATTTATCAACATAGACATAATGGAAATTTAAAAGTCACGGAAATTAAGCTTATAGCAAAACTTCCTTAACACAAAACCAACATTGTACTTTCCTCCTTGACTAACAAACAAAAGAATCCCACCAGAATTAATTGAAAAGATACAAAATTTTCGGATAATTGAAGCTTCATTAATCAGTCCCTTATCAATCCATTAATGAGAAAAGCCATACACAATACCTTTTTTGCTATCAAACTCTATAATGTGTCTCTTGTATTTCACATTTCATCAAAGTAGAACAACCATTTTCAATAATAGAGCATTTTGAAAACAACAACTAAATCACCATTCACAATCCCTTTTATCCTATCAAATATCACTCTCCATTTCTCATTTCATCAAAGTACACCAGTCATTCTCAAAATTAACACACTCCAAAAACGCCAAATGAGCAACAACTAAAGCACCTTTTCCACAATAAATTCATAAATCCCACACAAATGTAACAAAATAAAACATCAGAATTCTCAGAGAATTCAAGGAAATGAAAATGAAAGTTAAATTTATACCGTCGCGGCTTGCTTCTCAGGAAGATGACCTGATCTACGGAGCTCTTTATAGAGCTCACCCTTAAAAGCATACTCAAGGATCAAGAAAATCCTATCATCATCATGGAACCATCCATAAAGTCTCAAAACATTCGGATGCCATAAACTCATCTGAATTTCCATTTTTCTCCTCGATTGACGGTGCAGCCTATACTTCTCTATTTGCTCCTTGAATATCACCTTCAATGCCACTATATATTCTCAAGTTCTCAAGTGAAGGCTGAAAGCCAAAGTCCTGCCAAAATGCAAGCCCTAAGTAAAAAGTCTGCAATCCAGTACACAACTAAACAATAGTAGAGAGAAATTTTAATATTTCTTCTCATGATTCATTATACTCGAAGCAATAGTATATAGTATATTAAAGTATAATTAGACGTAACCGATAAAAATTCAAGTCTGTTGGCTCTTTGTCGGTATAAAGATGCTACTATAAAAATAACTATTATAATATGCTACTATAAAGATGGAATATGGATCATATGATTTGAAGCATCCAATCTCCATAACTATAACTCTTACTCTCCAAAAATCAAACACACACCAACCAATCTCCAACCATTTCAATTCGTTGAGCATCTCCTTTACCACAAGAACAACAATAATCACTGTATTAACAAACCCAAATTGAAAATACGAACAAGAAATAAAAACCTATAATACCAAACAAACAACCATCCAACCGAAAATGAGAAGACCTATATAACATTCCAATCAAACTACTTCCCAATAACAATAAGCTCACAAACACCGCAATTAACCAAAACCTTAACACAAACCAAAAATTCAACAGAAAACCCAAAAAAGCAATGGCAGGAAGTACGAATTACCAGTAAATGATGCGGTCAGTGAGGTCAAGAATGTGAACCGAGTATCCAGAAAAACTTGGGGGGCCAAAACCTGGTTGGGCCGGCGGATCATCGGAGCCGGTAATCTCGACCATCGTGGGGACACTGAGTGGATATTCACGCAATTTCTAACAATTGAAAAACAAAAATTAGGTCAAAATCCAAAAAAACTGAATATCAGATCTAATAGAGACACAAAAAAACGAAAAAGAACAAAACCTTCACTTTGATCAATTAGGGTGATATTTCTCTCCAAAACGCGATTAAACATGTTGGATTATTTACATATAATTCAACAATAAGCAATATATAACATCCTAATTAATAATTCAATATACAAAAATCGACGCAACATTTACATATACAACTCTATTCTCTAAATTAAACCAAAAGAAGAATGAAATTGCAGAAGAGCGAGAAAAAACCTTCATCGCTGGACTGAGGCATATCTTCTAAACCAAGAGCACTATCAAAATTCTTATCAATGCTCTTAACGCTTTCTTGAAGCTTATTCACTGAGCCTGAAAAATCCAAATTTCCAAGCGACACTTTTCCGACCCTTCTGTCCATCTTTCTACCTTTGATTCGATCACAAAATGTGCGATTTTCAGATCAAATTCATCACGAAACCCTAGAAATCACAGCAGCAATCAAACAATTGAACATTTATTAATTGAATATTGCAATCGAATCAGTAAATTGTTAAATAAAAAGTGTAATCGAACAACTGATAACCTAAAATTGTTAGAGATCTTGAGATTGAGAGAACGACAGCTGGTTAGAATCGAATTTGAGGATGGAGAATTAGCAGAAATGTTGCGGAGATCGAGGAGGAGAGAGAAAGATGAAGATTTTGTTAAAACCCTGTAAAAAAAGAGAGAAGATCATCCTTTTAATTTAGTATCCAGAATCCCTAATTTTACAAATACCAAAATCCTCCCAAATTTTCATACTGAGAAATGAATTAGTGTAGACACATAATTGTGTCTCCCCATTTAAGGATCCGATGATGAAACATATTGTGGTCTTAATTGGTCCGATCCAAGGGCAGAGCAGTCCGAAGAGCCATTCAAAACCATTTCGAAAAGTGTTAAAGTCCTATTTTAAAGCCCAATTAATTATTCATGATAATTAATTGTATTTGAGCCTAATTCTTTGAAAAGCCCAATTAATTGATAATTAATTGATTTATTTTAATAAATAAATATTTTCAAAAGATATTTTTTATAAGTCAAAATCAGATTTTATCCCGTAAAATCAGATTTACGGAGTTAAAAGATAAAAGAAAATCTTAAAAACGCGTTTATATCAAAAGACTATAAAAAACAAGGCGGTGTCTTGGCCTTGTTGATCTTGGCCGAGCGCCATTGGCTTGGCCGAGCGCTCTCGATCGTGGCGAGCGCCGCTGATCTGGCCGAGTGCACGTGTCCTGCCATGTGGACTTCCACGTAGGCTGCGTCTAGCGCACAAGCTGTGCTAAGCGCACCAGAACTGCCACGTAGACATCTGTTTCATGTAGAGTCCTGCGTCATGCGCAATTCTCTGCTTGAGACGCGGAATTTCTTTCTTATCTTTTTTCAAAAGCGCGTACCACGTGCACGCTTTTTACCGGTCATGCCGCGTCATGCGCTTGACACGTCAGCTGCGCTAGACGCAGCTGGCGCGTGAGGCGCAGTGCCGTTTTCCCTATAAATAAGCCTGTTTTCCGTACAGATTGGAGGACGGATTTTTACATATAACACTCGACGAATACTTACGAATTCTCTCTACGAACTACGAAACTTCCCTACAAAAACTCATACTTTCAAACACAAAATACATTCAATCTACATACATTCAGATTTTCAGGCTTCACGATTGTTCGTCCCGATGGTTGTCAATCTCGCAGACCCAAGCCACGGTATAATCCTGAGGGTCCTTAAATAAATTATTGTTATATTGAAGTTACTAACAGTTTTCTTTCCTGATGTAGATCTTTAATATAAAATCGCTCTACTATACATTCTAACCTCTTTTCTAGAGGTGGCGAGTGGTGCGGGCTGGATGGGCTGGGCCGCGGGCAAAGGTGGGCTGGGCTGGTGGAATGGAGCCCGTGATCGGACCGCGAAATAGCCGGGCTGGGTTAGTGGTCCAAGGAGTTCGGCCCACGCCGGGCTGGTCCGCGGGCTTAGGCGGGCTGGGCTGATGGAATGGAGCCCGTGACCGGACCGCGAAATAGCTGGGCTGGGTTGGTGGTCCAAGGAGTTCGGCCCACGCCGGTCTGGACCGGTTTCTGACCGTTCGTGGAGCGGGCTGGGCTGGCCTGACGGGTTTCCCGGTTAGTAACGGGCTGGTCGCCTTAGTTCAGTCATCTTTTCTTGATTTTCAATGTTGGGCTTAAATTAAAATACAGAGGGAGTAAGTCATATAAATAAACAACGACACATGATATTCATGATCATTAACATTTATTTTAGCATACTAGTTTTATTTATTTATTATTACATCTTACACTTACAATGTATACTTTCATACTAAATTAGATAAAATCAATTGTAAATATTCAAAGTTCATAATTGACCATATAATTTACACCTTCATAATAACTTAAATAGAACTTACTATTGATTTATAATCAAAGCCAACGTAGTTCTTATTATTTAATGTATATTGATTTGTTTGTTTTGGGGGGGGGGGAGGGGGTGGACTTGAACTTACTTATAAAAACTTTAATTTAATATCACAATTAAATTAAAGAGATAAAAAATAAGCTGCCTACGTATCCCGAAGGAATCAAAGCCACACGTAGTTCTCATGCGTGCACTGGTTTCACGGATCACGGAATGGTTGATCTCGTTTGTTGGGGGGAGGGTGGACTTGAACTTACTTTCGAAAACTTTAATTTAATTTTACAATTAAATTAAAGAGATTAAAAATAAGCTGCCTACGTATCCCGAAGGAATCAAAGCCACACGTAGTTCTCATACGCACCTGGTTTCACAGATCAAGGAATCTCGTTGCCTTCACCGTCAATGGCAATGGGCTGAGAGGTACTTGTTCCACCATCCGATCCAGATTCGGATGTCATTTGCATCCATGGGTCATCCTCATCATCGTCCTCTATCTTCATACCTTGTGTTCGCTTATCCGCTTGATCCCAATCCTTTTTGCACACACATATATCAATGCTTTCGGGGGATAGTCGAGATCTTTTTTCATCGAGAACTCGTCTACCTGCACTAAAAGCTGATTCGGAAGCAATTGTTGAAGCAGGGACCGCAAGAATGTCCCTTGCAATCCTTGCCAATATAGGAAAATCACCTGGACCAGAATGTTGTTTCCACCACTTAAGAATATCAAAGTCATTGTCAATGTCATATTGTAAAGCATAATATTCATTAAACTCTTTGTAAGTAGATGGTAACGAGGATGACGAACCAGCCATTCGTGGCTTTTTAAGAATTTTTGAAATTAATGCTCCGTACCTACCTTTGGCCTTGTTCGGTTACGCAACATATGTTCCTTCGGGATTGTAAAGCATCACATAATTATCATAGAGAGCCTCTAAAGCATGTTTACAACATACAATATATGACTCAATATCATATTCAATACCTAAGCAATCATAATAGAACTCAAGCACATCCTTCAAACCTTCAACTTTGACTCCCGGGTCAAGAATAGCAACTAAGCCATAAATGACAGGGAACTCACTAAAATACTTGTACCATTTCACCTTCATGGAATCAAGAATAGTACGGATTGACAATACATCTATACTGCTATTGATTGCATTAACAATCTTAACGCATTCCAAAATAACAAGATGCAAATTAGGCTGGTAAACATAAGAAAACACATTTGTAGCGTCGGCAAAAAGCTTTCAACACATCACGGATGAGAATGGCATTGGTCCAATGTTCACTAGTAATTAAGGCTTCGAGGATCCTGTTGTGACTCATTATAAATAATGGTCAACACATCACGATAATCTATAGCTTGATTTAGTAACTTATAGGTTGAACTCCAACGGGTTGGTGTGTCAACACACCATCGTCTCTTCTTTAGGCCTCTTTCCTTACATAAGGCCATATAACGTCTTTGAACATTCCGTGCAACTCTAATCCACTTGGTAACAGTTCTAATGGGTGTTAACAAAGGTTCTAGTTGAGTCATACCCTCTTGGACGAGACAAATTCCGGAATATGAGCACAACAACGAACATGCAATAGTGCACCGTCTATAAGCAAGGGAAGCTCAGTATCAACTTTCAAGTAATCGATACACTTTGTGTTAGCAGTAGCATTATCAAGAGACAAAGAAAACACTTTGCGATTCAAATTAAAAGTTTTCAAACAAGTCATAATACGCGTTTTCAAATTGAAACCACTATGGGACTCATCCATAGCTTCAAAACAAATTATCCGTTTCTGCAAATACCAATCATCATCAACCCAGTGAGCAGTGACACAAATAAATGGCTCATGACAAAAAGAAGTCCATGTATCACAAGTCAAGCTAACCCGACACTCAATTGTACGAAACATTTCAATCAAATGCCCTCTATACTTATAGTAAAGTTGTTGGGTATGACGTTTAAGGGTATTTCTTGGAATACGTCTAAATTGGGGCTGCATACATGTTCTATTCCACTCCTCAAAGTTTTGCGGCTCACCATGATTAAAAGGCAATTCATCAAGAGTAACATATTTGCTAAAACCATCAATCATAGCATCTCTCGTTATAAAAGAAAGGCTTACCTCCACCGGGTTCCTTACCGAAATACCCGTGCAATTGTCCTTGGACACTTTGTCACTTGCACCACCAACATGAACATTATCGATTTGTCATACCATGCTTTTCTTTCAAATGACGTCCAAGTGTACCGGTTCCACCACCTTGTTTCCATTTGAACTTAGGAACTGGTTGTTTACCCATATTCTTGCACACTAGGCAATAAGCATGGTATGACTTGTGTAAATTTTGCCCCTCAGGTTGGCCGGCAACTAGTATTCGTTCATAATATGGCCATACCCATGAAGTTTCACCTCTACCTTTAGTTTCAGTTGGTAGACTTCCTTCTCCATCTATTTCAAAAATAAAAGTGTAGTATTAATTTTACTAACATATATTTCAATTCAAATAAAATTTATAGTAGTATATTTAGAGTAGTAATTAATAACTATAATATAAAGATATCTCAAATAATTTCATGCATAACAATATTTTATTTTTAAAGTCATGCTTAACAAGTTAACATAGTATATTTTAACAATTTTAGTGAGAGATTCACTCACCTAAAACTAAATTCACTCACCTAAAACTAAACCTCACCTAAATTCACTCACCTAAAACTAAACCTCACGGTCCTCACCTAAATTCACTACTCTCTACCCTCTACTTCTTCTCTACTCTCTACTTCCAGTCCCAGATCTTCTCTACTCTCTACTTCGTGGAATGAAAATGGAACTCCTTCTCTACTCTCTACTTCTCTACTTCCGGATCTTCGTATTTTAAGAGTCGAGAATTTTAGATTCGACGAAATCGACAAATCCGAATTTCAAAAGGGCAAAATTTGCAGATCTAAAAGCCAAATTCGATAAGAACAGTGGAACTCCTCAAAAAAAAGTTTCGGATTTTCAGAATTCCAATTCATTCGAGGAATATTCAGCAATTCGAAGGCTAAAACTTCCTGTAATTGTAAGTCCCTCTAAATTTTAACAACCTAATATCTTTTTAAATGTGTAATTTTTGTGGGTTGCGGTTTTTTTTTGGCTTAAGTATGAATGTATGATTAATGTGAATTTTGTTCCAATTTTGTGGCTTAGGATTTAGGATTGGATGAACTCATGAAGTGGTTGTTGGGGGTCCTAGATCTGCGTTTTTTTGCCTTAATAACGGTGGTTAATCTGAATTTTGCTATTAATCACAGTTAGCGAAATTATTAAATTTGTGTTAGTTCATATATTATATATTTGCTGCCTCTAGTATATACTTGTGGATTATCATGTAAATATTTAGTATAACATCTTAAAGAGATGTCAAGAGAAAAACAAGGAAAAAACATTTATTTTAGTAGAATGGATGGATTTGGTCATTTGGAAGGTTGTTACATGTGAATAATTTCAATGCATGAATGCAGGGTGAACAATTACAAATATTGGGCCAGGAACATTTCACGGCCGTCTGGGCCGGGCGACGGTGCAGGGGCCGGTCTAGACCACGGGGCCGGGTCACGGCCGGGCCGATCCATGTCTTGGGTTGGTTTGTGGGCCGGGCCGGGTGGGTTGTTGGGTTGGTTTGTGGGCCGGGCTGGGTGGGTTGGTGGGTGGGGTGGGCCGATTTCTTGGGGCTGGGTTGGACGGTTTTCCTTGCGGGCTATAATGGGCTGGGCCTAAATTTTCCAGCCCGTGAACCATCCACCATTTTCACGGGCCTGACGGGCTTGGACCGGGCTGGTCACGGGATTAGCCCGCACGGCCCCCGAGACGGGCTGGGCTGGGCGGGCTGGATAGGCCCGCACTGTTGGCCACCTCTACTCTTTTCTATACTTTCTTTTATTTCATATTCATATTATATTTATTCATGCCTTTGTATATTACATGCCTGCCTGATCATTCTATGCCTATTATATGATTGTCCCTGCTTTATTGCTTTTATCACCCCCACATGTTATTTTTGCTAATCAAAGACCTAAAGAACTGTTCTAACATTAATCAGATAAATTTGGACAACTTGCTAGGTTCCCTGTAATTTGATTGCATAATAACTTGTCACTAAAAATAGTCTTTTTATGTGTTTCCTGAACCTACTTAGACTAAATATTTTTAGGGTGTTTAAAATGTTATATGATTATTCTATGGCATAAAATCTGTAATGAATCGATATTTAGTAGAGGCCAACTTTGGGCGAATGTAGTTCATTATAACCATATTTGTACCCTCACCCCCGAACTCAATCTTTAGTTCATTTTGACCATCTATGGAGTCATGACGGGGAAATCTACATTGGATAATTTGTCCCTACGATTTTCCCATATCCAATTAGGTTTATGATTCTTCGAAAAAAGAATTGTTGGCGACTTCTTTCAATACAAAACAATTTTCAATAAAACCTTAACAGTGGGGTAGTCAAATCTAATATGCGCTCACCCCTCGTAGGCGAAATAAAAACACGCCTACAATTTGGCGACTCCAAACTGGGGATGATTTTAAGAAATTAATTTTTTTTAGATGAGTGGGTGAAACTTGAAAAATACGATTCATTCTTATTTTTATGCCTTTGAATAATATACAGTTTTGCATATGCATGGCTATTGTTCAGCCACCATAAGGACAATCTACCTTGCCTCATTAGCACATGTTCTATGTGTGAGGTCACCCCCGGGGGGTTTGCGCTTTGTCCTTCCAAAAAGCTTCATGAGCGATAGTGTTGAATCTTAGTCATAATCAAACCCACCCAACCATGGCATTGTTCTCTTGTTCCTGACTTGAGACTAGAGTGCGTCTTACACATGGCCACCTCTTTAAGCAGGGGTACGAAGCGTGGGATCAATCTCTTAGTCATGGACCCTTTTCAGACTGAACCTAAACCTGACCTATAGTTTCAAACATAAAACTGGACTTTAGGCTGTAACTTATGCATCCATGTTATATGACATTTGCCTGTGATTGCAATTCTTGTCTGCTATTATTCTGTCAAATTGTCATTATTATGCGTCGTTCCTAAAACAGCGTCTCAAAAAAAGAAAAATTCATCAATCGGCCAATTTGTCGCCCGAAAAACGTGCGGGGAGTAGTGCGCCAAGCGCATTAAGTTGCGCCTGGCGCACCATTCCCGCGCCAGACGCTCGGCTGTGCGCCGCGCTCAGCAATACTGCGCGGCACGCATTCTGTGCATCTCACGCTTTTCGTCAATTAGGCCGTCGTAATTGCCAATCCTATGTTCAGTCCTATGTTTGGCTATCTGCATCCGCGTAATACATGGTCATGCTAAGGGTCTCACCTAATTAAAAAAGCTCTTCTCATACAAGGTCGAATCTATCCTAAAAAGTACACTTAAAATGGTCATTGTAGAGTTAGAGTTGTCATGCATGTCTACCTCTTCCCATTTCATCCATGCTACTCCTGTGAATCTTACCTTACCATATTCAACAATTTCAAAAATTACATTTTTTTCCAAAAATCAATCCTACACCTTCCTCTATTCTACCTTTTTCGAAAATATTTACTAATCATCATCATAATACCACGACATTTCAAAAATATATTTTTCAAAATTAATCCATCATCTTTTCCTAACGAGAGATAAAACAAGGGGTCCCTTTCAAAAAATGAATTTCGAAAATTCTAGACCCAATCCAAACACCTTCAATTCAATCCAATTCAATCCGATCCAATCCAATTAATCTAATCCACTAGCATTGAGTCGATCTTAGGCCCATATAAGTCTAGTTCATTTCAAAATCTAGGCCCATCTGCATCTTTATGTGAAGTCTAGTCCAAGTCTATCCTTAATCAATTCCAATCTAAGTCTAAGTCTAAGTCTAGTCCAATCCAATTCTTAGGTCCATTTAGGCCCAATTCATTCCCTAGGTCTAGTTTGTACTATATGCAAACCCTAGTCAGTCTTTGGACTATAAAGTCAGTCTATGGACTATAAAAGCCCAGTCTTAGGACTATAAAAGTCAGTCTACGGACTATAAAAGCCCAGTCTTAGGACTATAAAGTCAGTCTACGGACTATAAAAGCTCAGTCTTAGGACTATAAAGTCAGTCTACGGACTATAAAAGGCCAGTCTTAGGACTATAAAGTCAGTCTACGGACTATAAAAGGCCAGTCTTAGGACTATAAAAATTCCCTACATCTAGTTTACATTATATAAGTTCAGTCTTAGGACTATAAATTTTCCCTAGGTCTAGTTTGCATTATATGTAAATCCTAGTCAGTCTACGGACTATAAAAGCTCAGTCTTATGACTATAAATTTTCCCTAGGTCTAGTTTGCATTATGTGTAAACCCTAGTCAGTCTACGGACTATAGAAGCTCAGTCTTAGGACTATAAATTTTCCCTAGGTCTAGTTTGCATTAAATGTAAACCCTAGTCAGTCTTCGGACTATAAAAGTCAGTCTTAGGACTATAAAATTTCCCTACGTCTAGTTTGCATTATATAAGTTCAGTCTTAGGACTATAAAATTTCCCTAGGTATAGTTTGCATTATATGTAAACCCTAATCAGTCTACGGACTATAAAAGTCATCCCCTAAGTCTAACCACCTTTATTTGTCTACCCTGCTTTGAGTCTAGTCTGCTTATTGTAAGTGCAAAGTCTAGTGCTCAGCAAAATCCAATCATTCAGTCTGCTTGCATAGTCCAGTTCAGTCCATGTCTGCATTTGCATCTAGTTAGGCCCATGTCTCCATCATGGTCAAGTCCATACTAGTCCAAAATCATACCCATCTATAATCATTTCCCATTTCATCTCCATTTCCATTTCCATTTCAATTCCCATTCCTCATCTCCATTTCTCATTTCGAAAACATTGTTTCTTAAAACTTACAAGCAAGGTCCACTTGATCCTGTTCATGACCGATCGAGAGATAACAACTTAGGAGTGCCTAAAGGAGGAACAAAATGTGAGCCTACTCTAAAGCTCATCAATCATACTATCACCACCCCGACTTCATTTAGAGTCATGAAGATTATTTTTGATCGCCTTCACAATAGAGGCGCGATCACTTCCATAGGGTCTACCGCCTTCACGTTAGAGGTGTGATCACTTCTATAAGGTTACTCTGAACCCTGCACCTAAAGGATATTTCAAAAGGTGCAACCTACATTTCTACCGTGAATTCCAACAGAACAATGAATATCTGACATCTAGTGTCAAACACCATCAAGCGCTGCGAAACATGATTGATGACAATATACTACTAATACTTGCTACAAAGAAAATCAGCGTCACTAACAACCCCTTCGGCGCAGTGCATTAAAAATTCATCATGTTTAGTCTTTTATTTCTGGTTTCCTAGGATGAGTCAGAGAGTCCTTACCCTGAGCCATTTCTGTCCTTTTCCATCGAGTCTATGTCACTATAGGACTTAATCTATTATAGCCTTTCCCCTTTCATTTCATTTTATTTTTATTTTTATTTTCATTGGCCTTCCATCATTTTATTTATGTTTCTAATTCAATGATGAAACTTAAATCACCTAATGAACTTGACTAATAATAAAAAAAGAAAAATAAAAAAAACGACATACTTTGGATCAGGAGTTATTCCCCTCTCCCTTCCATTACCTTTCATAAGCCATCCTCATACAACTACGGAAAACCAAAAATCCTTCAAACCATCATCTCCATAAACCAAACAATCACTTCAACATCAAAGCTCCACGAACATCCTTCAAGCCTTCCAGTACCCTAAACCAAACTTGTGTGCAAGCCTCACTACAAAAAAAAATCAATGCCAGGTAAAATAAAATAGTGAAAAAATTCAAAGTGCAAAAAAATGAAAAAAGCAAAAACGCACAGGACAAGAAGAAAATATTCAAAAAGAAAGAGCCAAAGGCAAATAAAATTCAAGTTAGGGGCTTGCACACAAGTTATACCCCTCATTCAAATCCCTTCGATTCATCAAACCTTTGATCCATATAATCCAAATTCATAATCCTTTCATCAATCTTAACTCCTTCTTCAAGGTATGTCCAAGCCCGCTAGGTTGAAAACCCGAAAGGGCGGCCTAGGCAAAAGTTAGGGCACAAAAAAAAAAAAAAAATATATATATATATATATATATATATATAAATCAGATCTAGAACTATGAATGGTCTGATTCCGCAAGGATACGTTGGAATCCTCATCTCGAGGTCCGACCGCTTCAATAAATATTTTTAGTCATGGTCTAATGATTTGACTTTCTAGAGTTCAGGAGCATGTTCTTTTGCGATCCCGACATAGACTCGAGTATGCACCTAGCCTCGTTAAAGCATTTTCCCACCTACATTCATTTGAGTCACAAATTTTAACTTTTTTGTTTTTCAATCCAAGCTCTCCTTGTCCCTGAAGGACTGCGATACTTGACTTTGCCTATATCAATTTTCCAAAGACGAATCCTCAGTACAATCCCCAGTGACAACTTTCAACGTCCAAGGCAGATCAACTACATTTCAATATCAGATCAAGTACATTTCAATCAAGGCTCAAGCCTAATTCAAGGCAAGCTCACCCAAAGTGGGGGCTTCCTGCGTGTGGTGGTTCCTCCAATTCAAATCAAACTCCCGAAAAGTTGTAATCCGCGGACCTCGTTTACGAACCCCGATCATTACTAAAAACAATTTTCGAAAATCATTCTATCTATTTCTAATCATTCTATCATTCTATACATCTTCTAGCCTTGTAAAATCCTGACCTTGCATTGTAGCTTTGCAAAACCTGACCTTGCATTGCATTTCATACATTCTAGTCTTGCATAACCCTGACCGTGCATGACGTGTCACCCTTTAGCTTTGCATAACCTTAATCTTTGCATTGCGTCTCATGCATCCTTAGAGAGTCTAAGTTTGCATTATTGCATCACTATGTGCTTATGTGAGTTGTTTGCACCTATCTGCTAACATCTTTCCCTGCAGGTAATCAGATTGCTTGTAGTTATTGTCCTGCATACTAACTTTGTTTTGCAGAGACCGGCGGTTATAGATCAGTTCTAAACTGCAGAGTGTTTAGAATTGTTCTCCGTCCCGACACCGTATACTTTGACTTTCGGTTTCCTGAACTTCAGTCAAAGTGGGGGATTCTATAGACACATAATTGTGTCTCCCCGTTTAAGGATTCGATGATGAAACATACCGTGGTCTTAATTGGTCCGATCCAAGGGCAGAGCAGTCCAAAGAGCCATTCAAAACCATTTCGAAAAGTGTTAAAGTCCTATTTTAAAGCCCAATTAATTATTCATGATAATTAATTGTATTTGAACCCAATTCTTTGAAAAGCCAAATTAATTGATAATTAATTGATTTATTTTAATAAATAAATATTTTCAAAAGATATTTTTTATAAGTCAAAATCGGATTTTGTCCCGTAAAATCAGATTTCCGGAGTTAAAAGATAAAAGAAAATCTTTAAAACGCGTTTATATCAAAAAAAATATCAAAAACAAGGAGGTGCGCTGAGCGCAGTTGACTGTGTTGAGCGCAGCTGACTGTGCTGAGCGTCGTTGACTGTGCTGAGCGCACGTGTCCTGCCATGTGGACTTCCACGTAGGTTGCGCCTAGCGCACAGGCTGTGCTAAGCGCACCAGAAATGCCACGTAGACTTCTGTTTCATGTAGAGTCCTGCGTCATGCGCAATTCTCTGCTTAAGATGCGGAATTTCTTTCTTATCTTTTTTCAAAAGCGCGTACCACGTGTACGCTTTTTACTGGTCATGCCGCGTCATGCTCTTGACACGTCAACTGCGCCAAACGCAGTTGGCGCGTGAGGCGCAGTGCCGTTTTCCCTATAAATAGGCCTGTTTTCCGTACATATTGGAGAACGGATTTTTACATATAACACTCGACGAATACTTACGAATTCTCTCTACGAACTACGAAACTTCCCTACAAAAACTCATACTTTCAAACACAAAATACATTCAATCTACATACATTCAGATTTTCAGGCTTCACGATTGCTCGTCCCGAAGGTTGTCAATCTCGCAGACCCAAGCCACGATATAATCTCGAGGGTCCTTAAATAAATTATTGTTATATTGAAGTTACTAATAGTTTTCTTTCCTGATGTAGATCTTTAATATAAAATCGCTCTACTGTACATTCTAACCTCTTTTCTATACTTTCTTTTATTTCATATTCATATTATATTTATTCATGCCTTTGTATATTACATGCCTACCTGATCATTCTATGCCTATTATATGATTGTCCCTGCTTTATTGCTTTTATCACCCCCCCACATGTTATTTTTGCTAATCAAAGACCTAAAGAACTGTTCTAACATTAATCAGATTAATTTGGACAACTTGCTAGGTTTCTTGTAATTTGATTGCATAATAACTTGTCACTAAAAATAGTCTTTTTATGTGTTTCCTGAACCTACTTAGACTAAATATTTTTAGGGTGTTTAAAACGTTATATGATTATTCTTTGGCATAAAATTTATAATGAATCGATATTTAGTTGAGGCCAACTTTGGGCGAATGTGGTTCATTATGACCATATTTGTACCCTCACCCCCGAACTCAATCTTTGGTTCATTTTGACCATCTATGGAGTCATGACGGGGAAATCTACATTGGATAATTTGTCCCTACGATTTTCCCATATCCAATTAGGTTTATGATTCTTCCTAAAAAGAATTGTTGGCGACTTCTTTCAATACAAAACAATTTTCAATAAAACCTTAACTGTGGGGTAGTCAAATTTAATATGTGCTCACACCGCGTAGGCGAAATAAAAACACGCCTACAGTTAGGAACATAGGAGGAGAAACTGAGAAAGGAGCGAGAAAGAGGTAGTTAGAGGAGGAAGAATCAAGGCGATGTTCATACTGAGATATGTTAAGAGAAAAAATGGTGAGGAAAAAGCGGAGATAGATGAAGAAGATTGAGAAAGTGAAAATGGAACGGAGAGTCGGAGGGGCTGGTCGAAATTGAAGGGGAATTATTAGGTTAGGAAGGAAGATGAAGATGGAGGGTGCAGAGGAAAACCGGGAGGAAGGAAGGGCACGGAAGTAGTTCTGTAAAGCTAGGAGGGCAAATGCGTCAAGGCACTATTACTAAGGAATAGTAAGGTAACTCCTTGCTTTTTAATGGGTTTTGATTTTGTGTGTTGAAAAAACCACTACTATTTTTTACCTGTATAAGTCTTTTTTTTTTGGTGTTTACCTTTTTTTTTAGGGCCCCCTTTTGGGAATCCCGTGGTAAGAAGAATTTCCTCTGAGCTGCCCTCGCACAGAGTCACTCACCCAGAGGCCCAACAAGCCCCAATTCCCCCCTCCCCACAACATTGAAATTTTTTGCTTCTACCAAGATTTGAACAATGGTCTCCCATGTGGGAGATAGGAAGCCATACCATTGGATCCAATGGTCCTTGGTTTTTTTTGGTGTTTACCTGTATAAGTCTATAAGATGATGTTATATTACCTAATAAAAATTCAATCAATATAAGGTATGACAAACAAAAAATTGGAGGGATCCATTCCATTTCTTAAATGAAATACTTCATCCGTTTTTTTTTACCCGCAACACTTTCCTAAAAGGGAAATAATTAATTACTTGCAATACTTTTTATTTTTGCTTTTCTTGTCTCTCTATCTCTCTCCAATCACATGGGCCCTCTCTTTTTTTCCTCTCTACCTCTCTCATACCCAAAAATTGCATTGGAGTTGATAAAAAAAAAGTGTTGCGAGTAGAAAAAAAAACGGAGGAAGTAAGTAGTTTTTAACTTAAATTTTGTGGAAGATTTATCCACTGAATTTAATTATGCTTATTTAACCACTCATTGAAATTGGTTTATACTTTTGAAAATAACAAAGAAAACAGTAGATACAGATTTGAACTGATGTTGTCTGTCAACATATAGCACTTCTTTTCTCTTAGTGGTTTATATAGTCATATCATTGATTAAGATAATGGAACAATAATCATTATGTAATCTTAAAGTTAAATAATAGCCCAACAGAAGAATAATAATCATTTGTTGCCAAAAAAAAAAAAAAAAAAAAAGAATAATAATCATTATGTGATCTTAAAGTTAAACAGTAGCCCAAAAGTGGCCAGCACATCAATGTATTGTAGCACTCCTTAATAGGTTTGCGCATGGCTCGTTAGCTACCCCGTACCCGAACCCATATCAATATGGGATCAAGTACCTGATACCCAATAAGCAATAACAGTCTTCATCAGTGCCATATGTCCATATCTGATCGATAAGTTTTTTGGTATCTGAATTTTTCGAGTACCCACCAGATCCAATAATAGAAAATAAAAATCTGATTATAACTATCATTCCATGTTTTTTTGAAAGAATTAAATGTTAGTTACTAAGGCTATATTCAGTTCACCTTATTTTTGCTTATTTCAAATCAGATCAGATCAGATCAGACTAGGGATGGCAATGGGTAATGGACCCGACCCGGATCCGTGGATCCGGATCCGTTTTAAGCGGATCTGGATCCTTTTTTTTTGGACCCGACGAATCCGGATAGGATCCGGATCCTCTGTTTTAAAAACGGATCTGGATCGGGTCCTAGGTTATTACCCGGATCCGGATCCGTTTACCCGTTTTTTTTAAAAATAAATTAAAATATAAAATAAAGGGATGAAGTGTGAACGTGAAAATGAGAACCCTAAAAAAATAAGTTTCATTTCACCCTACCTAGCGCCGTTTCACTTCAGTCTTCTATTCTTCTCTGTCAACTCTTTCGTTTCTCTCTCTTCAGTCTTCAGTGACATTTGCCGGAAGTCGGAACATCGAGCAAGAGTAGCGCCGGAGCCGGAAATCAGGTTAGTCTCTTCATTCTTTCGTTTCTCTCTCTGTTTTGTTTCCGTTTTTCATTTTTTGGGGTTGTGATATTTTCGGGTTTGTCATTATCAGTCGAAAACTCGGAACTTTCGGAACTTTCTACTTGTTTGCTCATGAAAATCGAGTTAGTTCTATTATTCTCTTCATTCTTTCGTTTCTCTCTCTCTTTTGTTTTCGTTTTTAATTTCTTTGGGTTGTGATTTTTTGATTTCTTGGATTCTTTGCTTCTTTACTCGATTTTCTACTTGTTTTCGCCGGAACTTTTGCTTGTTGCTGACTTGCCGCGAGAGCCATTACTCATTTGGTCGATGTCTTGCCTGCTTCTTGTGCTGCTGTTGTTCATTATGGTGCTGTTAATTGTTTCTGAGCTAGGTTGTTGACTATTTGAATATATGGACTTGGCTGAGCACGTATTACACACTTTTCTTATAATATACAGCTTGTAGTTTGTGCTAGGTTGTTTGCCTTCTTCTTGTGCTGATGTTGTTCATTATTGATTTCATATTGCAGTTTGTATGCTGATTTTTTTTTGCGTTTTTCAGGGCGTTTTTTTTGCCTTTTTCAGATTACTAATATTCCTATTTGGTTGGTTATTGTGTTGTTTTTTTTCTTTGTTTTAGGATGTTGATGATGTTAGTAGTGATGAAGAATAGCCCTTTTGGAGTCTTGGTAGATGAACCAAGTGAAGAATGGAAGATGTAACATTGTAGTTTGTTAAGAATTTGTTAAACTTAATTTTAGTGAATGCTTGTATGGACAAATGGCGTTGTTAACTTGTTATTGAACTTTTGTTAAATTATGTTTTAGTGAATGCTTGTATGGATAAATGGCATTGTTAAACTATGTTTTAGTGATATAATGAAAATTAGGGTAGTTTGAAGAAAAATAAGTTAGGATCCGTTTTGGACCCGGATCCGCAGGATCCGTCGGATCTGGATCTGGATCCTCGATTTCATTACCCGACGGATCCGGGTAGGATCTGGATCCTTGCCTAAAAAACGGATCCGGATCCGGATCCTACCCGTTGCCATCCCTAGATCAGACCAGATCAAATCAGATCAGAAAAAATAAGTTCAGATCAGATCAGATAAGTTCAGATTATGTTTATATTTTAAAACTTATTATTATTATTATCATCATCATGATTATTATGATTATTAGTATTACTAATGCTATTATTGTTATTGTAATAATTATTATTATTGTTGTTGTTGTTATTATTATTATTATTATTATTATTATTATTATTATTATTATTATTATTATTATTATTATTATTAATATTACTTTATACTATTACTATTACTATTAATATTACTAGTTACTAGTACATTTGTTCAAAAAGATTATTATTATTGTCGTTGTTGTACTTATTAATTATTAGTATTGGTAATTATTATTAATGTCGTTGCTATTATTATAAATGTCATTGATATCACTATTTGAAGCTATTTGTGTTCAAGAAGAAGAATGTTCTTTTGGCATTTGTAAGTGTTCTTTTTTATATTTATTCTAATTAATAAATTTGATATGTGGTGTTCTTTTTGATGTTGTACATGTAAAGAACATGACAATAGTATATGATGTTATTTTTTAAAATAATTTTGGTAGAATAATATAAATTATATATTACTAGTTTATATAAAACATGAGTAGCATGGGATAACCTAATGGTGTTGTCATCACGTTCAAAATTTTTCCTACAAAGGATTTCAACTTATCTTTAAAAACAAAGTTTATATAGAACAAGACAACGATATAAGAAGAATATTTAACCATTTTGTTCAAGATCATATGATTATATATATTTATAGGTTTATTTATAATAAAAAAGAACAATTTATTGATATAACAAAGAACATGTTGTTAGTTAAATCCAAACATGTCATCAATATAAAATAACATCTATCTTTTATTTTAAAAATGTGTTCTTTTTTTAATATCATTATATGTTCTTTTAATTATTAGATAAATTCTTATTATTAACGGACCTTGAACATGAGTGTTCTTTTATTTTTAATTTTTTTGGGCCCCTTTCGGGAATCCCGTGGTAAGATGAATTTTCTCTGGGCTGCCCTCGCACAGGGTCACTCACCTAAAGACCCAACAAGCCCCAACCCCCTTCCCCACCCACAACAATATTGAAATATATGCTTCCACCAAGATTTGAACCTTGGTCTCCCATGTGGGAGGTAAGAAGCCATACCATTGGACCCAAGAGTCCTTAGTCATTTATTTTTAATTGTATGTTCATATACTAATATGCTCTTTTTAAAAAAAAAAAACAATTTATTATGCTATAATAATAATAATAATAATAATAATAATTATTATTATTATTATTATTATTATTATTATTATTATTGTTATTATTGTTATTATTGTTATTATTATTATAATATTATTTATATTATTATTATTATAAAATTATTATTATTATTATTATTATTATTATTGAAAGTTGTGCATAGTAATAAAATGATAGTAATAGTAATACTAGTAATGAAATACAAAGTAGTAATAATATTAGTAATAATATGTTTTTTAAAAGATAAGTTCAGATCAGATCAGATCAGATCAGATCAGATCAGTTCAGATCAGATCAGATCAGATCAGAAAAAATAAGTTCAGATCAGATCAGATAAGTTCAGATCAGAAAATTTCAGGTGAACTAAACATAGCCTAATGAGAGAATAATGATACGGCTTACCCTAATGAGGGTGCCTGGGCTCATATATACTCCCTCCGGTCTTTATTAGTTTACCCGTATTCCTTTTTGAGATGTCCCTTATTAGTCTACCCATTTCTTTTGTTTCTATTTTTGGAATGGGACCACTAACTTTCCATCACACATATATTCAACTTTAATATAAAATAATAGTTTTTTTTTTTTTTTATGTCCCACAACTAAGGGTGTGCACAAACCGGACTGGACTGGACCGGAATTTGGACCGGACCGGACTCCGGTCCGGTCCCCGGTCCGCCGAATATCAGGATTCCGGTCCACCGGTCCGGTCCAAACTCGGAAAATTCCGGTCCGGACTGGTTGGACCGGAATTTCTATTATTTTAGTAAAAAAAAATGTTTATATGTTAAAAAAAAAGTTTAAAAGGTAGAAAGTTAGAAACTTAAAAACCTACTATTTATTCTTTTAGGATTATTGTTGTTAAATTTATTAATTTTTAATGTATATAATTTATAAATATATTTAAATAAAATAAAAAATATTTTTTTTTGAAAAAAAAAAAAATTCCGGTCCGGTCCCGGTCCAAGAAAATCCCGGATTTCGGTCCACCGGTCCTGGACCGGTGCACACCCCTACCCACAACATTGTTTCTCCTAAAACTCTGTGCAAAAGAAAGGGGTAAACTAATAAAGACCGGAGGGAGTATATTATAAATACAATTGTACAATGACGAGGATACCCTTAATATCCTCTATTACACCCCCTCCATCTGTGCAAGGGGAACCACGTACAAATTGGACCTTAAGAACTCAAAATGCTGACCAGACAAACCATTCGTAAAGATGTCAGCAATTTGTAACTCAGTAGGGACATAATGAACAACTAATTCACCATGAGCAACACGCTCCCGAACAAAATGATAATCAATCTTAATATGCTTACTACGATCATGCTGAACCGGATTGACAACAAGATAAGAAGCAGAGACATTATCAGAAAACAACTTCACGGGAGCACGGATGATGAGGCCCAACTCAGCTAGTAAGGAACGAAGCGAGAGGGTGTCCTGAACCGTGTAAGCAACAGCACGATACTCAGCCTCGGTGGAGGATTTAGAAATAGTTGGTTGCTTTTTCGAGCGCCTGGAGATAAGGTTACCGCCTAGAAAGATGGCATAACCAGTGGTGGAACGATAACTATCCGAACAACCTGCCCAATCAGCATCAGAGTAGGCAATCATGATTGACATGGTTTTAGAGGGGCGAAGCCAGAGACCATAGTCTGAAGTACCCTGCAAGTACCTGTAAATACGCTTAACAACCAACAAGTGAGCAGTGCGGGGGGGGCATGCATAAATTGGTAAACTAAATGTACAGCATACGTAATATCAGGTCTAGTCATAGTCAAGTACTGTAAAGCCCCAACCATACTACGATACTCAGTAGGATCGGATAAGAGATCATCATCTGTAAGCGAGAGAGTAGTCCGACTAGGAAGAGGTGTGCGAACCGGTTTGACAGTGTGCAGGTGAAATTTAAGAAGAAGATCATGAACATACTTCTTCTGACACAGAAACAAACCTTTGGATGAGCGAATAGCCTGAACACCTAAGAAGTAGTGAAGATCACCCAAATCTTTCATAGCAAACTCCGCAGACAAAAGAGAAATGAATTTGGTGATTAAAGGAGCGGAGTTGCCAGTGACAATAATATCATCAACATAGAGAAGAAGATATAGAATATATTTGCCACGACGAAAGATAAACATAGAAGTATCAGATTGAGAACAAAAGAATCCCTGTTGAAGCAAAAAACTGCTGAAGCGAAGATAACAAGCTCGAGGAGCTTGTTTTAAACCATAGATAGCTTTCCCGAGGCGACAAATGTGATTGGGAAAATCTGGATGAATAAAACCTGCAGGTTGTTTCATGTAGACCTCTTCAATGAGATCACCATGTAAGAAAGCATTGTTCACATCCAATTGGCGAATGACCCACTGATAGGAAATAGCTAAGGAAAAAACCAACCGAACAGTAGTTGATCTAACAACAGGGCTAAAAGTCTCAGAATAATCAATACCTTCCTGCTGACCAAACCCGCGAGCAACCAGACGAGCCTTAGGCCTAATCACATGACCATCTTCATCAGTTTTCATCATATAAATCCATTTAGTACTAACCAAGTTCTTTGATGCATCAAACGGTACCAAATCCCATGTTTTATTGACCAACATTGCATTAATCTCTTCTGCCATGGCTTGACGCCATTTTGGAATTTTATTTGCTTTAGAGAAACAAGTCGGAGCTTGTTCTTTTTCAAGAGTTGTCAAACTTATAATAGATTTGGGTTTAAAAATTCCATCTTTAGCACGAGTTTTCATGTCATGAATATTTTGGGAAGACGAAACAACAAAGACACCGTGCAGAGGGAATGATGTCAAGGAGTCGGCGGAAAAAGGACGAGAGGATGAGGGGAGGGACTCGGAAAGACCAAGTTGCGACAAAGGAGCAACACTAGGAGGGGATGGGCCCAGCCCATGGGTCGCTGGCAGTCCAGCGGATGGAGCAGCAACATTCGACGCGGGGGAGGGAGGCCCGTTGGGTGCTGGCTGGTCAGCGGGTGGACCAGCAGCACACAACGAGGGAGATAGAGGCCCATCTGGCGCTGGGGACCCAGCGGGTGGACCAGCAGCCATTGGCGAGGAAAGGGGAGGCCCATTGGGCGATGGCTGGCCAGCGGGTGAACCAGTAGGCGCGCGGGGGAAGGGCGGGGAAGGCCCCGTAGGCGCGGGGGACCCTATTGGCTGGACAGACGCAACAGAGTCGCAAGGGGAGGAGGGTGTGTGCGGGGCAGGCGTGCCAAGGGGAGGGGGTGTGGGCTGAGTAGGCAATAAGCTGCCAATAGCCGTGACAGTAGTGCCAAGGGAGGGGGGAGTCGTATAGGAAACCGCTAAAGGCAATTGGAGAAGAGAGGGTTCCGTATCGCTAGAGTCAAGAGAAGACGAGGGTCGAGACGACACTAACTGACGATAGGGAAACATCGACTCAATAAATTTCACATGAAGACTCACATAGACACGACCGAACTTGGGTTCATAACAGCGATACCCCTTGTAACCCGGGGCATTACCAGGGAAAATACATTGAACGGACCGGGAAGTCAACTTATTTGATGGTTTTGCAGAAAAATTGGGGAAACACGCACAACCAAAGACACGTAAAAATGAGTAATCGGGAGGCTTCGAAAACATTTTTTCGAAAGGAGACAAACCATGCAAGACGGGAGTTAGCAAACGATTTATGATGAAAGTGGCAATGTACGCAGCATCGACCCATAATCGGCCAGGAAGCGATGATTCAATGAACATCATACGAGCAAACTCAATTACATGTCGATGTTTGCGTTCAGCAACCCCATTTTGTTGTTGAGTTTCAGGGCAAGATTTCCGAAAAGCAATACCACATTTTCAAAAATGATCAAGTAAAGGTTGGTTATCGAATTCCCGACCCCCATCACTTTGGAAATATTTTATTTTGCAGTCAAATAAATTCTCAACTAAAGCTTGGAAATCTAAAAAACGATCATGCACTTCAGATTTGCATTTTAAAGGATATAGCCAAGTATAGCTAGAGAAATCATCAACAAAACAGACATAATATTTGAAACCAAGATTGGATAAAATAATTGGTTGCCATAAATCAGAATGAACTAATTGCAATGGTTTATCAAAAGAGTGTATTACATCTTGGAAAGGTAAGCGATGAGACTTGCCTAAGCAACACGAAACACAACCGAACAAATGACTAGTGGCACAAACAATGGCCTTATTTTGCTTAAGGGCACCTAAAACCTTAACACCACAATGACCAATACAACGATGCCAAGTAGGACCGGACGCAGAAAGGGACATAAGAGCAACGAGCCTCCGAGAATGGTGAGTGAGGGTGATGGGATAGACATTGCCTTGACTAGAAGCTTTGAGAAGCACCTCCCCCGACCGATTGTCCTTAACAAAAACATGAGAACCATTAAAACTCACAGTATAATTATTATCTTTAGCCAACTTTTGAACTGACATTAAATTAATTTAATATTAGGACAATGAATTTAATATTAGGACAATGATAGACTGAGTTGAGAACTAGAGGACGACTACTAGAGTTTAATGTGAAAGTGCCAACATGTTTAACTGGGATTTGAGTACAATTTGCTACTTCAACAGAAATCGGACCAGTATAAGTAGATTTATTTGATAAGATACTTGGATCGTTGGTCATGTGAGAAGATGCTCCGGAATCAGGAAACCAAGTGGTTTCGTTTTGCTCACCAGTGGGAAGGCCAACAAGAGCAGCGTTTGATGTCTGAGCATAACGAGAAGGACAAGAAACAGCCGAGTGACCTGGATGAAAACAAATCTGACAGACTATATTGGTAGACTGAGAACCAAACACACCCTCAACAATGGAACTCCCTGCAGACAAATGATTAGTATCGCAAGAAGTAAGGGCTACTACATCACTTTTAGATGACAAAACAGAATTACATATAAATGTACCTCCTGAGTTTTTTGTTTGGGTTCGTGTTTGGGATTGCTTTGCACCCCCGCCACGACCTTTGCCACGACCACCACGATTACGGCCCTGACCTTTTCCACCTCAGCGACCACACTGTTGATTGTTACGTGAACCTGTGTTCGAAGAGGAAGAGTCATTCGAAGGAGAGACACTGGGAGCATGAGCAAGAAATGCCTGATGAGAAGCAAAACCTTGTTCCCGAGCATGGCGACTTTTAATGATCTGTTCTTGAATCAATATTTTTTCCCGAACATCATCAAAACTAAGATTGCCAAAAAAGTGTGTAATACTCGGAGTGAGGGAATCATAATCCGTCCCAAGACCCATGACAGTATGTTGAATTAAGTCACGCGAAGAGACAGGAGCACCAATCGCAGCAAGAGAATCAACAATAAGTTTAATTTCACGCAAATAAGCATCCATGGATTGACTGTCAGTCTTAGCGACATGTTGCAACATACTTTTCAATTCCATAGAACGAGCCAAACTAGCATTCATAAACCGGGATTCGAGTCGAGTCCATATAAGCATAGAAAACTTAACATCATGCACCTCAACAAGCATCTCTTCGGACAAAGTAGCAAATAACCATGAACGAATAGTTTGATCAATACGCAACCAATGATAGTATTCAGGATTCATGGATTCACGATGTTGATGATCAAGCACATAAATCTCAGGCATAGTAATAGAACCATCAATCATGCCTAATAAGCCACGGGATACTAAAAAGGATTCAAATTGAATACGCCAAGGCAGATAATTTTCAACAGTTTGAAGAACAGTAGTAACAATATTTTTAACATTAGAGGGAGATATTACTAGAGTGGAGGATAATGATGCAAGATTAGGTTGTAGAGTGAAGAAACCTGGCGGCCCACCATAACTGGTGGGCGTGTGGTGTTGCGGCAACAGGCCCGGGTGGCCAACAAACGTGGAACCACCGAATGAGGGCTGATGCGGCGAGGCGAAGGGAAGCCCGCGAGACACAAGAGGACCCGAGGAAGCAGCCCCGAGCGGAGACAATGCAGCCTCGAAGAGACGATGCGGTGTGGGGTGCGATGGAGTCCAAGCAAACCCGAGGGATGGGCCAAGACTTGAGAAGCCAAGGGTTGTGTGTGGAGCGCCGAAGCCTGACGCGCCAGCAGTGATGCTTGGCTGCGAGTCAGGTGCGACGGAGTGCGGCCCAGCAGCGCCGGAGATGACCGGCCCAGACGCAGCAACGGTGGACGCCGGTGGTGGGATCACAGCAGACGAGGAAGCAGAGGTAGAGCCGACCATCGATGCTAACCACGAGATGATCACACGAAAAAAAATTGAACGCGGAAGCGAGAGCAAGGATCAAATAATAGGGTTCAAAATCCTCTTGCTCTTGATACCATGAGAGAATAATGATACGACTTACCCTAATGAGGGTGCCTGGCTCATATATATATTATAAATACAATAGTACAATGACGAGGATACCCTTAATATCCTCTATTAACTAACATTATCACATAATCACGATTTAGTTACCAACAAAAAAATACTATTACTTCAAAATCAAAATGCAATTGAATAATGGATTTTTCTAACCTGTACCATAAGACAAAGGTTAATAGCATCAAAATTCCTATATAAGATATCATTATACAAAAAGTTTTCATTTCAAAAACAATCAAATTAAAAAATCGTACATGATTCTTTTTTTTATCTGGAAAGATAATTGGTCCGAAGACAACCCCTGCTAGGCTACAGGACACCCCAGCTCAGAGGCAAGGTACAAGGGTAAACAACCCATTATACAATCGGTCTAAAGACCCACTGCCACCACAAGTGAAATCCCCAACATATTGTTGGGATGAGGATTCGAATCCTAGGCAATTCCCTGGAATTCGGGGTGGTACTCCACTGAGCTACCACCTCTCCCTCCTTACATGATTCTCTATATCTTGAACATCTATCCTTATTTATTATCTCCAAATAGAATCTTGTTGTATTTTTTTTTTAAATGAAATCTTGAAATTCTTAAGCTATGTCTTGTGGCATAGGTTAGAAAAGTCCTTGAATAATTTTGGAAGTTAAGGTCTAAAGAAAACAATCAAGCAAAAGAAAAGGAAGAAAAATATTAATTGTTCAATTAACAAGTGCCCATAAGTTTTTAAAATGATACTCGTATCCATACTTGATATCCAAACTTTTGGATCAAGTAACCAAATTAATAAAATAACCAAATTCGGATACCTTACTTTTCGGTCAAATATCAAATCAAATTTTCGAATAGTTTCATTCAGCCTTACTCTTTGAAACTAAATATAAAATTGCATAGGCATTCTGTTGGAGATAACGTAGAACTCTATTTTGTTGTACTAACCTTGGGTTAAAACTCAAAAATATATTCTCCTGCCGGTGGGTGTGAGTTTTATACCCACCGGCCGGATTTTACCCCTCAAAATAGAGTCATACGTTATCTGCAACACATTCTTAGGCACTTTGGGAGAGGGGGCAAGGGAAAGGGGACCCCCTCCCCCCAAAGTTCCCCTGGTGAGGATTGAAAGTTGGAAGGTTTTCTTTTTCCACAAGATCAAGTTGAGCTAACTTACAACTTACAAGCAACATACTTAACAAAACCAATTAAACTACTAATGTTTTAGAATTTTTTTATTTATCAATTCTTTTTGAAGGGAATTAATGTTTTAGAATTAACCATTATAATTAAACATACTTATAATTCCCTCTTGAAGCTCGGAAGACAACTGGGAATTTGCAAGATAGTTATACAAACGGATGACCTTGCCTGTTTTCAGCTCTTGAAAAAAGATCTCTTTCATGCGGGGTGAAAGCTACTATATCATCAATAAGTACAGGACTTTGACAAAGGATTCTATGAGGGAAGTAGCCATTGTTCTTATTTACAAAGAGGGAAATAGGACAACGGACTGGCTTGCAAACCAAGGTGCGGGTCGCAAATGTATCCTCACAAAAAATTATCCTCACAAAAATTCATCGCGCCCCTTTAGATCTTCGTAGAATTTTAGATGAGGATGCTAGTCGCTAGGAGCGTTGCAGCCATGGATAACTGATATGTCCTTGTGCCGGGGCTTACCCCTCATTAGCACCAAAATAATAATAAAAAATATCAAAAACTAACTACTTTCATAATCACAATTGACAATACAATTAATAATTTAAGACCCAATATGGTAATATTTGTTCAACACACAAATCAACTAAAGGTTCCTCTAACATACACTCATCTTGAAAACAGAATGACTAGGCTGTCTTGAAGATGTTCTTAACTGAAGTTCATAGAATAAAACCACAAGCTTTTACACACAGACAGTAAGAGGATACAGTAAGATAACAAAGACACCATGTACTTCGATACACGAAAAGTACAACCCACATAGAAGCTATTCCATGGAACCACCGCTATCCTCGTTGAGATCCCCCACTGATTAACTTCCAAGGGGCGTCTTCTGCTTCATCACTAGTTCCGGCTCTTAGATTTTTCCATGGCTCTTGGAGCTGTAAAATACACAAGGCATGTGAAACTTGTTTAGTTGGTGAGGCAATGAGAAAAGAAATTTCTAAGTCTTTATTCTTGCAACACTCTTGAAAATGCCAATATCTGCTCCCTCTTTAGAAATTGAATACCATGTTACTCACACTATAGAAGTATTAGATACATGGAGTACTTGGATAGGAAAAAGGTAGTTCTAGAGGAGCGGATCTGAAACCCGGGTCGTGATGCATCCATCTGCAGGATTGGAATTTATTTCACCCCTTGAGAGACTATAGTAACTTCCTCCGTTTCCTTTAAATTGTCACAACTTAGACATTGCACTCTTAGCGTACTCCACTTAAACCATTTTCTTTATAAACAAATGTTATTATGTAAAATATTATTGGATTTGTCTTAACTCATATTTTAAAAATAGTAACATTTATATAATTTTAACTATAAATTACTTGAGGATATTAATGGTCAAAGTTGTGTGGTGGCAAGCAAGTCAAACTATTGCAAGTCTAGAGAAACAGAGGAAATAAAACATTAAACATAGAAACTCTTTGTGAGAATTACACTATATGACAAAGGTATTACTCCTCTTTATTATTTTATTTACATGGGAAAGGATGTTTAAAGAAATCTCTCATTTCTGAGATGGGGATAACATTTTCCCTGGAAGGCTGAATCCCAATTTTATGGTTTAATTGACATGTCTCAGACCAAAACCACATGTTAAGTATCCATAAGGAAGAGTCGAAGTAACAATGAAGCAAAAAGCCTTTTATGTCATGTCTCACCAACTTACATGAAGACCCCACACAATAGAAACCCACATTATCACAAGACAACCATCTATTAGATTGGGAATCTAATTTTTGTTTTCTACCTTAATCTACATATCCCAACAAAAACATCGCCTTCCAAAAAAGTAGGACTAATTCTCTATGATTAGGACTAATTCTCAATGAGATATGAGCACAACCATTGGTATTATGTTTTCCAGATACAAGAGGAGTGCCAAGATACGTCATCCTAGAAGCCCAATGGGGCATGGCTGTAGCACAATTACTTAAGAGGTAGACGAGCTTTTAGCTTAGTGAACATTCCTTGCTTAAAGTGGTTGAAAGAGTTAAATGTTTAAATCACTACTCAATGGGAATGGGGCCTCATGCTTCAGCCTATGGTTTGATCTTGAGACTTAAGACGGGGGAAATTAGTTAAAAATGATAGTTAACAAAAACGTTCGTAAGATAAAACATACACACCTAGGCCAATTGCATCAGAACCCTTCATAATTTTCAATCTCTTGCATGAGTCAATGAACATCCTGCAAAAAAAAAAAACACCAGTTCATAATGTCAAAATATTACTCTCCTTTTTCCATAATAATCTCTGCAGACTTAGGTTTGACAGACTAAGAGTAGTAGTAAAAGACTAAAATTAGAATTATAAATTTTAAAGTAGATAGAGAAAGAAGCAAATTCTACAGAAACGTTGGAAGTCAGGTGAAGGACTGATTTAATGGAGAAAGAAGAGTAAAAAACATATACTAATATTAGTTGTTGTTTTAACTCAAGAAGTAAATTGTAAAGTTTATTTTGCGACATAGTATCATTTAAGAAGTTGTGTGGATAAATTTGGGATGGAAGGTGTTTCTAGTACTATTACAAAGTTAATGAACTGTAGCAATTTTCACTGTTCTTTAGATCTGCCTAAGCAAATCAGATTAGATACAGAAGTTGACCACCAAGGTGTTAGAAGTCCTCTGCTAGTTGAACAGTTAAGCTAGGTTTCAGCCCCACATCCATATGTCCATGCGTGCATGTAAATGCACATGAATGAATGTCCTCACCTCACTCTTACCTTTAAGAGCCCGTTTGGTGGACAACAATAATTGATGGTATGAGTCATGACTTCATAAGTAATTTTGTGAAGAAAATTTCATGTCAATGTCCACGGCAATGCTATTCATCCCCAAATACTGCACATTCTTTAGTAATTATCATTAGCATCCATGTGGAGGTGTTCGTGGTGATTGGAATTTAGAAATAAGTCACATGTTTGGGGATGAAGTTTCATTACCATAGGCACTGGCAGTCTCGCACGATACATTCTTCGCATACATGTAAATTCATTGCCATTACCACCATTTATTACCAGCTACCAAATGGGCCGTAAAGAGTAAGAAATAGGAGAATTTATCACGTTGGTATCTACAACCCAAAAAAGTGTATATGAGATCAGCAACTTTGAAGAGATGCAGCCAGCAAGGTTTGTTTATGAGATGCTCAACAATTTTAACTCTCTTTCTCGGTTCCTCCTAATGGATAAAACATGCTCTATGATGTCAAGCTTCATACTCAAACTACTGCATATCTTATATGGTCTGTAAAAAGATTATATCATCAGAGTTTCAAAGATAGTAACTTGGTCATCTTCTTTGGAGGTGGGAAAAGGAAAGGATAGAGTCCATTAGATGGTTTTCAGCCCTCAGGTAACAGATAATATAGGAAATGAAGCACCTGAATGCTCACGTATCTTCGAAAACATACTATACCCAGAGGCTATACTGCACGAAAATAGAAATGGACAGCAGATATTATATGAAATGGAAAGACATAAAAGCTATTTCGTAAAGGTGAAGAGTGCGCGCACATACACGCCTGAGTTACAAAGATGAGGTTGTAGTTAAAAAATTGGGTTTGCTGGCATTTCTAGTACAAAAAGAGGAAAAGATGATTTGTATTATGCAACAAAGTACGAAGCCATGCAAAAGAAATTCTTAAGACGAAGATGAAAACCCTCCCATGCTGGCATCACAGTATTCCCCAATAACGTCATTTAGTACCGCCTACCAAATGGGCCATAAGGGTATTAAATGATATAGCTACACCTAAATATCAGATATCCTAAACAGAGTTTCAAGTTTAAAATTATCTGAACTATGCGAACTCAATTATGTGCACTAATTTACAAATGTTTGAGTCCTTAGAACAACTATCAAAGTTACAGCAACAGAGCTGGCTCACAGTTCATCAATTACTTCAGGTGCTGTGAAGCTGTCAAAAAACAGTGAGGAACGGCGAAATTATATAGTGGATGAAACTTACTCCCATGGGACATCTCCAACAAGCATCCAGTCACCATCCTTGTCCTCGTAGGTGAGAACATATTCTGATCCATGCAAGAGATCTCTCAATTTTGTCTCACTCATGTTTGAACCACACTGACCTGAGAACATTTGAAATCTGAACTAATCCTCTTTATGATATACGAGGTTCAAGAACCAACACAATATTGTAAACAAAGGTATCTTTAATGGCACAAGCAAAGGTAAAATGATCATGGTTGTGAGTCATGAAAGCTTACCTAGAGTGAAGCAACTAAACATCTTCTCAAGGCCAGAAGAAAGTTCTTGATAAGTAGCATAAGCTCTGAGATCAACCTTCCTCAGATATGGAGCACCGTCCATGCTAACCTTAACAAAAAGTGGATCAGTCTTCTTCGAAGTGGTGGCCAACGTGTTTTTCCGGAACGATCGAATAGGAGGCCAACCAACAACTTGTGCCCTGTCATTAAAGTAACAACAGCTTTCAGTAACCATTGCATATAATCACTTCAAAAATCATAAACCTACTAAACCAATACCCGCACTTACTTAGCAGCCGGAGCACTATTGCCACTGTTGGAACTTGGCAGTTCCCCCAAAGCCTCTGAAGGAGCTTGTGGGGCCCCACTCTTCGGAGGGGCTTGAGGGGCCCCAGGCCTAGATGATAGCATCACATTCATGCCATCCTTAGTTGGAAGCTTCCCTTGAGCCCCTGATTTTGGAGCATCAGAATCAAGCCCGTTAGACTTGAACGTCCACTTGGCTTCAGTATCAGAGAAGCCTCTTTTACTTCCAGAGACAGCAGCCTTTTGTGAAGATGAAGAGATGCCGTCCTTCAAAGGAGTCAAAGGGAACAGTGGCTTCTCATCAAGCTTCGAGGCGCTCAACAGGCAGAGATCGGAGTCTCTTTCTGGAGATTGGGACCCAGGAAGTCCGAGCCTCAGCTCAGTAGCTTTAAAGTTCAGGTTCAGGCTGTCCTTGTTCTCCTCGGACAAGCTCGATACATTGGAGCTATCAACAGATGAACAATCTGACAGCCCGAAATAGTTGAGCTCTTTCAGTCCTGATTCCGCACACGTGGGAGAAGGCACCAATGGATGGTCATTGCTTTGCCCTCCCCCCTCAAGACCCAATAATGGGGGAGACATCAAATTTTAGTTCTTAAAAGAATCCTCTTATATCAACTTCCCAAATTTTACCCCAACTGATTTTACTCCTTAAAACCTACAAAAATTTAAAACAAAGCATGAAACTATGGATTAAAATTCCATACTAAACTTCTAAATCCACCATATTTGGACATTTTATTCAACTTTCATCTTCAATTCCTAGTATATACGTTTTTAGTTAAAAAAAAAAAGAAAAGAAAAGTGAGACGATTTCATGCAAAAAATACATAAAGGAAACATCTGTAGAAAGAAGATTACTTTTAAATCTACAAGTAGTTACTCGTTTAAAGAAAGATGGTTACCGGTAAATAAATTTCATCACCAATTCACCATCCCTCCATTTATCATTTATCCAAATACATTAAATAAAGTTGTAATCATTTTTAAGGAAAAAATAGACTAGCATCCTGTACATATCATATTGAGTATCTCAAAAAAAAAAAAAAAAGGCACAGTAATCAACAAATCTGATAAAAACAAAAATTAAAAAGTAAAAAAAAAAAATTAAGAATTGCATACACATTCACTGAGTCAAGTATGAAATTTACAGAAAGGGCATCTGAAAATTCTTAAATTCAACAAAAATTGAAAAAAAAATGTTAGAATAAAAAGAAAGTTCTGCTGCATGAGGATATTCCCACAATAAAGTTAACACCTCCAGATTTCCACAAAATCAAGAAAAAACATACATAAACATAAAGCTACTGCTTGACTGTTTTCAGCAGAAATGAGATTTTCAAAAGTAAGGAGAAAAATTGACCATATATTGTTGTTTTTTAGTTTTCCTTTGGAAAAAAAAAGAGATAAAAGCAAAAAAATAAAAATAAAAAATTTGTCACAAACAGACAATTTCATACCAGTAAAATAAAAAAGACATGAAAAACTTCAAATAAAAAAAAACAAGAAATATTAACCCATAAACAAGAGAGATCTCAACAGAATATAAACAAAAAAAAATAATTCTAACCCATGAAAGAAAAATGCAGAAATTGAAAGAACCAACTTACTTGAAGGAAAAAAAAAATTGAAGAAGTGAGTGGTAGATTTGTTGCAAGAAAGTTGAGTTATTTTTAGGTGGGTTTTGAAGATCAAAGTAAGAGTAAAATGTAGAAGAAATAATGGAGATGACAGAGTTACAGAATTTCAGAGGTTGAAGAAGAGAGAGGAGAGAGAAAGAAAGAGTTGAGTTAAGGACCCTCCATTAAGCAGAAAGCAACAAAAGCTTAAGCTCTTCTTTCTTGTATGTTGGCCGTGAAACTCGAAGCAGGAAATTAAAGCAAAAGCTGAATTTTTTTTTGTTAAATATAGTTTCATGGTCTCCTCATTTTTAAAAGTCTTCACCTTTTCTTTCACTTTGTTTTAGACTTTAGAGGGGTTTTGCTGTTTTTTATTCGAACGATTACAATATTACTTCTTTGTATAAAAAAAAAAATTTGTTGGCTACCTTAAAGAAAATGAAATTGTTGGCTTTATTTTCCTTTTTTTAAATGAAATTTGTCTTATCTTTTTAAAGTACATCTGATAAATGTACCATATAATCCCGTGGGAGTTTTTTTCCGGATTTTTCATCAAATATTCCAGAGTAATTTTCTTTTTCACCAAATATTCTCCAACATTTCAAAATCCACCATATATACTCCCTTCTTTAAACTTTGCTATATGACGTTAATGACTAAACGATTGTTAGTTTTTGTAGTCAATAATCTCTAATTTCGTTATCAAACTCTAAATAATCCCTACTAGAGTCATTTACCCTAATGGATCACCATGAAACACCATTGGTGGCCAAAAAAGAGGGAAGAGAGTTATGGAGGAAGAGAGATAAAAAAAAGGTCCATAGAAGGAATTTCAGTGGTTGTCAATTAAGGTGATGGGTAATATAGAGGTTAATCAATGTTTAGTAATGGAATTAAGGATTAATGATTAAAAAAATTAACAATCGTTAGTCATTAAAGGCATATGGTGAATTTTTTAGAAATTAAGGGTTATATGGTAAATTTTGAAAGGTTGGAGGGTATCTGATGGACAAAAATTTACTTAGGATTATTTGGTGAAAATTTCGTTCTGTTGTTTTTGATATAGTGAGCTATTTTTTTATGCAAACAGGATTCGATCTAGAATCTTACATACTGGTTTTTACAGGATTTTAATGCAAACTAACATTATTGTATGTATGAATGTGAAGACATGGGATGATGGAAAGATGCATAATATTTGAAAAATTCATGAGATTAGGAGGGAGATAGAAAAAAAAGGAATTCATGTGATGGGAAGATGCATAATGTTTTTACTAGACATGAGATGAAGGCAACACGATTTTTTTTTTTTACAAAAAACCATATCATAAGAGAAGTGATAGAATAAAGGAATTCATGTAATTCGTGAAGAGAGTAATAGAAAGAACTTGTAGCTAAATATAAAAGCTTTGAACTTATTTAAAAGATAAAGTATTATTGATTTTAGAGCAGATGGGTCGGGTATATAATACTAGCATTTCTTGCAAGCTATGCGTGCATGTCATATTAACGTTTTTTTATCAATTAGTTATTTATCAATGTTACAAAAATTTGATCTCCGAACCAACATTTATTATTATTTATAATTTTTAAAATATGTTCTTCTTAAATCAATGTTTCGTTGGTTTTTTTAGTTATTTGTTCATCATTATTCAAATTTAGTATTGGGAGAAGGAAATATAAAGCAGAAGAAAGCTTCTGCTTAAATAAAGTGAAAGAATTTGTGTATCAGGTTCAATAGTTGAATATTAATATAGTGGAAGAGTTTTAGCTGTATTATAGAGATTACCGAATAATAATCAATATTTTAGGTTTTTAAATATTATCAGTGTAATTATTAATATGAAATTCAAGTTTTTTATTTTTTTTATTTTGATTGTGTCAATCAAGTTATATTGTCAATTTAATTTTTTATCAGAGTTATTCACACATATATACTACCTCCGTTTCATATTAATCTACACACTTACACTTTTGACACTATTCACAAATTTCCCTTTGACTATCATTTGTGAATTATGGTTAAGAGAAAATATAGTCATGTGGGGTCTTGTTTGATTCGTCTCGATATGTAGTTTTAGAATATCGACTTTTTATATTTTTTACAAATACAAAATTAGAGATATAAAGGCTCAAAGTAGCGCATCGGCATGCGTGAAAAGTGTAAGTGTGTAGATTAATATGAAACGGAGGTAGTATGTAAGAAGAATAAATCATTCTCCTTAATTTAATATTTAATTAAAATTTCAAATTCAATTCCATTGTTAACTTCTTCAATATAAATGGCAATTTAAATTCATTAAGGGTATATTTTTGTAAGGGGGACACCATTTTCCTCCCCCCTCACTTATATAATAGAGATCATAAAGTGACATTTTATTAATATGAAGGTGGTAGTAGTGGTGAGTTTTTAAAATTTCCAAGGCCTATGAATTGAACTTCTTGTCTTTCGTTGATCAAATACTCGATAATTATGCATCGACTTTTAATATAGGGATATTATCTCAGATAACCCTGACTTATAGGCCTTTTTCTAATATAACCCCGACTTTGACAGGCCTGTCTCCGATAACCCTGAACTTGATTTTTGTCATTAAACTGGATGGAATTGTTAACGGCGTTAACTATTTTGAAACATAAATTAATTAATGCTTTTTTTTAGGGAAAAAAAAACAAATCATCTATTTCTCTCTTGTTCATAAAGCTTCAACAATAAACTCAAACAAATTTGAAGAAGTAATGGAAGAATTGACCCAACGAAGCAGCTGGGTCAAGATTCAAAAATAGATCACGATTTGAAACCCCAAAATTTTGAAACCACAAATTTTGAAACTCCAAATTTTTCTCTCCACCACTCACTGTCTCTTTCCTCAAACTTCATCATTATTTTGATTGTTTATTAGTCCAACTTCATCATTATTTGTAGAATTGGACGTGAACAGGTTTTAATCCACTCACTGTCTCTTTCTCGTCATTGCCCAAAGAAGATCGCGCGCCAGAAATTGAACGAAGTCTTCGTCTTCGATTTCCAGATTTTTTTCCAGATTAATGGAAGAAGAAAATTTCTGGGTTTGATGAATATTTCTCTCATCTTCTCTCTTCCCTGAATCCATAAATTTCCCTATGAATTTATTTCATCTTCTCCTCCCTCTATTTTTATCACTCCATCTTGTTCATGTATAAATTGAGGTGCAAAATTTTAACTCAGAATTGAGTATTTCTTCGCCGGAAATCATGATTCAACAAAAGCACGAAACCTGCGAGTGCAGTGCACGGCATCCATGGGAGAAGAACACGAAGAGACCGGAATCGGTCCAATTTTCGGAGATATTCGTCGTTATTACTTCGCGAATTCTGCGGTATTTGCAGATCTAAAAAATCTCTCCTCACCTCGCACATTCTCTCTCATCACCAGGTAATTCCTCGAATCATATTTCCCTCCATGTTTTTCTTCGCTATTTTCTTCGATTCTTTCTCTGATGCGTTTATTATTCAATTATAGGAGGAGATTGAAAAGAGGAGAGAGTTTGAGAAGGAAGAAGAAAGTGAAGAGAAGAAATGTAGTAACACATGCGAAGTTCAGAATTTGAAATTTCTGGGTTTGATGAATTTTGAGGGGAAATTTCTGGGTTTGATAGATGAAGATATGTGACAGAGGATGAAGAACAGGACAGAGGTGTTCAATAACACAATTTTTTTAATTTTTTTTTTAAGAACACCCATTGGAGGAAATCTGGATTTTGTTATGATTTTGGGAAAAATCTGGATTTTGTTACGAGTTTGGGAAAAATTGATGAATGCTTGAGAAGAGATGAAGAACAAGGGAAAGAATAGATGAAGAACAAGAAAGAGAAAGAGATGAATTTAGCAAAAGTCAAACCAAGTTAACGCCGTGACAAATTCCGTCTAGTTTAATGACAAAAACCAAGTTCAGGGTTATCGGAGACAGGACTGCCAAAATCAGAGTTATATTGGAAAAAGGCCTATAAGTCAGGGTTATCTGAGATAATATCCCTTTAATATATTTATTATGAATAAAAACTTATTATACATCTTATAATAAAGTGAAATGATTTTCGGATGGTTGTGTACTTGATTCCTTTTAAGCCCTAAGAAGGATCAAATCCTCGGTGGAACCTCAATAGTATAGTTTCTACCTCTCAGAGACTTATTTGTTCATTCGGGGGATTGCACATAACAGGGTATGACGTATTTTTTGGGGGAGTACAAAGTGTTTTTAGAAATTATGAAAAAAATGGGGTAATGAATAATCTTTATTTACTAGTTAGAAACTATAAGTTTGCCTTGATTCTTACCTTTCCCCCGACCACATGATTGGGTGTAGTTGTTTTTTGCTTCTTGGTGCAATTATGTTAACCAACTTTAAATTTGTGATCTTTTAAAGACTCCACTTTCGGCGTATATTATACTTCCTCTATCTCAAAATAGTTTATATGTTTTAACATTTTTTGTAAATTTTACAAATTTTGAACAAATAATATATTTTCATGTTGGATTTTGTTACATTTATATCAATTATACATAGTTTTAAAATATCAATTTTTTATAAGTTCTATTCGTACATGCTTAAAGACATAAACTATCAAAGGTGAGTTTTCGTTTCAATGTGTTTTTTTTAATACTCATTTTTCATAATCTATAAATACCTAATATCAATGATTACAGTTTGCACTGAAAACTTACCTCTAGATTGACAAAAGCAGTGCTCTATTTCTCGGACCTTGATCACATTTTAGGAGATGTTCTTGCTTGAGTAATGATTTTATTTATATTCGTTTTATTCATGTTAAAATGGATGGGAATTATGTTGCCCATAACCTTGCTAGAGTAGTGCCTTTTGGAGTTGAACAATGCTGGGAGAATCATGTTCCTAGAGACGTAGCTCCTTATGTATTAATGGACACTTTGTCCCTGAATTAATGCACTTCTCTTTCCCCTCAAAAAAATAAAATAAAAGACCAACAAGAAAGAATATAAATGAACAAATGGATCAATATAATAATAATAATAATACTCCACAATCGTACTAGTAATTAAGATGCAGACTCTATCATCATGTTGAACCAAGTAGAATTAATTATATCACCCAAGATATACTAAAACAAAGTTTTTGTTCAAACCATAAGATTACAGTTCAAGTGAATATAATAGAGTCTGAAAGATTATATAAAAGTCTATGATAATAATAATAATTATTATTATAATAATAATAATAATAATAATAGTAGTATTAGTAGTAATGATAATAATAATTATAATAATAATAATATTATTATTAATAATAATATTATTATTATTATTACTACTACTACTACTACTACTACTACTACTACTATTATTATTATTATTATTATTATTATTATTATTATTATTATTATTATTATTATTATTATTATTATTATTATTATTATTATTATTATTATAGACTTTTATATAATCTTTCAGACTCTATTATATTCACTTGAACTGTAATTTTATGGTTTGAACAAAAACTTTGTTTTAGTATATCTTGGGTGATATAATTAATTCTACTTGGTTCAACATGATGATAGAGTCTCATCTTAATTACTAGTACGATTTTGGAGTAATTTGAACCTCAATACTCCTTGTTGTTGCTGTTGTTTTACTTATTCATGGTGGTAGTGGCAGTATTAGTGGCGTTGTTGTTAATGGTAGTAAAGGTGGTAACGGTGTTAAGTGATGTTAGTCTTATGACTTATTGTTAAGAATACTTTGAAGTTTGGAATACTCTTTTCATACTGATTCCAATTCAAAGTTAGATTAGTTATTCAATAGGTAAAATAAAGTCAATTGTCGTTCTTTAATGGACGATGAGTATATTGATTAAGAATTTCCTAAACCAGTGTAAATGTCATACCATAATACAGTAATAGTTATGTATTCTTTTTGTCGCAAATAATCTGTTAGATCTTTTGGGTGTCAATGGCATGAGTAACTGCCACTACTGTCTCGCACGCTTGGGACAAGCACACTTACACACATGATGTTTTTCTTTTTCTTTTTTTTTTTAATTATTGGCTGTTTTTCCTTGCTTGTTAGTCCCTAACCATGCTCTTCCGAAACATCATCATCGTCCAATTTTCATTACCATAGAGCCCCATCACATCATCATCACATCATCAAGATGCATGTCACTCGCCGTATCTAAATCAATGGATATGTCATGTTCCCCACACTTTTGCATGGTTGATAAGTGATAGCATACATTGGTATGAACTGTGACACAGTTTTTATACTGATGTTTTATAATCACAACGTTTTAAGTTTTATAAGCATGGTTGAATGCTTAGTGATTTCGGTGACTCTGGGCTCTACCTTAACTCACACAAATCTAGCCTAATTCTCCCTGCTAGCATGAGCCATAATCTTAGAAATTCTCTTGCTTCTCATTGTCATTTTAAGCACTCAACTTCATTTGGGAAATACTTAGGTATTGACATTTGCTCCAACAAACTTCGAAAAAGTGATTATTTTGATCTCTTGGAGAAAGCTAAAGATAAGATAAAGGATTGGCAGGCCAAGATTCTAATATGGTTGGTAGGTGTACTCTCATCAAGTCAATCCTCAACATCTATCCTCTTTATGCAATGCAAACAAACATTCTTCCCGTGGGTATTCTTGATTCCCTTCAAAAGGATGTCAAAAAATTCTGGTGGAACAAAATTGACAAAACTCATTACATTAATTGCTCGCACTTCTTGGAGTACTGTTTGTCAGCCCGTTATGGCTGGTGGTGTTAGGAATATATATTGAAAGCGCTAACAAATCAAGCAATCGAAGTATAATATACGGATGAATTAAGAAATTAAAGCAATAAAGAACACAAAAAGATTTGTTATGACAGATATGAGAAAAAACAAATAATCGAATGCAAAACAAAGAAAAACACACAGATTAAACGTGGTTCACCAACGGAGTGTTGGCTACGTCCACGGGCAGAGAGAGAACTGATTTATTGCTCTTGAGGAAAACCAGAATTACAGATGTGATTAATGACTAAATCGTCGAATTAACGATTTAGGTTAAAAGCCTATTTACAACCCCGACTAGGAATCGCCATCCCGCGTCAAAAACAAATCCGCCCGGTCGCCCGGTCGGGCGCGCATACGATTTTGGCGGAGAATCGCCCGGACACTCGCCCGGTCTCCCGGGCCAAGCCGCCTGGGCGGGCGACCTCACCCGGTCGAGCGAGACTTGCCCGGTTGACCGGGCGAGGCCTCAAACTCCCTTATTTCGCCTACGTCTTTACCAGATTCAAGGCATCGATCTTACAAATCTCCACCTTGACTTGAATCCTCTCACAACGAACCAGAAAACCAGATAACAGATGCATTGAACACAATGCTCAGATTTTCCCTGTAACCAGATTTTCCCCGAAAGACAATCAGACCAGATTTGTCCCTTAAGAACACCATATTAGCCCCTAAGGATCCCAGACTTGCCCTAAAGGGCAACTAACAACCACGAACAAAGAGCAAGTCCAAACAATGTTGAAACTTACTCAGCGGAACTGGCTTGGTGAACATATCAGCAGGATTATCGGCTGTACCTACCTTCTTCACCTTAACCCTTGTCTCACTCCTCAGAAAATGATACTTGACATCTATGTGTTTAGTCCTCTCATGATGAACTTGATCCTTGGCCAAGCATATTGCACTCAAGCTGTCACAATACACTATCGCCTGATCATGATGTAGACCCAAATCACTGTCTAGCCCCTTTAACCAGATTCCCTCCTTAGCTGCTTCTGTTAAGGCCATATACTCTGCTTCAGTGGTAGACAAAGTCACTGTAGGCTGCAAAGTAGCTTTCCAACTCACAACTAAACCACCAAGAGTGAACACATAACTAGTCATAGATCTCCTACCATCTACATCCCCAGCATGATCAGAATCAGAGAATCCAGTAACTAAACATGTCACATCACCTCCATAAATAAGACCAATATCTGACGTACCTCTAAGATATCGAAAGATCCTCTTGACTACCTGCCAATGCTCCTACTAACAACACTGACTGCATGTACAAGATCCGGCCTAGTGCATACCATGGCATACATCAAGCTCCCTACTGCACTAGCATAAGGAACCCGACTCATGTACTCCTTCTCCTCAGCAGACTTAGGTGCAAAAGCAACGGGTAGATGACTATTGGAAGCACTTGGAGTATCTATAGGTTTTGCTGTTGACATGCCAAACCTTGACAATATCTTCTCAATATAGCCTTTCTATGATAAGAAAAACTTCTTCTGATCCCTCTCCCTAAAGATCTCCATACCCAAAGTTTTCCGCGCCGCACCCAAATCCTTCATTTCAAATTCAGCACTAAGAAGCTCCTTGAACTTCTGAACATCCGACTTGTTCCTAGCAGCTATCAACATATCATCTACATACATCACTAAGTAGATGAAAGATCCATCTGTCAGCTTGTTGTGGTACACACAACAATCATATGAACTCCTGTTGTAGCCTAGCTCCATCATATAGCTATCAAACCTCTTGTACCACTGCCTCGGAGATTGCTTTAGCCCATATAAGGACTTCTTCAACTTGTAAACAAAAGTTTCCTTCCCCCGGAACCAGGAAACCATATGGCTGAGCCATGTATATCTCCTCCTCCAACTCTCCATGTAGAAAAGTTGTTTTCACATCCAGTTACTCAAGCTCAAAATCCTGATGTGCCACTATTGCTAGTAACACCCTGATAGAACTATGTCTGACTACAGGTGAAAAGATTTCATTGTAGTCTACTCCCTCCCTTTGTGTAAACCCTCTTGCAACCAGACGAGCCTTATACTTGACTCCCTCTGCAGATGTCATCCCCTCCTTTTTCTTGAAAACCCATTTACAAGTAACAATTTTTCTCCCTGGAGGCTTAGGCACAAGCTCCCAAGTCTCGTTCTTGTGAAGTGACTCAATCTCATCTCCCATTGCAGCAAGTCAATGGGTAGACTCCATACATGTAACTGCCTCCCTGTAGGTAGATGGCTCATAGACATCCACCTCCTCAGCAACCTGCAGTGCATAAGCTACCATATCTTCAAAACCATACCTATTTGGGGGTTTCCCAAAATACATCCTCATAGGACGCTCCCGAGCAAGGCTAGGCGCCTCTTCACTTGGCATTGAAGATTGTGGTGCTTCAGAATTAATGTGTTGATCATCTTCATGTGTTTCATCACTCTCAGCATGAGTGACTTGCTGCTCCACCTGTTTATCAACACTACCACTACCTGCTACAACTATGGACTTCACAGTAGGATTAAACATAGAATTTTCATCAAAGACAACATTTCTACTCAGTATAACCCTACCCTCAGACGGGGACCAAATTCTATAACCTTTCACCCCATCCCCATACCCTACAAACACTCCCTTTTTGGCTCTTGGCTCCAATTTACCCTCATTTACATGATAATAACCACTACAACCAAAAGCTCGCATATTAGAGTAATCTGCAGGTTTACCTGACCACATCTCATATGGTGTTTTGAGATTGATTCCAGAGTGAGGTCCACGGTTGATCAGATAACATGTTGTACTAACGACTTATCCCCGAAACCTCCTAGTCATCCCAGCATTATAGAGCATGCACCGAGCTCTCTCCAGAAGTGTCTGATTCATTCGTTCAGCTACACCATTCTGTTGTGGTGTATCCCTGACTATATGATGCCTAGCAATCCCTTCATTCTTACAGAACTCATCGAACTCAGACAAACAGAATTCCAGACCATTATCAGTTCGTAACCTTTTAATCTTCTTCCCAGTTTGATTTTCCACCAGTGCCTTCCACTGTTTGAAATTTTTAAAAGCTTCACCTTTTAACTTCATAATAATCAACCAAGTCATTCTTGAAAAATCATCAATGAAGGATACAAAATACCAATGACCTCCCAGAGATTCCACATGTGAAGGACCCCAACAATCAAAGTGGATATAATCCATAATACCTTTTGTTCTGTGAATGCCCTTAGGAAACTTGCTACGATGTGGTTTCCCAAAAACACAATGCTCACAAAACTAAAGATTTGTGACCTTATGGCCACCCAGAAGATCTGCCTTAGAGAGGATTTGCATCCCTCTCTCACTCATATGCCCAAGTCTCATGTGTCATATCTTGGTCATATCCTCCTTCTGAATTTCAGATGAAGCAACAACAGCTGAACCTGAGAGAGTAGAACCTTGCAAAACATACAAAGTACCACACTTGACCCCCTTCAACACATCCTTTGAACCCTTGCAGACATACACAACTCCACCCCCACCTCTGAAACTGAACCCCTTACTGTCTAACATACTAAATGAAATCAGATTCTTGGTCATTTGTGGAACATGCCTAATATTGTTCAATGTGCAAAATGTACCATCATGTGTCTGGATCTTGATAGAGCCTATCCCAATTGTCTTACAGACTGCATTGTTAGCCATTGAAATATTTCCCCCATCTACCTTCTCATAAGTAGTGAACCACTCCCTACGAGGACTCATATGATACGACGCTCCAGAATCTAAAACCCACACATCACTACAATATGTTTGTTCATTAGCAACTAAAGCAAGGTCATCCTCAGAATTAGAATTTTCTGCTGCAACAGCAGCAGAACCAGACCAGATTTATTTTCCTGATGCTTCTTTTTAGGACATTCCTTTTTCTAATGCCCCTTCTCCTTATAGTAATTACAGATATCATTAGGTTTAGGACCCCCCTTGGAATTTCGAATTTCCTGAAATTCTTTTTCCTAGAATTCCCATGTCCCTTACTACTACTGGCCACTAACCCAGAGGCCTGATTATCTATACCTGTACCAGACGCCTTATGGCGCAACTCTCTAGTATTTAGGGCAGACCTGATGTAACAGCCCGCACTTCCGAGCTGCTAGCTAATCACACTTAACATTCACTAATCACAATCAACACTTAATTAACCTCAAATCACTAGTAGAAAAAACCTCAATTGCTCCGGTTAAAAACCCCTCAAATGCTCCGTATTTAACGCGTAGCAGACGTCATACGAGCATTTGAGAATTTTACAAATGCTCCGGTTCTCAACCGGAGCATTTGAGACCTCAAATGCTCCGGTTGTGGAAAAATCCGAAGCATTTGACTTTCTTAACATGGGAAAAATACCACAAATGCTGCGGTTGTTTAGAAAAAACCGGAGCATTTGTTATAACAAATGCTCCGGTTTTTCCTAACAACCGGAGCATTTGTGTATTTTATATAGTAAAAAAAAAAATTCAGCTGCTGCCTGTATGCGTGCTAGCTAGTGTGCACTAGGACAGCAGACCAGCAGTACATTCATTCATATCAGCAGCAATGCTCACCAAATCTAACGCATACAGATATAATAGACACTCTTTGTTCCCCTCCCTTCAATCGACACATCTCATGTTCCTCTCATTTACATAGTATACAAAAAAAGCACACGCAAATCATACATCCAATACATTCCAAATATTATTATTAAAAAAATGAAATAAGTGTACATAAGTTACAAAACACGTGTAGATTCGAGTTACATAATATAACAAACCTGCTAAATTTTTTGGCTACATTGTCATTAATTTCATGTGCCTTCAGTTTCAAGGATATGAATAAGCATTGCTACTTTGTTTACATAGTGAGAACAAAGCTCTGAAAATGATTAACTATAAATTATTGAGCGCGATATCAAACCATAGTATCAAATAACATAATCCGAAAACACGAACACATATTTGCTACTATATCCCTTCAAATACCACCATGTGATGGAAGGTAAAAGCTAAATTTATACATAAAGAAGATTTTCGACAGAAGCAGTTCAGACTACCTAGAATTCAGGAGCAAGCTGCTGCCGAACTACCTAGGAAAACCTCAATGGTATCACCTTTGCGCTACCTGAAGAAGCCAAGTTATGGTAGGGAACAACGACAAAAACATCATATACGAGATGGATAAAATTTTCGTGAGAAACAAAGAAGAGAGAAATGAAAATGTTTGTGGGGGAAAACAGCACCTAAATAACAATGTATTACAGATTATGATTTTAGTTTCTTTTGCGGTTGCTCCAATTGCTCCAATGACCATTCTATCAGATACTACGATCTATAAATGCTTATCACAGAACAAAATAGCCAAGGTGTTCTTTTCTTAATCCGTCAAAACAGACACATTAGAACTTGCATACTTGACTACTACAATTGAATTATAGAGATTCTACCAGATGATATAGAATAGGCAATATTCTAATTCACTTTTTCCCAGGTATATTGTGTCAAACTACCCTAACAAACACTAACACTACTAAATCACTAATAATATGACTATACTATACCGGATGCAGGGAGACAAAGCAGAGGCATATACATCTTCATAACCTCAACTTCAAAGATACATGTAATTAGGACTCCATCGAATAGGATGCATTTTCTATTTTCACGGTAGCATATACATTTATATTAAAACATTATGAGTGAACAAGAAAAATAAAAAACTCAAGGTGCCGTAAACGCAAAGAATGCAACGAGAGAAAGTATATAATGGAGATGAAGTTGTAAACGCACATACATTTTCTTTAATAAATAGAGGTATATGAAGAGAAAGTGAAAATAAACATGCTGGGCAGCATCGGAAGAGCTAAGAAGGTCGTGATTACGGAGTGCATGAGAGGAGTTATCGGTATAATGTCAAGGGTTGAGCAGAATAGCAAGTGTATATTTGAGGGCGATAAAGATTTTCCATATTTTTAAGCTCTTCCAGGTCATATTATTAGAAGGCACTATGATGAACACCACAACATGCACAGAAGGAACATGTCACCTAAAGAAACAAACATTGGGAGGCAAATTCAGAGCATAGGTTGATTCAAGGGAGAAAGCAGACATATTATGCTCTATATCTCGAAAACTGAGCTAATGAAGGACATTTTGTTTTTGTTTGAGCAATGATGCATATAAATATATGAAAGCTACAAACAACAATGATCAAAATGAGGATTTGTGGCAAATCTAGTGATAAAAAAAATTCCCGCTAGCCAGCAGCACACGGGCTAGCAGCACGCGGGCTAGCAGCAGACCCACTAGTGGATTAAAGTCAGCAAAAGAGGATCACCCATGTACAGTAAAAAAACAAACTAGCTACTAATTACTATAGTTGTTATCATTTGTCCGTGTACAGTCGCAGAATACCAAGTATCATCATTCATCCTACCGGAGACTTTTAGGAAGCAGGCAGAACGACAAGTATATATATGCATTTATTTTGGAAAACTGAATTTCAAAATCACCTTTCTATGAGCTTCACTTGCTAGTATTTCATCCTGCTTTAAGAAAACAGTACGTAAGCTCCTCATCTTCAGCAGCCTCTGCTGCATCAGCTTGCTACATTTTTTGTGCCATGAATGCATTCTGCTATGTAGTATTTGGTCCAAAACTCTTCCTTTGACATCTGATGTAAACAGAACAAATCAAAAATTAACTTAAATGTTAGATTAAGAAGGAATATTAATGAGTAGGCAACAAGCTTTTCGAAAATAGGATATATTCGCCTTTTTAGTTTCAGATTTCTGACCAACAAGTTCATCACATATGCGCCAAATTGCAAATTAATTAAGATCAGACAAAGTATAAGGAGGAAGAATATGATGATTATTAATAAAAGAAGTGGCGAGTAAGAAAACATTAATTCGTCAAAAGAGGAAATTGAAGAAGTGTTGGAGTCTGACCCTCCTTTTAACCCGTAACAAAAGTTGGAGATCAGTCACTTCCACAAAATGTTACTGAGAGCTTCGAAAGAGACACATGACGACTTGTAGAGAACATGGTTTTATCCCAGGTTGCATTACCCCATTGCAACCGAAGGCACCTGAGTATTTGACCTTAGCGCAACCGAGATATAAGGCCGCAATTGTCGTAAACCATCCGCATTTCCCGCGAAAGTGGTTTCGCGACAATGGTGCATCCGAGATTTAAAACCGTGATCTAGAACTAACCAGAAGGAGGTCCCCCGTGATGGAAGGGCTTCTACTTCGTCCTCTATGCTCTGGACTACGGCTTCTAGGCCTTCTTCCCTAGTCATGGTACCGCTGATTTCTATCATCATCTCTTCTACCATAACCACAACCACCATGGGGACGGTCTCCATACCTCCTTCTGTACCTTCCAAGCAACTGTCGCCTAAGCTCCCTGAAATTGATGTAAAAATAGCATGTTACTATGAGCTAACAATACAATCAAATAAGTAGAGACTACAGAGGGTAACACCACAAGTAATCACCTGCTAATTTTTTTTTCAAATGCATAAAGTTGCAGTAACCTCCACGATTGCACACGTTTTCCTCATACTCTCTGCAGGTTGCTCCTCTGAAGTTCGTTATAGGAGAAAAATCGAGAATGATTGGACGATCTACAACATGTTATACAATGCCATTAGAGTTCAGAAAGTTGAATATGAGGCTAGATTAATCAGAGACAGTTTAAGCAGTGATGGATTAAATACTCTATAAAGGCACATGTTAGGTAGCTTAACACCAACTGATGTACATCATTGTCACCCTGATTCAATGAATTAAAATGATTCACAAGAAAGGGTTTCGTTTTCAAATAGTCAAAATATCTTAGCCCTTGTAGTCATGCAAGACCCACACATGGTAAGAAAACACCAAAAACACCAATAACTCTCTGTTTCAAGGCAAGCTAAAAAAGGTAAAGGTCAAACAGAAAAAATTGCATCTCAAAACAGTATAAATCTTCAGGCTACCAAATACATCTCATTTATGACTTCCAAATTACATAAACGAAAATTCAACACCTATTCTACTCACCAACCAACCAGCGAAAACGGAAAATCTCCTTTAAACTAGAAACTAACAGAGCACAAGACAAACCGAACCTTTGAATGACAATATTTTTAAAGATGTAATGTTCGTATTTCAATATACGAGCACAAGACAACCGAACCTTTGAATGACTTTTATTTTAATATACAAAGTACGTGAATTCATATTTTGAGGTCGATGACGGGGTTGGAGAGAAAGAATCAGATATGAGAAATAAAATTTGCTAGGGTTATATGAGAACATGCATGCACTAGAAACCAAATATTCACATGTCCGGCTCCGCCTGTTGAGACTACCCTACTTGCACTCACCTTTAGTCTCCTTGTTTCCCTTGTCAAGCACCAAGAAAGCTTGGTGAGACATATTTGAGTGCTTACAATCGTTTTAAGTTTATTAAACATTTCATCATTTTAGAGGCACCTTAAAGGACAAAGAAACAACATTATGGCTCTTGAACTAAGAGGATTATGAAGATTCTCGGTCTTCTAAATCACAAGTACAACCGCTAAGCACAAATTGACTAAGAAGTAGGTGCACATAGAGCCTTATGATTTCTCAAAAAAATTTGAAATTCAAACCTAGTGTTTCCAATATAAACGCACGCCTGGTGTATTTTTTTTCTTGAACACAAGACAATATGCTTTTTCAGCTAAACAGGACATCAACCATCGAAAAAATCACAAACTCACCATTTTTAGCCTTCGAATCATCCTTAAAATCACCTAGGCCATGGCGAAATTCTTCTACTAAGATTGAAAAATTACCAGAAAAAAAGTTGAAGCTAAGTCGAAAAGTTAAACCTAAGACAGAATTTGAACCAAAATCACCTTGAATTAAGCGACTAATGAAAGCAAACACAAGCTATGTAACTAGAAGTCTAGAATTAACCGTAATTTCAAGTAAGCTTAGCCACTAAGAGCTATGGCAAACTAGGAGACAACCTAAGGATCAAAGAAAGGCAAAAAATGTAACTCCATTTAACAAGTTTGACTCCAAAGAAACCAAGTAAACCCAAACCTCTCTTTTAAATCGTCGACTTTAAGTCCGGACCTAGTAAGCTTGTAAGCGTAGTATGAACCGGAACTGTTCGCATCAACATGAACAACATCATTTAACATAAACTACAAATAAAGCAAAGGTGTAGATAAAGCATAAGAGGATCTCGAATTTAACAACATAAATGACACCCAACCCAAATCTATTGTTGCACTCTCACTACTATTATCATTCTCGTGCATCGCCTTTAGGTACAAATAAATTCAAGCACATAAACTACAAAAGTTAAAGAGAGGCAAGGAAATTGCAGAAGGACATCAATCATTGTTTTTCGTCAATTGAAGAACATTTGTGAAGCTAATTTGAAGGTAATATGAAATTTAGGAGAAAAGAAAAAAAAATGTTCGAAAAAAATTCATCGACACTAAACAACTTTCAAAAGAGGTGTTATTGCACATAACTTCTCACACAACAAAAATCCTCACAAATTCAAATCGAATCTTTAGAAATTAGTATAATAGCAAAGCAAGACCTTCAATTATACATTTTCTCAACAAAGTTAGTGGAGCAACTTACCCCGCGAAATTATTAGCAACTTCGGATCCACATACACCTCAAGACAATCACAAACGGGAAAACAAGACTCGCCAAAACTAAACCAAATTCATGCAAGATTATAACCATCAATTCACAAAACCTAAAATAGATGCACGAAAAGACATCTGAGGTATAGGAATACAACACGAAAAGACTTGTTTAAACAATCAAACACAATCAATTCACACCCACAAATATAACCAATTAAGAAAAAAACAACAACAACATAAAATTTTACCAGCCAACCAATGTCTAGTAGCAACGCAAGCATCAAAGCGGCTGATCCACCATCTAATCTGGAACTGAATAGACCTTCCACCCCTCAACTTGCCAAACCTCAAAACACATAACACACAGGTATGAAAGTCAGAAGGATGGCCAGAGAGGCGGCAGATATTCTAGAGCCAGGCAGAGCATAAAGATTTTCAAATACCTACAGCTCCAGCACTTATTCTATGCTGTCGAAGTTGCTTTTTCACATCAGATGCTTTAGAATCAATATATGCCAAACAGGATTCTACTTGAACAGGTAGCGTATAAGCCTCCTGCTTAGCTGCCTTAGCAATCTCCGCTATAGCTTGACAGAAAAATGAAACATCATCATTGAACATATCAGTAATGGATTTGGAAGTACAACCTTCAGCATAAACATGCATAGATTATGTCATTTGAGGAACCGGGGAGGGGGGAGAATGCAATTTAGACCTGCGGGACCCAATGATGGGATGCATCCTACGCAAACTGAAGCAAAACTTGGAGGTGATAAAAATGGTTGCAAGAACAATTAAAATTAAAAAGCAATCAACAAGAAGAAGAAGCCAGTAGAAGCAACCACCAACAACAACAAGCCGCCCAAGAAAATCGGACATGTACAAGTGCTAGTACTGCATGATATGAAACCCTTCTAGTTTAGCGCGCTGCTTAATTATGCTTTTTAGTTGTTGCTAACCTTAAAATCTTAGATAGAGGATGTGTAATTATGCTTTTTAGTTGTCGCTCAGCATAAAATCTAATTTCAACTCTTAACGGAATCACTAACTCACTAGATCAGATGACACCGTTCTAGTTTAGCTGCATTATTAATCAAAATCATGTTTTTGTATAATTATGACACATTGTTCTTTTAATTTACTTAAAAATCACCTATGTATGTAATAATTGATTTGCATAACACTTTCATTTTCACTGCACCATCAAATTTTACACATCCAATTACAGCTAAATTGTCAAAACTCACACCCAATTTTCACTTAAACCATCAAAACTCACACACCCGGATACCCAATTTTCACTTAAACCATCAAAATTCACACATCCAAATTTCACACATCCAATATTCAACTAAACCATCAAAATGCACACACCCAATTTTCAACTAACTATATAAACTATCAAAGAGAAAGAGAAACAAAAGAGTGCCTCATAATCACATTGCTCAACGCACGACGGACCTATTGGCCAATGGTCGAACTTTGGAGAAATATAGAAGACCTCATATTCAAAGTTCAACAAATTATATACACCATTACATGAATTTTACGAATAGAAAGATGAAAAATCGAAGAAATTAGCAATAATCTAACAATCAATCGCAGCACAAATAGCCATCACCATAAAAAAAAATTCAAACAAAAAGAGGCAAGATCGAGAAGCCACAATTCGGTTTCCGGGGTTCCGTATTTCGAACAAAATCAATCGAAATCGAAAAAGAAAAAAAAAAATTCGAGTCGCTTACTTGTATTAGTAAAGATTGCGAGTGAAAATGAACCGAAAACCCTCGAAATGGGAGATTGATTCGAAATCAGAGCTTCTGCGAACGAATTTGGGGTTTTAGCATGAAAACAACGGTGATGATAAGGAGAAGGAGAAGGAGAAGAAGAAGAGAAATGGGGGCTGTGTTGGTGTTGTCGGCGTGCTCCTCGAGGAAGAGCTCAGAGAGTTGGAAGACATTTGAGGAGGGAGGAGGGTGGTTGAGTGAGAGGAGGCGTTAAAGAGGAGAGAGAAAGAGGGGTAAGATTGTAGTGAGCAAATATGGGAAAGAGGATAGAGAAAAAAGTTTTAATTAAAAATAGTCAAATGCTCGGGTTGTTTTAAAAAACCCAAGCGATTCTGAATTTTATTTTTTTATTTTTTAGAAAGGTTATCAAATGCTCGGGTTGTTTAAACAACCAAAGCATTTGTAATGTAGCAAAAGAAGTTTTTTCTACTAGTGAATTACATTATCTTGCAGCGGAAACATAACCTTTTACACGATCCTAGACCTGTGGGTTATGGGCCCACAACAATATCCCAAAATAGAAATACAATTACATGAAATGATCAATCGAATCTCCGATATAATACATTAGAACACCATAATATTCTTTCCTATAACACTATATAATCTCCACCATAGCTCATCCGAAAAACATCTCTTATAATACCATGATCCTTAAACCACACCGGAGCTAGATTCCAGATTCCCTGCAAAAATCATTAGCATTGAACGCTGCCCCCACCAGGACAGTTTCCAAGAACAAAATAAGCGAAACTGAGTACACACTGTCCAACCAGAAATTCTTTTTGGTGGCTTAAAACACATTCGAGTTGTTGAGTGTGATTTTATAGAGAATAAATACGTAATAAAGAAATTACCTTGACATGTGAACTTTTATATCTCATGGATCAATGTACTTAAAACAAAATCACAAAAGTATATCTTTTCATCAAAGATTCCGCATAACCAATATATTTATACTTCTCAAACATTTTATACTTGCTAAAAATACAAAGATATTCCTCTATACATACCAAGGATGCAAACGTAATATGTCAAAGAATATACTGAGTAACTTTCCAAAAGCTTTCCATAAATTATCTTGCTATATCAGCATCATTATCAAACATAACTCAATTTTTTCTCAATACTTAGCATCAAAATATTTACTCAGGGAAGGAACACGAATGGAGAGGGGTAAACCACGTCTCCAGACTTTTGAGGGACGTCTCCCCACCTTTCTTATATTTTGCTTGCAAGACTTTTAGGTCATGACCCTACATAACGGAGCAATACCCGCTCCGGAGCAATACCCGCTCTAACACATAATGAGCACTACCCGCTCTATGAATGTTGCTCATCACTGCTTACGCAACTACTTCCCCTTATAAAACAAAACTTATACTCATACATAATTACTTAGACTCAATACTTGTATTGATATACTTATACTCAAATATTTATACTGAAATACTTATACTGAAATACTTATACTTAAATACTTATACTGAAATACTTATACTTAGATACTTATACTGAAATCATAAGGCTCAAATGCTTTTACTCAACTTACACATTAATTCATATCTTTTAAATACGTTTTGACACCCCAAGTTCCATTAAACAATTCTAAAATGATTAACAGTATGCAAAATCCTAAAATCTCGAAATACTTTTATCTCCTTAAAATTCATTTAAGAATAAGCATATTGTCGTTCAGAGCATATGTAAGTTTCTCATACTAGATCTTCTAAATATAATTTCTAACAATACAACCATAGGTTCTATAGTTCTACCATATAACTTCTCACAACTCATACAAAAGAGTTCCCATTTAGTATTGACACAACTATTTCGAACCATCTCTTAGATTTCGATCTCTTATACCACTAATATGTCATTCATATCTCCAATCCTATTTCCCAATATTCGAGGTCCATTGATCCCTGATATGTCCTCAATGAGTTCATTGCCTTTAATACCTTTGAAGGTTTAGTAATAATCCTAGTAACCCATTAGTTGACGTTAAACTCCGAAACTTACCTCAGATTTTCTTAATTTCCAGTCTTAACGTTCTCACGTAACAACTATCTTTGACTCCTCAAACGCCCGCATCATAACCATATAAGTTTTACTAACCCATTAACGGATACATTTTGTACTCACTTCCGAATCACAACTTTATCTACCAACCCAACATTCTCGTATCACGCTTCGTATTCTTAAAATAGAATTTCTCAATCAATTAATTCATCTCGCATACATTCCAACATAGATTTCTAATTCAATAAGACATAATTCCTCAAAAGATTTTTTTTTTCGGCGATTATCTTCTAATTTAAATAACTTAACTTTTAACAATATGTCCTCGAGATACGACCTTATGTATTATACTAGTACTTCTGATAATCTCCTTCACTAAGGTTCCTAATTGTATTTTGAAATCAGTATGCAAATATTTAGATTAGAGATCGCTTAAGAAAGATAACATTCCTAAAATCTTATTGACTTAAAGCAAATAAAAGATCTTGTAAAGTCCATATATCTGAAAACTCTTCCATAATATTTCACTAAAAATGTACCCGAAATCCATGAGCTTTCAGTCCTTATATTTAGGTCACTTAACACAAAGTGTGCTCAATCAACTTAATTTCGAAAATGATATATACATTAGTAAAACATACCAATTTAAGAACTCATAATCCAGCATCCATGAAATCAATATAAATATCAAATCTATAATCATTAATGTAGCAAATATTGTCAAGGCTAATTCAAAATAACCTTATCACAATAGTAATTGTAGATTCAACTTATAAAACTCAATATATAGGCAACTTAGCTTTGATCATTAAAACACGCGTTTTCGAATGCAATTATACTCATGAAGGTTCAAATTACACTTTCAAACATTTTCCAACTTAATGATCACAATAACATAACAAGCTTGACTCAAATGTTCATTTACTTTACATAAATCATGAAATTCATGTAAAACATCAATTCCAAATTGAAAAGTGGAAGGACAATGTGTACCTTTACTTAATCTTCAAATATTGCTCAAACCCCGAAATTGATTCTAATAATCCATTATTTTCGCTCAAAAGAGCTTGAATTCCACAATGATTCACCTCAACAACAATATCAACAATTAGCAACCTTTCTCACTACATTTCATATAAGAAAACTAACTTTTTATACTTTCTAAACTCTTTCATGAACTAACCACAAACCTTTATATACAAACTATTTCACTAATCAACTCACATTTTCTATTTCACATAATAACTCTAATTCCCCATTCTAATTTATAGAGAATATAATCAAACAACATAATTTATATAAATCAGATTTTATAATCTTACTTAAGAAGGACCAATTCATACTATAAGCTCCAATCCATTAAATAAAAAGGGAAGATTCAATCTTTAAGTTTAACAAACTATACCACAAACTGATTTTTGCATATCAAAAGCAAGATTAAGAACTCAATTTATTTGTGAAATCAGAAATTGAAATAAAACCCATTTTCAAGAGGGATTTGAATTCTTGGAATTGAAAAGAGGAGGAAGAGAGCTTATACTTATACCTCCATAAAAGAGATGAAGGAGATGATGGTTGCAAGCACCAACAACAACTATGCATCAATCACACACACACACGCAGTAGCACTGTAGCACGAAAGAACACACAGCAGCAACGCATCAAAAAGTTCAGCAGCAACACCAAACTTGCAAAGGGCATAACTCATAGCTCCGAACTCCGATTGAAGAAATTTTTGAGCCTAAATTCAATAACTCGAAGAGATCTACAACTTTGATGCAGAAACAAAGAACAAAACTGAATTGCATGCTGTAGATAATTGAGGCAACAGATTGTCGAAAAAACAGAGGAAAGAGAAAACTTAAGGGTTTTGGGTCTTCAATAACTTCAAATAGTAATTACCGAGCAAATGAAATAACTTGAGGTTTGAAAGATTAAAAGAGCATGTTAATTGAAGGAGAATGAGACACTTCATGCTATGGGTTGGCTGAATCTCCGAAAGACACGAAGAAGAGGAAGAATAATGGCTTTCTTTGGTTTTCTTTTCTTTCTTTTCTAAAATCAAAATATAAATCATAAAGCCATATAAGCAAATATCATTTTACAATATAACATTGTTTTTCCCTTTTATCTAAGAACATTAAAATTCATCCAATTTATACCAAAAATATCATAGTAAGCTAAGCTATATAACTAGCCTCTAATAAACCGGCTTAAAATATGGGCTATTACACCTGACCTCCTCTAGAGACACATAATCTTTACCAATAATACAAGACTGCACAAAATTCTCATATGATAACGGTAAAGAAACAAGCACAATTAACGCAGCATCCTCATCATCCACCTTAACATCAATATTACACAATTCTAACAAAATCGTATTTAATTGATCTAAGTGATCTCTAAGAGGTGTACCTTCATTCATGCGCAGACTGAACAGACGTTGCTTCAAAAGCAACTTGTTGGTGAGAGATTATGTCATATACAAACTCTCCAACTTCAACCACAGACCAGATGCGGTTTGCTGCTCTGCGACTTCAGTGATTATGTCATCAGCCAGACACAACATAATCGTTGAATGTGCCTTTTCCTCCAGAACTTCAATCTCAGCGGTGACTGAATCCGTTGACTTCTTTGCCAACGGTGCCCACAACCCTTGTTGCTTCAGTAAAGCCCGCATCATGATTTGCCACAGACTGCAACTGTTTCTTCCAGTGAATTTATCAATTTTCACATTCATCCCATACATCTTTCTCACTCAGATCGAACACAAAGCTCTTGATACCAGTTTGTTATGATAGATATGAGAAAGAACAAATAATTGAATGCAAAACAAAGAAAAACACACACAGATTTAACGTGGTTCACCAACGGAGTGTTGGCTACGTCCACGGGCAGCGAGAGAACTGATTTATTGCACTTGAGGAAAACTAGAATTACAGATGTCATTAATGACTAAATCGTCGAATTAACGATTTAGGTTAAAAGCCTATTTATAACCCCGACTCGGAATCGCCATCACGCGTCAAAAACAGATGCGCCCGGTCGCCCGGGTCAAACCGCCAGGTCGGGCGGTGCCCGCCCGATCGGGCACGCATACGATTTTGGCGGAGAATCGCCCGGACACTCGCCCGGTCTCCCGGGCCAAGCCACCTGGGCGAGCGACCTCGCCCGGTTGACCGGGCGAGCCCTCAAACTCCCCTATTTCGCCTACGTCTTCACCAGATTCAAGGCATCGATCTTACAAGATTTAACGCGGAAACTCTTGAATAGGGAGAACAACCACGAACATTGCACTAGGACTAGGGGCGTTAACGAGCCGAACCGAACCGGGACCGAACTTGACTAGGCTCGGCTCGAAAACATATTTAATGGGGCTCGGCTCGAGCTCGAAGCTCGTCGAGCTTGAAATTCTAAGCTCGGCTCGAGTTCGAGTCTAAAACTTACAGCTTGGCTCGAGTTCGTTAGGCTCGAAAAGCTCGAAATACAAGTTCAACAAAAGCAAGTACTCCAAGGTCAGATTTCTTAAGGCCCAAATATTTAGTTATTTGTAGGCCTAATATCCAAACTATTGTTCATTGCATAGCCCAAAGAAATAATAGACAAGCTGTAGTTGATGTCCAACTCAAGGGTTTATTTTATAGAGCATTTCACATACATCATTGTTAAAACCACCGATGTGGGATAACTGAAATTTCAGCTTGTTGTTGTACTGTTAACAAAGAGTCACATACTACCGCTGAAATTTCACCTTGTTGTTGTAGGGTCGATGTGGGATAGCTAACGACTGACGTGATTCATATTAAAGTGGCTGCATCATGTGAATCTCTCTCATCATACTTGTCTTTGTGTTTTTTTTTATAATGCCTGCAAGTACTTTATAGAGCATTTGACATAAATCATTTTTATTCTTGCCTTTGTTTTTCTTTTCTTTTTTTAATGGCTTGTTTTTTTTTCAAGTGTTTCTTTAATTTATCAAACATATAAACTTTGACTTTCTAGTGGTCTTAGAGTCTAAGACTACCATTTTTTCCCATAGTTATTAATTATTTTATATATTTAATACTAATGAAATATTTTTAGTAATTAAATACTATCGAGCCTGCTCGCGAGCTTCGAGCTTTCGAGCAGAGCTTAAGGTAGCTCAGGCTCAGCTCGTTAGGGTCTCGAGCCGATCTCGAACTCAAATCGAGCCCTCTCGAACCGAGACCGAGCTTTGACCAAGCTTTGACCGAGCCGAGTTCGAACAGTTTGCGAGCCACCCTGGCTCATTAACACCCCTAACTAGGACTTTGAATATGAGATGATGATACAAGAATTCTTTAATCTCTCTAGACTCTCTAACCTCTCTCTAGGTTCTCTAGTCTCTCTAGATCTAAGAATAATTATCTCTTATGCTTAGCATAAATAAACAATAACGGCTACAATATATTTATACTAGGGTAACAATTAGGAATCCTAATCAATAAAGGAAACCAATTTAATGAAAGAGAGCATAAGACTCGCGAAACAAGCCTAGGCGCAAAAACCTGCGGGCGCAGTTTTGAACCTGTTGCTAATTGGAGAGTCTCTCAGAATATTTCTAATGGCCATGGAAAACCTCTTACAACTCTTTTATTATCCCTAATCATATTATCTTAGCTATTCATGCTATACCACTATCTAGATTTGAGGTTTTTGAGGACAGTATTAGATGGAGGCTCACTAATGATGGTAATTTTTGTATTAAATCTGCCTATCACTGTACTCCCTCTTCGTATAATTCATATGTGTTGACTCTCCTCCCTCTGTAATCTCTTGGCCTAGGCTTTGGAAAATAAAAGTTTCCTATAAACAAATACTCCTTTGGAACATTGTTCACGTCATACTCCCTGTTGGTACTACCCTGGCTTCCAGGATCCCAAATTTCGATTATATTCGTTGGTGTTGTACATGTCTTCTTCAGGTTGAAGAAAACTTACATCTTTTTAGGGATTGTGCTTATTCCGTCCCAAATTCTTTGGAGAGAATTATTCAAAAATTTCCTCAAATGTCTTCTTTCAACCTTTCTGCTATTTTATTTAATTCAACTTGACATTATTGGTTAACTTACAATTTGAATCAAAATCAAAACTTGTTAGTCATCTTCTCAGTGGCTCTTGGCATATCATACAGAAATAAAGCTATTTTCGAGGGCTCCATGGCTCACTCGAGTTCCTTTGTAATAATTTCTTTATGGATTATGTGATTACTAACACTCGTGTTACATAAAGGAAAACCTAGTATTTCAAGCCCCCGCTAAGCTACGGTGGAACCACCTCTTCATGGGTACCGAAGCTCAATATTGATGGTTGTTGGAAGGCTCGTGACAAGACCAATGGTGGTGGAGTTATTAGAAGACCTGATGGTTCCTGGTACATTGACTTCTCCATGAAATTCAATGTTGTTAATATAGTTGCTGCTGAACTAGCTACTTACCATTGGTGAAGGCATGCCAATTGCAAGGGATTTCAATATCCGAAGGCTGTAACTAGAAACGGATGCATAGGCATTGAAAATTATGATCAGAGCACTTTCCTCAACATCTTGAACTAAATGCACTCGTTAAGGATGTGGTCAAGTTAATGAAGGAAGACTGGGTTGTGATAATGCTTCATGCTAAAAGAGATTATAATGTGATTGTTCACAAGCGGGCAAGATTTGGAATAGGATACGAAGGAAGTTAACAATATTCACTTAACTTACAAAACATGCATCATGAAAGATTTGAAGTATTTTGTCCTTCGATCAAGTGTAATAATCTAAGTATACTTGGACATTTTATAGATATAATATATTCAATAATATTAGGTGACCGTAACGTTTTGCTAGAAGCTAAATTACGGTTTGTTGGACTAATGAGATTGGGCCAACTACTAATTTTGATTGGGTCCTATGAGGTCACACATTGTAACAAAGGTTAGATAACTACCCAAATCCATTTTGGAAATGGTTTGATGGTCATGTGGATGGTAGAAGAAGAGTTGTAACTCTTGTTGTTAAATGACTCATAATGGGTGGCTTTATGTGCCTAATTAAGTCTCATAATGTATGACATTATGTGGCCAATTAAGCCTTATGAAACCATCATTGTAACAACTCTATATATTGATGTACAGGTTACAAATGATTTACATCATCATCTTTTGCCAAAAAATTCTGATTTTTGGTAAAGACTTAGACTCCTCTTCTTCCTCCCTTTTTGGCCTAACACCATACAAAGTAAGGAGTGAAAAGTTTCCTCTTTCCGTACTAGCATACGTGGTGATCTACCGTTGTTCGTGGACCAACACTAGAGGAGCGACGCTTGACGTTCTCATAAGATCTCACTTGGAAGTTAGTACTTTTGAGGATTCACGCATCAAAGGTATACAATGTTATATATTATTTGATTCATGTTAGTTTATGCAATTTGTTCTTGGGTTAGATGTAAAGAATATGATTCTTGAAATTCCGCTTTTAGCATCTATATTCTTACAGTGGTATCAGTTAGCCTCTTGCATAGATTAATTTGATCATTTGTTTGATGTGTTTTTTATTATTTTAATTCGATTAAGGGAGGGATTTATAAATGAGTTTATTTGCATGATTAATATTATGATATTAATAGATTAGAAACATAAAAATTGGATTTTTATGTATATGTTATACTCAAAATTCCATCAAAAGTGCCCGGAAAATTCTGATTTTCTTTTCTATATAATTCGAATTTTATTAGGAAAAATAAGTTTGTTATTTTTCTTATTTAAATTGAATTATATATATGCCTAGTTCTTGAATTAAATTACATTGGGTGTTTATGCATAATGGATTTTATGTTAAAAAAGAAACCTAAAATCATAAAATGTCAGATTTTATGTGTTAGATTCAAGAATTCATATTTTATTTTTTGTTAAAAGAAAGTTAATATGAACCCTAAATTTTCCCCAAAACAATTGTTGTAAATTCCATTCAAATATGCACAAGGGTTGTAAGTAAGTGAGTGGGAGGGTGAAGGAATTCGTAAGTAAGTAAGTAAGGAATTCAAATATGCACAAGGGGTCGCGTGCCTTGGGCGAGCCTCCTGCGCAGGCTGCTGCTCTGGGCACACTGCTGGGTTGCACGCGTGCGGTGGCTAGTGCAGTGCGGTGTCACTGGTGGTCTGTGGTGGCCTGAAAAGGCCGGCGCTGCAAGGGTGGTCGACGTTGTTATGTGGTGGCTGCGAACAGTCTGCCAGTTTCTTTAAATTTTTTTTTGTGTCATTAAATGCTAATGCAAATGTTACAAAGGCATCATTACTTACAGGAGTTGTAAGTTGTAAAGGCATATATCTTTTTGTTTTTATTAAATTTAGTTCCATTAAGTTTAATATTTTTGAGTATATTCCAATATTGCAAATTGATTAATTAATGGTGATTAATTTCATATTTAAGTCATAATTGAATTAAAATAATAAGCTTTATATTATTTGTGATTATTGACTAGTTAATTCTAAGGGGTTATTAAGTAGTTAGTAACTATTTTTCTTCCTTGTCAATTATTTTGATAATTGATTGTTGATATTAATATATGTGATTAATTGTCATGAAATGTTATAATTTAATATGATAAAAATATAAAAGGTGCCTTAAAGTGTCCTTAAGTATTTTTCTTTAGATTTAATAGTTGATTAAATTTGTTAGATTAATAATTTAAAGCCCTTAAGAGATAAATTTTATTTATCTAAGGTACTATCCATATGATTTAATATGAGATTAAATCTTGATGGTGTTATTATGTTTTAAAGTTGTTAAAACATGATAATTTAATTTTAATAGTTGATTAAAATGCATGATATATATATTTGATATTATGGATGCATGCAGTGACTAGTATGGCCCAAACTTGGATAGAAAATACGATCTGCGTATCGTTAATGTATTTTTGTAATCTGAATACGATTTACGCATCGTTGGTATTTTTGTAATATTTTAGTTTTAAATTCCAAAAAATATTTATTCAAGTAGTAATAAGAAGAACGGTGATTCAATCTTATCCCATGAAGCACAAGGATGGAGATCCATGGACCATGGTGATTCAACAATAGAGGCCTTAAAGAGTAGTCTCTAGGATTAGGGGCCATACTAGGATCACATTTTAATTTTGCATTTAAATATTTTCTTTTAAATGCTTTCTAAGTTTATTATGCTTGTGATTTAATTATGTTAAATGTTCACTAGGAATTAAATCAACATAATAATTTACTTAGGTCCCTAAAAATATAATATTGGGTTTTTGCTATTCCAAATAAAACACCTACTAAAACTTGATCGTTGAGTAATTGGTTCTGCCAAAGCAGAGTGTTACTTCCAATCTTGGGCTAAGTAGAGTAAATTTCTGAAATTTGCATGTTTAGTTTGGTTTGGCCCAACAAAATCATCAAAACGGTTTTGGATTTTGAAGCAAAGGATTGGGTTTTGTGTTGGGGTAACAAGCTCTGTCTAGGATTAGGAAGGCTCTCCCCAACGTTGTGGGTAACTTCCTTACCTGGGAGCTATAATCACCTTGGCAATCACCCATCAACTAAGAATTACAATTGTTGTAATTAGTAAAAGAGTTTACTTACCTTTTAAACTTGTTTTTAAGTAGAGGCCAAAGTCCACTTAGAAATCATGTTTGATAGGATCTTAGAATCACTTGATTCAAAAGGGATACTTTGAAATTGATCAAGTGCATGGCTTTTATTTTAAAATGTTTAAAATTTATTAAAAGCTATTATGATAAACGTACTTTTACTTTTGCATCTTCTATGTAGATATCATGTCTGGTAACAACAATAATTAGTCTTTTAACTTACGTTCAATCCTTGAGAAGGATAAGTTGAACGGGAACAACTTCCTTGATCGGGAAAGGAATCTAAGAATTGTTCTTAGGTCCGAAGGTCGAGAGGATGTTCTTGAAACCCCGATCCTAGTTTTAACTGCCACCTCTACTGAAGCCGAAAAGGAGGCCCATAAGGCCGTTGAGGAAAGGTCGGTAATTGTTACTTGCCTTATGCTCGCGACCATGGATCCAAGCCTTCAAAAGAGGTTTGCAAGCTTGGATGCCTACAGTATTATCCGACAGCTGAAAACCATGTTTCAACAACAAGCTCGGATTGAGAGGTATGAGACTCACAAGGCTATTCTTGAGCGTGTGTTAGTTGAAGGCAAGCCGGTCGCCACTCATGTCTTCGAAATGATTGGTTATTTCGAGACAATGGAGAGGTTGGGCTTTCCTTATAGCCAAGAGTTGGCTACTGATATTATACTGCACTCACTTCATGATGGGTTCAATCAGTTTAGGTTGAACTTCAATATGAATGGGGTGACGAAAACCCTTGCTGAGTTACATGGGATGCTCATGACTGTCGAGCAAAACATCCCCGTTGCACCTAAGAAGGAAGTTCTTATGGTTCAAAAGGGAAAGGGTTTTAAGAAGGTTTGGGCTGGTAAGAAAAAGCAAGACAAGGGCAAGCAAGTTGTCACTAAGACTGCTGATAAGCCAAAGGCAAAGGCATAGCCAAAGGTGGCCGCAAATGCCAAGTGTTTCTATTGTGATCAAATAGGTCATTGGAAGCGTAACTGCCCGAAGTATCTGAAGGATAAGAAATCTGGGGCTTCTTCTTCAGGTATATATGTCATTGACATTAATTTAGCAACATCTACTTCTTGGGTATTTGATACCGGTTGTGTTTCTCACATTGTTTCGAATGTGTAGGGACTAAGAAGGAGTAGAACCTTGGCTAAAGGAGAGGTGGAGCTGCGCGTTGGAAATGGTGCAAGAGTTGCGGCCGTTGCAGCTGGGACTTATAGTCTACCTTTGCCTTCCGGATTAATATTAGAGCTTAATAACTGTTATTATGTTCCTGCTATTACCAAAAACATTATTTCTATTACTGTTTTGGATAATGAAGGGTTTTCATTTACAATTGAGAAATGTTGTTTCTCTGTTTATTTGAATTCAATGTTTTATGCCACTGCTAAAAGGTCTAATGGTCTATATTTCCTAGACTTAGCCAAATATGTTCTTAACATAGACAGCAAAAAAATAGATCAAGCGATACTAATCCTACTTACTTATGGCATTGTCGTTTAGGACATATAAACGCGAAACGCATTCAGAAGTTACATAAAGATGGACTGCTAACATCCTTTGACTTTGAGCCATTTGATGTGTGTGAATCATGTTTAATGGGTAAAATGACAAAGTCACCTTTTACTGGAAAGGGTGAAAGGGCCAGTGATCTATTGGGCCTAATACATACTGATGTGTGTGGACCAATGAGCACAAAAGCTAGGGGAGGGTTTGGGTACTTCATCAATTAAACTGGCGATTTAAGTAGATATGGATATGTCTATTTAATGAAGCATAAGTCGGAATCATTTGAAAAGTTCAAAGAATTCCATAATGAAGTCCAAAACCAGCTTGGCAAGACGATCAAAGCACTACGATCCGATCGTGGTGGTGAATATTTGAGCCAAGAGTTTAGTGATCACTTGAAGAGTTGTGGAATTCTTTCACAACTAACTCCGCCTAGAACACCTCAGTTGAATGGTGTATCCGAAAGGAGGAACCAAACTCTACTTGATATGGTTCGGTCTATGATGAGTTTTGCTGATCTTCCAATATCCTTCTGGGGATATGCTCTCGAAACTGCTACTTTCACACTTAATAGAACTCCATCAAAGGCAGTAGAAAAGACACCATATGAGATATGGAGTGGAAAAGTTCCAAGCTTGTCTTTTCTACGTATTTGGGGTTGTGAGGTTTATGTAAAACGTTTACTTTCAGACAAACTCGCCCCTAAATCAGATAAGTGTTTCTTTTTGGGTTATCCCAAAGAAACCAAGGGCTATTACTTCTACAATCGAACTGAGGGCAAAGTGTTTGTTGCTCGTCGTGGTGTCTTTTTGGAAAAAAGATTTTATTTCCAAAAAGGCAAGTGGGAGTAATGTATTTCTCGACGAAGTTCGAGAAAAGCAACAAATGGACATAGTTCAACCTATGTCAGAGTCAGAAACACAAGTGCCAGCTGTGGAGCTTGAAGTAGTTCCTCCTTTGGAGTAATCTTCTCCCATAACTGACCAAGTGTTGGAGGACGTGCATCCCATACACGAACCTTCTACTGTCCCACCCGAATCTAATTCGTGCGAAAATTCTCAAATTGTTGAGAAGAAAATTTCTCCTGTTGCAGGCCTTTGTAGGTCTAGTAGACCAAGAATACCAAACAAAAGGTTTGTTGATTTCTTGTTAACTGAAAGTTCTGAGATAATGATTTTAGAATTTGAGGAACCTACTACTTACAAGCAAGCTTATATGAGTGAAGACTCCGAAAAATGGCTTGAAGCCATGAGGTCCGAAATGACATCCATGTCTGAAAATCAAGTATGGGACTTGATGGATTTGCCCGATGGGGTTACACCTATTGGTTGCAAATGGGTTTTCAAAGTGAAAACAGACAAGGATGGTAACATTTAGGTTTACAAAGCAAGGTTGGTCGCAAAAGGGTTCAAGCAAGTTCATGTTATAGACTATGACGATACCTTTTCACCAGTAGCAATGCTTAAATCCATTCGGATACTCCTAGCGATCGCTGCCTTTTATGATTACGAGATTTGGCAAATGGATGTCAAAACCGCTTTCTTGAATGGGTTCTTGAAAGAGGATGTGTATATGACACAACCGGAAGGTTTTGTGGATCCAGAATATCCTAGGAGGGTATGTAAGCTTCAAAAGTCCATTTATGGATTGAAGCAAGCATCCCGAAGTTAGAATCTTCGATTTGATGAAGCAATCAAACAATTTTGTTTTCTCAAAAACGGAGAAGAGTCTTGTGTTTACAAGAACGAAAGTGGGAGTAACATAGTCTTCTTGGTCTTGTATGTAGATGATATACTTCTCATAGGAAACGACATTCCCATGCTTGAGTCAGTCAAGGAATGGTTGAAGAGTTGTTTCTCTATGAAAGACCTTGGAAACGCTGAGTACATTTTGGGGATCAAGATCTATAGGGATAGGTCTAAGAGGATGATTCGTATTAGCCAACGGACTTATATAGATAAGATCGTCACTAAGTTCAACATGGAAAACTCTAAGAGAGGTTTTCTTCCCATGCAACATGACATGTCACTTAGCAAGACTCAATGTCCTTTTGGACCTGATGAGATTAAGCGAATGAGTAATGTTCCTTATGCATCATCTATTGGGTCCATTATGTATTCCATGATTTGTACTCACCCAGATGTTTCATATGCCTTGAGCATGTTTACAGATTCCAATCAAATCCAGGTGATGCACACTAGAGTGCAGCTAAGAATATCCTAAAGTGCTTAAGAAGGACTCAGGATAATTTCTTAGTGTATGGAGGTGAAAGTAAGTTAATTGTTGAGGGTTACACAGATGCGATCTTCCAAACTGACAAAGATGATTTTCGATCCCAATCTGGTTTCATCTTTTGTCTAAATGGAGGAGCAGTGAGCTGGAAAAGTTCAAAGCAAAGCACTGTCGCAGACTCTACAATAGAAGTTGAGTACATTGCTGCGGCAGATGCAGCAAAGGAAGTTGTTTGGATGAAGAAGTTCATTTCTGAGCTAGGAGTAGTACCCAGCATTTCAGATGGCATTGTTTTGCACTGTGATAATAATGGTGCCATTGCTCAGTCTAAGGAACCAAGATCACATCAAAGGTTTAAACATGTACTTAGGAAGTTTCATCTCATTCGAGAAATCGTTGAGAGAAAGGATGTAATAGTTAGTAAAGTTCATACGGATCAAAATGTTGTTGATCCGTTGACTTAATCGTTGCCTCAGCCCAAGCATGAGAGTCACACTAGGGCTATAGGGGTTAAGCATATAGGAGAGTGGGTTTAATTGTGCGCTATTTACTTTTAAATTAGGTCAGTTGCATGTGCTCTCTATAATGATTTCATTATGTTTATCAATAAAAGTTTATCTTATTTAATCTTGGTTTAGTATTAAATAAAACGTCAAAGATATTTTATAACATTTGATAGGTTTGTCAAATGCGTGATTTGACAAATGAAACCCAATCCGATGAACAGGAGTTATAATATATCTAAGTCCCTAGTCCGAATCATTAGGTTGGACGCAAATGATTCAGTTTCGAGGACTAGATTGTAAGTAGATTGATAGCGCAGTTTCATGGGCTATGGGGACATGGAGATGTCTAGTCATTTACATACACATGTATAATGAATACATGCCGGGCAGACCACTGAGAGTTCTCTAAAGTGTGTTGAGAATCTCTTCATTATATTTAGTGGATTCCTTTGACATGAGTATGGCATTATTCTCACTCAAGGATTAGTATATTTATGACACTGCAAAACGTCGCGCCGTAAAAGGAAGTTATAAAGGCAGTGATCGAAATTGCTATGAATTGAGTGAGAGTTTTGTTTATGCAAGAATGTATAAGTCCTCCTAAACAGTTAGGATTGGTGTCTTGGCCTCTTAAAGAGCGAGAACTGAAAAATGCATGGCCGTGCTCAAATGAATTAAAGAGTTAATCATTTGTTTCGACAGTTCGAACTCAGATTTCAAGAATCGACTTAAACAGTGATACGATTAACATTGAATGTTACCATATCATCAAGTTGGACATTAAGTCACTTAAGGAGTTTGAAGATTGCACACTTGTTCTTAGACAAGTGGGAGATTGAAGGATTTTGTCTAACGATCAAGTGTAATAATCTAAGTATACTTGGACATTTTATAGAGATAATATATTCAATAATATTAGGTTACCGTAACATTTTGCTAGAAGCTAAATTACGGTTTGTTGGACTAATGAGATTGGGCCAACTACTAATATTGATTGGGTCCTATGAGGTCACACATTGTAACAAAGGTTAGATAATTACCCAAATCCAATTTGGAAATGGTTTGATGGTCATGTGGATGGTAGGAGAAGAGTTGTAACTCTTGTTGCTAAATGACTCATAATGGGTGGCTTTATGTGCCTAATTAAGCCTCATAATGTATGACATTATGTGGCCAATTAAGCCTTATGAAACCAACATTGTAACAACTCTATATATTGATGTAGAGGTTACAAATGATTTACATCATCATCTTTTGCCAAAAAAATTCTGATTTTTGGTAAAGACTTAGACTCCTCTTCTTCCTCCCTTTTTGGCCTAACACCATACAAAGTAAGGAGTGAAAAGTTCCCTCTTTCCGTACTAACATACGTGGTGATCTAACCGTTGTTCGTGGACCAACACTAGAGGAACGACGCTTGACGTTCTCATAAGATCTCACTTGGAAGTTTGTACTTTTGAGGATTCACGCATCAAAGGTATACAAATGTTATATATTATTTGATTCATGTTAGTTTATGCAATTTGTTGTTGAGTTAGATGTAAAGAATATGATTCTTGAAATTCCGCTTTTAGCATCTATATTCTTACAAGATTACACTCAAGAAGACTTGGTCCATTTAGGCTGATCAGTTTCACAAGCCTTGTTTTTATGCCTTTTGCTTTTAACAATGGCTCTTATCTTGTGTTTACGTTTTATGTGTCGCTATTTTGGACATCTTTGTATCTGACTTTAAAGCCTTAGGGTTTTCGTAATATATTTACTCTTTTCAGTGTTAGAAAAAATTATACTCCCTTAGTTCCTATTTATTCTTCCTATTTAGTATCTTTTGAGAGAGAAAAAAAGTCAAAGTAGAAAGAACAAATAGGAACAAGGGAGTACTATTTATATATTAATGTGACTTTTTTTCCTTATATATAATTAAAAAAATGTTTTCATGTAATTTTGATGGATTAGTTTTAATATATGTTTTTTGTATATTAACTTTTTATAATTTTCAATTATTAACGATCAAAGTTACATGTTGGCAAATGTAAAAGTAAAAATGTTAAAATTATAAAACAAAAGAATACAGGATGTAAATGGAATTCCATATGAAATATAGAGTATTATTCTCTTAAGATTTTTACAACTTAAGTTAACTGTCATCTAAATGATAACATGCATGATGATGATATATGTATATTATTTGTTCTTTTAGATAGGTAAGTTGAAGTCCTTTGCAAGGAGGGGGAGAAATTGGGGATCTCTTTTGTAAGGGATGAGACTCAATCCGAGAATCTTTGGGATAGAGGTAATGCCAATACGACTAGGCTATCACCTACTGCTCTGTTTAATTTATTTTTGTAAAAATTAAACAATGATATGATATCTCTAAATTATAGATAGTAATCCAAATTCTTTATTATATAAGGACAGTGGGGAGGACTTGATGTCCACACTAAATTATAAATATACCATCAAATAAAAAAAGAAAAATAAGACCAAATTACACAACAATGCTATCAAATCTCAAGGTAGTTTCTCAACTTCATTAACATCGTTATTTAGTTAAAAGCGAGGATTTGGATAGATGTAATTAAACAATTTAACTTTCTATTTATTTTCACACGTATCTCGTGCATACAAGACTACTAACCTTATTATAACACAACAAGGAAATATCTAGATCTCCAGGGTTAATTACCCTTATCAATTTTGTATATTGTTTATCAAAATTTAAGGTTATTTTAGAGAATGCCTAATAAATAAAGGTTGTTTTAAAAAAATATCTAAATAACAAAGTTAATGTTGGGTATATTGGTTGTGGAGATGGTAATCATGAAGTAGATTGAAGATTTGTTCGTTCAAGAAAACAGAAAAACAGAAAAACAGGGATGAGCGACCTAGGAGCTTCCGCTCCTCAACACTTCAATTTTATGAGATTCGAGACAGAAACTATGAGCGAACGAGAGAATCCAGAGATATTAAATTCTCTCCTTGTATCATCATCTCATATTTAAAGTCCTAATGCAGTACTTGTGGTTTTCTCCATTTGTTTAAAGGGTTTCGTTGTAAATCTTGTGGGTTCATTATTGCTTAATCTCTTTATTCCTGTTTGTTGATTTCCTCAAATTATACTTTGATTGCATGATTTGCTAGTGGCTATTGTGTTTATTCCTTATAATTACAATATGTAGTTTAACAATCAATGGAAGTGGTTTTACTAGTAGATCTTGAATTTATTTGTCACTTATTTATTATATTATAAGAAATAAGTATTATCAAAAGTCACAATCTTAATTATATTCCATAACAATATACATCCCAGCTTGATCAAAATCTTCTCATATTATTAATTGATCAAAATAATATTCCATGATAATATATATTATTAGTTCAATACTTAAAGGGATTATAGAAAAAATGCTGAGTTTTATAATTTTTTTTAAAACATATTACAAATGGATCTTGTTTTGAAGTAATTTTCATCTTTTTTTCAATGGTACATAAATTATAATCTTTTGAAGTATATATTAAAAGGTATAATGAATTTATTATACTTAAGTATTTGACTGTCATCCAAACTCAATTTACAAAATTTTAAAGAACAGCTGGTGATAGCCTAGTGGTGTTGGCTAGATCACCCTCGATCCGGAGATCACGGGATCGAGTCTCTCCCCTTGCAAGGAGGGATCCCCAATTTTCCCCCTACTTGCAAGGGACTTCATCTTACCTTATAAATAAAAATTTATAAAATTATAAATATATTATAAAATGGATCTTATTTTAAAATATTTGTCAACATCTCTTCAATTTACAAAATTATAATTTTCTGAAGTATATATTAAATGTTATAACCAATTTACTATGCTTAAGTATTTCATTGTAAACCAATCTCTAAATCTTCTTCTCCAAAATTCTATATATTATTTTGATCTCTCTAGGAGCTCTATCTATTTTTAAAGACAATGACATGACATTTAGAGAGCGCGACAAAAAGGTGTCTGATAAGGACGTCAAATGTTTGGCTTGTAATGGGCCTCTGGGTGGAGTCCCTGTGTGAGCGCAACCTAAAGGATTTCTTCTTACCCATTAAAATAAAAAGGAATAAAGTAAAATTAGAAAGATCTTTTAAAAAAAACTAAAACAGAAAGTAAAAAGATTTCTAAAAATGAAAGAAGTACATTAAAATACTCCTAATAACTTAATTGAAAAAAAGTTAATTGATCCAACTAAAAATGGCTGCTAAAACAATCTAACATGAAACCTATGGCTATAAATAAATAGTTGTAAAATTAGTTATTTTTTCGACTGACGTCCCGAATCATTACATGTAAACAGACATTATAAGAAGAGTTAATTGATATTATCCCAAGAGTGCATAATTCATAATTAATCCAACTAAAAATGAAAGCTAGCCTAAAACAATCTAACATGAGACCTATGGCTAAAAAAATAGTTGTAAAATTAGTTACTGTTTGAGCGATATTCCGAATTTATTACATGTAAACTGAAACAATAAGAAGAGTTTATTGATCTTATCCCAAGAGTGCTTATTACTATTAGGATAAACAACCCTCACGAGAAGTCTAAAACCCATGACCGGATTTGTGGAGGACAAGATGCCTCACCTATCCAACCGATGTTCTCAAAATGAGCCTGTCACTAAATTTTGGTATTGAAATTGATTAAGAGGGAACTAGCCCAACACATATTTGTCCATACTGGGTTAATGTCTAGTAGCAAGCCCAAACGAAAGCCACACCCCCATTAAGAAGAAAGGTGATAAACTGGACCAGCCATGTTCACCAATAAATATTGTTGCTAAACCATGTTCATCAATATGGAGGAAGGGAAAAAGTTGATTTTGGTAAATGTTCTGATGGGCCTCACTTTGTGAGTTTGTGTCCCCCCCCCAAAGGAAAACAGAATAACATTAGGTGAAAAAACAACTTTATTTACATTAATTCTAGATTCATCATTTGTTAGGTTATACTCAATCTATCTCAAAATTATAATGAATTTTTTGTTTATCAATATCCATATGCTGTTTTAAGGTTCAATTTTTATCCTAGTAAACCTAATTTTAATAATACTTTTCTTGTATTAGTATTACAATTCAAAGTTGATCAATGTAACAGGAAAATAAAGCTACATATCGTGCTCAACTTGGCTTGGAAGTTTCGTGAGTGAGACAGAGATTGATATGAGACACGTGCAAAAAAAATTTACCCATGAAATAAGTAATAGGAAAATTGGGTTATTATACGACACAATAAATGCCACATCCAATTGCTCGAAAATTGTGCAACCACACAACATAAGAATGCATAAATCATTGACATATAGGAACAACAATAATTAGGAACATAGAAAAAATAATATAACGTGAAAGTCCGAGAAACAGGGTGAAGACCAGAATCTTCTCTAAGACTTTGAACAAGTATGAGATGATGATATTGTGTGCTTGATTGTGATTAAATGCCTGTAAATCAAAATGCGGGCCATAAAAGTTATGTGTTTGCTACTTGATTATCATTCTACATCAGGGGTTTTGGCCCCCAAGGTAATACTTCTATTCAGATAAGTCGGCGCGCCGGGTGCGCCACGAGTCGCCTTGAAATACAATTCCTAACAAGCGGTGAATTGAACCCTTCACTACAAGAAAAACCCAGTTTAGCGACTGATTTTTGCGACTGACATTGAAGTTAGTCGCTAAAAATAATTTTAGCGACTGACTGAGTCTAGTAGTTGCTAATTTGCGACTGAATAAGCGTTGGTTGCTAAGTAGTCGTAAAATTGCGACTGCATAATTTTTGTTGCGACTGAAAAGCGGTTGCTAGACTAAATAAAAGGGGTTGGGCTGGTTTCACCTAAAACGTTGGGCTTGGAGCCATTGGTAGGATATGAAGTGACAAAACCCTAAATCTCTTTTCACCCAACCCCTGTTTCCGCCAAAGTCCCAAACCCTCACACCACCCCCTCTCTCTCTCTCCCACCTTCCCCTGCAACGACGCTAAATCTCTCTCAAACCCTCCGAAGTCCAAACTCTCTGCAAACAACGTTTTTCGTAATTTCTCCCACTATCTCTCCTCATCTTTTTGCGATTTTGTTCCAGAACCCTACATTTTCTCTCTCCTCGCCACCTTCTTCTAGGTCTGAAAATGGTGCGCACTTCAATTTCAACCTCTTCGTCATCGGTGCTAGCAAAGATAGTGTAAGAGCGTCACGCTCCTCTTCAATTTCGGTGCTTCTGTCGCAGTTTGCATTGAGTATTATCAAGTCAGGTGATTGTTCTTTAATTTGTTTTCTATTACTGACCTATTGGTCAATTTGTGCTAAATATTGATGTTTGTTAGAGTTGCTTTTATTATTATTGTGGTAACTAGGTTTGTAGCTAGTATAGTTTGACATTTTTTAGTAGTTTTTGTTGATGACGACCACCACACCACGACCTAAACCCCTCTTTCTCTCGCAGGTATCACTCCTAAACCCCTCTCTCTCTCTTCTCCCCTTCTTCCTCGGGATTTTATATTTTGTATCATTTTCATTTCTTTCTTTTTTTTTTCTTTGAATTCTGTAAATCTGTGATGTAAAGTTTATCATTTTTTTATATTTATGCTTAATTATGTGTTTTAAAGTTAAGTGAAGTCTTAATATTAGAATCGAATATTTGTTGTGTTTGATTTGAATTTGGGAGAAGAACTATGTTTTTATTATGTAAGTTTTTTTTTTTTTTTGTAGATCATGATTTGTGGCTTATATCTAAATTGTATCAAGAATGTTGGTTTGTCCTCATGTAAGTGTTTCTAATATTTCATAAACTTTGCACTAATTTGATTCTTTAATTGAGCTTCCAATTTTTTTTCTTTTCCAGGTTTGGCTCTTATATATATGAAGATACAAGTTTGACATGCAACAATGTAATTTGTTTATTGCATACTCAAAGTTTTATTTACTTACACATGTGAATATGTAATACTTTGTATATTGTAGAAATTGACCATTTTGTAATTTATATTTGATGGACGAAGTTTCTATGTTATTTATATATAAAATGCTGATTATTTGTTAAGTAATTTTGGTATTATTGATTGGTAATATAATCAAGTAACTGTATTATGAATTTGAATGAAATCGACAACAATTTTTTTGTTGTTGATTTCATTTTTTTTAATTTTTTTTTTTGGAATTTTGCGACTACCGTATTAGTCGCTAATATGTATGTGTCAGTCGCTAAATTGAGTCTCCGCCTCCTAGTTGGTCTCTTATTAGTTAGTCGCTGAGTAGTTGCTAATCAGTCGCAAAACTAGCGACTAACCCAAAATCAGTCGCCAAAATTATTTTGCGACTAGCCTTTTAGCGACTAACCATAAATTGGTCTCCGGCGGTCGCTAACTCAGTTTACCGACTGATTTACCTATTTTAGCGACTACTTAGGTCGGTCGCTAAATCTAGTTTTTCTTGTAGTGCTTTGCGAATAACTAAAAACCATGACAAGATACTCTAAGTTAAATAGCGACCTTACAACCACGGTCCACTAAGATTCAGTCATATGTTACTACGATTAGGGGTGTTCATAATTATCCGATCCGGTCGATCCGATCCGTGATCCGATCCGATTTTTCGGATATCCGATCCGCTTTTTAAGTTTTCGGATATTTCGGATCGGATATTCGAAAATTTTCGGATCGGATACGGATCGGAATATTTTCATTTTCAGATATCCGAAACATGAAATTTTTTGGATTTTTTCGGATATTTTAGGATATCCTATCCGAAATATCCGGTTTCAAGGGCGGATATCTGAAATATCCGATGATCCGATCCGAAACTTATTTTATGAACTTTTCCATTGAAAATCTCATTTTTTTTTTTTTTTAGTTTTCGGATATCCGATGGGCCGATCCGAAATTTTTCGGATCGGATTCGGATCGCATTTTTCCCGATCCGGAATTTCGGATCGGATCGGATATCCGAAATGAACACCCCTAACTACGATCATCTCCCCCATAACACCTAAAATCATGTATACTCCTATAAGGCTTATAGAATCTCATAAGGAATCCCAAAGGCTTTCAAGGCTAGCTATGGAAGTATCTTTATAAGTAGAAAAGGCACATACATATAGGAACAAAGGCAAAAGCTAGGAATAATTACGCATATTTATGAAAGTTAAGGACATGTTATTAAGTGGCAAGTTGTGAACTATAAACGTTGTACAAGCCAATCTAAGTGAACGTAGAGAGAAACAACCTAAGGATCATCACAAGTCCTCAAAAAAGGTCTCAGATAAAAGATGTCGTCGGGTCTAGAAAAATCCCAAAATAGCCTCAAAATACCCTTATTTGAATCTAGGATTTTCTCGGGGTATTAAAAAACAGACCCCATTCTAAAGTAATAGGAGACCATTTGGAAACAAATTCATGAGTTCAAACAAGCATGTAGTGGAGATTAGAAGCCTTACGAGATATATCGGGATTGAACTAATAATATATCAAATAAGATATAGAAGGCAATTCAAGTCAATGTAGATGATCTAGCAAGATTAGTTCCGTTTGGCATTGAACAAATTTGGGAAAACCACTCTCCTCCGGAGGTGGCGCCCTCTGTATTCATGGATATTTTATCAATGAATTAAGCTTGCTTGCTTTTGCCCTCAAAAAAAAAAGTCAATGTAGATGATACTAACCATACAAGAATTGTCACAAGGCATCTCAAGACCCTCATATATGTCTCGGCTAAAAAACATCTTTGGATACAAAAAAGTTCTGAAATAACCCAAAATAGCTGAATTTGAAGGTTATAAGTAACGTTTTTGGACATTGTCGTGGCCTGAACAACGATCTCATGGGATGCATCTTAAGGTCCTAAGAGACATCTGAAATCATAACCATACCTAATAATAATGGGAGCTCTAAGGCCTTTGGAGCCATTTTGGGGTTTGATTGAAAAGATATAAAGCAAGTTTTAAAGACATCTTAAGTTAATGTAAAGGGTCCCAACAACCTTAGAGTTATTTCAAGCCATCTCGAGGCCTTTTGGAATTAAAAAAAAAAGTATTCGGGTCTGAAAAACTCCTAGCCCTTATATAGCCAAATTTGAAGATTATAAATTCATGTGTTTGGACATTTTAGCTAGGGGCCTAAGAAACAAACCTCAAGGGATGTATCCTGAGGTCATAAGAGGAGTATTTGAACTTAGATCCATGCCTAAACAGGCACATGGAGCTCTTTGGAGCTATTTAGGGTTAAATTGGAAATATACTTTAACTCAATGTTAAGGTTCCCAACCACCCTCGAGTCATCCCAAGATAACTCGAGGCCCTCAAAAAATTTTAGATAAATTTTAATCTATGTGTCCGGAAAAGTCCCAAATAACCATATTAGAAGGCTATAAGTAATGCTCATGGACATTAATGGGGCATGTGAATCAAATTTTTATGGAATACATCGAAGACCAATTAAATAATATAATTCTTGAGAACCATTATATGGAGGCCTTTGGAGCTATTTTGTAATAGAGCTGAAATATATCAAACAAGATGTATATGCATTTTAGCAATCTAAAAGGTTCCAACACTCGAGAGTCATCATATGGCATCTCGAGACCCTACTCGAATTAAATAAATGCCCGGTCCAAAAAAGTCTCAAAATATCCTAAAGACAACCGAATTTGAAGGCTAATTAACGTTGTTGGGCAAACAACAAACCTCATGAGGCGCATCCTAAGATCATAGGAGACCATCTAAACTCATTTCCATGCCTAACAATAGGGGTATGGAGGTCTATATTATCATGAGACGTCTCGAGGCTCTCAAAATGATCCTAGATAAATAGCATGGTCATGTCCAAAAGTGCCAACTTTTATCCCCCGAAATAAGCGAATCTAAAGGCTATAATCCACGCTTTAGGGAATTTATGGAGCTCGGGCAATTACATAAGAATGATATGCTCAAACAAATGACCAACATATTTATACTAGGACTTAATTGATTTTCTAATTCAAGTTGGCAAAAAATGCGTATGTGAAGAAAACAAGACTACATTGATAGATGAATACCAAAAGCTAACATAAAGCCCATAAAACCCAAAAACCAAACAACACAAGAATTTCAAAAGTTCAAATATTCGAATAGATGAATATTGGATAGATAGATCATAAATGAACCTAAGTTGAAGGACAAAGATATTTATGTCCTTAAACTCATTCAAATATCAAATATTAAATATCCCATATTCCTTTTAGATATAACTGTCACCAGCTACAAATACAATGATCTCAGGACCATTGAGAATGTCACTATATATCTTTTAGCCCAGAAAACCTGATAAGATGCACGGGCCTCCAGAGTCTAGCCTACCACAATTTTGTTGTCAAAATCAAATTGTCCATTGCTAGGCCCACTTAGGTCATTTTGGAAAATTCTTTGGCGCCAAAAAAGAAACATAAAAAGTGAAAAAGGAATAATCACATTTGTAGTAAAAGCTTTGAATTATGTTTAACTTTTACTTGCAAAAAGTCTTCTTTGGTCCAACCATAGACGATAGACCTTGATGGTCATCTCGTCTTCATCCTTAATAAGCTTATAGACTTATAGGCTATACCAATCAATATTGAACCATGCATCTACATATCCTTGTCGTTGCAATTTGCCAAACATCTAGATCGCATTTACATATATAGTTGAAATCTTGATAGGTATCCTCGTCGTGATCCTATTGGCATAACTCTTTAGGGCAGGTGGGGGGCCAATGCAAAAACTTTTCTTTGGTCAGAATAATATATTATCTGTTTTGTAGTTGCAGCACTTTCACCTTTATATCTACCAACGTCAAAATTTTCACCATTACTTTTGATCATCTATTACTAAGAAGTTTGAAAAAAGTTATGAGTTGAAAAATACTCCCCCCGTATTTAAATAGATGCTCCTTTTTTACTGGTAGATTTGTCAATACACAACTTTGACTATTAAAATCTCTAATTATTTATTAGTAATTATAAAAATTGATTTTTTGAAAATATAGGCTGAGACAAATTCAACCATATCTTATATGCTGATATTTGGTTTTATACATATGTTGAAAATTATGGTCAAAGTGGAGTTTGTAAATGGTATCAAAAGTCAAAACATTACTACCCGGCTCTTTCTTATGTACCGTAATTGTTCCCTAATATTTGATGTAATTCATATTACAATCTTAATTCTTCTTGTTGTTCATACAAGGAAAATTCATAACTGGGCTCCTCCCGATCTTGTTTTGATCCCTGAACTATATGTTCCCATAATCCCATTATAAAAAAAACATATATTATTTGCGTTTATATATTATGGGCTACTTTACCAGAATACCAGTTATATATTGGACGGTTTTATACAGAATCCCATTTGAAAGGGACTTTGGTCAGCATTTGTAGACTTGTCATTTCAGACTCACTGAAGATAAATTGGAATGTGGTTGAAAAAACATGGGATGCGTGTGAGAATTTTCCATTAGCATACTTGAGCGTAAACTCGAGAAGAAGAGCAATTTAATTTCTCAACAAGACAAAACTAGAGAAATTGTACGTAGTAGTAATCAGAAAAAGGGTTGTTGATATTTTTGACAATAAATAAATTTCTGGGTTCAAAATATGCACTTTCTATCTAGATATTTACGTGGAAAAAAGGCCTTCTTTTCTACCTTTTGGCAGCACTATAGTCTATAGTGCTACTGTGCTGGTTAAAGGTGCACGGTGGTCCTCTGCCATTGACCACTACTTGATGATGTGGGTTGGATGGGGTTAGCCTACTAGTCTACTAGCAAGTAGCAAGTAACAACAAAGGGGGTAAGTGCATGCATGTATAACTTGAGTTCCACTACAGACCTTCGATAAGATAAGAAACACGTACCGACGTACATTTTCGAAGTAGATGGGCTTATGTGAACTAGCGCCTATCTTACTATTCATCGTGACCCAAAGTCTTGGTCTAAATCTATTACTGTTGGGCATGTGTGGAGTTTGTGCAAACAAGCACGCCCACGAAGGCAACCCAACACAAGCAAGGAGGCCCAACACCCACAGCAGCACGGGCGGGCCATCATTGGGCTCGGGAGGGCAGCAGGCCCGGGCGGGGAGATGAGGGCCCGGACGAGCGAGCAATGCCCAGTACCTACTGCCTTCGAGGCAGTTTGTGAGCTCCTCCCACAGCCCGGGCGGGCTGGGTTGTGGCCCGGGCGGGCTGTCTCGAGCTCGGGCATGCGTTATTTCGGGGCTTAGAAGGCAGGATCTAGCAGTGGGCCTGAGCCCGGGCGGGCAACCCAGATTTGTCGCGGAATTTCACGGGTTTGAGATTAATCTCGACCCTTGGATTGTTTTAAACCTCTTAAAGTATATAAACCCCCCCTCTTTTATGTTTTAGGTAATCATCCACACAAAGAGAGATCAACCTAGGGTTTAGTAAAGAGGAGAGAGAAAATAGCATTAATCTCATCATTAATGCTTGTATTGTTCATCCATTTTCTCCATTAATCAAATGTGCTTGCTTTGTGGGTTTTTTCTCCCGGTGCTCGGGTTTTCCCACGTAAATCGGTGTGTTTTCATTACTTTCCTATTTATGCTTAGTATCATCACTTTCCATTGATTGTTGCTTAGTATTAATTACAAGTAATTAGTTGTTTTGCTTAATCTAATTCTCAACAATTGGTATCAAGAGCTAAGGTTTTAACTTGGGGAAAAGTTGAATTAGATTTGTATGCAAAACTAGTTATTTGTTGATTGGAGTTCAAAGTTTTTTGCTTTGTGGATATAAAGTTGTGATTTTTGAACTTGGGTTGTTGTTCAACAATGGAGGATGGAAAGGTGAGACTTGAAAGGTTTGATGGGAAAGATTTTGGCTTTTAGAAGATGCAAATAGAGGATTATTTGTACCAAAAGAATCTCTTCCTACCACTTGAAGGTAAAAGGCCAAGTGGTATAAAGGAAGATGAATGGAAAGTGCTAGACCAGAGTGTTGCTTTCAATGTCAAGGATGCAAAAACAACAACGGATTTGATGGAAACTTTGTCAAGTATGTATGAGAAACCGTCGGCTATCAACAAAGTATACTTGATGCGCCGTTTGTTTGATATGGAAATGGTTGATAGGAGTTCGGCCGTCGAACACATCAATGAGATCAATTCGATTTTGGGTCAATTGTCTTCGATGGATATAAAATTTGAGGATGAAGTGAAGGCATTGATTCTGTTGTCTTCTTTGCCCTTGTCATGGGAAACTATGGTGACCGCCATTAGCAACTCCTCCGGCAAAGAGAAGTTGAAGCATGATGATGTGATAGACTTGATCTTGAGTGAGAGCATTCGAAGGAGAGAGTCCGGTGAATCATTGGGTGGTGCTTATAGTAGTGAAAGTAGGGGGAGAAGGAATCAACAAAGAGGAAATGCAAGTCATGGAAGATCGAAGTCAAGAGGGCATGTGAAATCGAATGGGGGAGCTCATGTGGTGTGTTGGGGGTGTGGTGATGAAGGGCACTTGAAAAGATATTGTCCAAAGAGAGTGAATGGGAAAGGGAAGAAGAAGGTTCAAGAAAGTGATGAAGAAGATGCATCAACTAACTTGACTTCGGAGTACATTTCCGATGCTTTGATGGTAAGCATGGGTGATCCGAAAGAGGTGGTTGGATGCTCGGGATCATGGGTCTTGGATTCGGGTTCTTCCCACCATTCCTCACCATACAAGGAGTTGTTTCGGAATTTTAAATCCGGAAAACTTGAATAAGTCTATCTTGCGGATGGCAAGGTAGTGGAAGTCATGGGGAAGGGTGATGTGAGTATGAAACTCACTCATGGTGGCTTGTTGGAGTTGAAGGATGTCAAGTTCATCCTAAAGTTGAAGAAAAGCTTGATATCCGTGACTTAACTTGCCAAGTCGGGCCACAAGGTTGTGTTTGATGGTGGTTCTTGCAAGATTGTCAAGGGAGCTATGGTCATAGCTCGGGGGACAAGAAATGGAACACTTTACACCATGGGGGGCACAAGAAAGGAGCCCGAAATTGGGGTGAGAACTTCATGGAAGGTGTCGTTTGGTCGGGAATCTATCGATAGTGGGCCAAGAGATGAAAACCGCGGTGAAGCGGTATCCCGGTGGCAAATTGACCGGTAAGCACACAAGGTGAAGGACGACACACAAGCATGATGTGCCGGAAATCCTAAGTGGAGCAAAGGGTGTTTTGTTCAAGTGGGGGGCAATGTGAGTTTGTTTCTAAAGCAATGAGAAGCTTCTTTGGCTTAGGTGATTATTATTTTGTTGGGGTTGGTTTATACCTCAATGTGCTTCCTTGGTTGGAGAGGAAGTGGATTACTCTTGGTTGAAAAGGGAGAAATCTTCATTTTGTTGTGGTGCCTTTAGATGAATCGACCTCCGGGTTAGGAGGGTGGGTAGGTTTGTGTAGAGATGTTACAATGAATTGGAGATGGTGTTGTTGAGAATCAAAGTCAATGTAGACTTTGATGTCTTGTATTATTGGAGTTGGTGCTAACTCCAATGTCTTTTCTTCGATATAGTGGAGATGTGATGTCATGGGGATGCTTAGTCTAGGTGGGAGCATGGTGATAATGCTCGGGTTTACATCTAGGTGGGAGCATGGTCATGATGGGTTTGGATGATGATGTTTTGGGTTTGTATATGGTGTTGCATATGGGGTTGCGTATGAGTTGTATGTTGTGTTGATTTGGTCGTTTGAGACTTTGTTTGCCCAAATCTCCAAGTGGGAGATTGTTGGGCATGTGTGGAGTTTGTGCAAACAAGCACAACCCACGAAGGCAACCCAACACAAACAAGGAGGCCCAACACCCACAGCAACTCGGGCGGGCCATCATTAGGCTCGAAAGGGCAGCAGGCCCGGGCGGGCAGATGAGGGCCCGAGCGGGCGAGCAATGCCCAGTACCTACTGCCTTCGAGGCAGTTTGTGAGCTCCTCCCACAGCCCGGGCGGGCTAGGTTGTGGCCCGGGCGGGCAGCTTGTCTCGGGCGGGCAGCCTGTCTCGGGCGGGCTATCTTGAGCTCAGGCGTGCGTTATTTCGGGGCTTAGAAGGCAGGATCTAGCAGTGGGCCTGAGCCCGGGCGGGTAACCCAGATTTGTCGCGGAATTTCACGGGTTTGAGATTAATCTCGACCCTTGGATTGTTTTAAACCTCTTAAAGTATATAAACCCCCCTCTTTTATGTTTTAGGTAATCATCCACACAAAGAGAGATCAACCTAGGGTTTAGTAAAGAGGAGAGAGAAAATAGCATTAATCTCATCTTTAATGCTTGTATTGTTCATCCATTTTCTCCATTAATCAAAGGTGCTTGCTTTGTGGGTTTTTTCTCCCGGTGCTCGGGTTTTCCCACGTAAATCGGTGTGTTTTCATTGCTTTCCTATTTATGCTTAGTATCATCACTTTCCATTGATTGTTGCTTAGTGTTAATTACAAGTAATTAGTTGTTTTGCTTAATCTAATTCTCAACAATTACTTCATCTGTTTTTTAATACTCGCAAGTCGCAACCATGAAATATACACAAGGATCAAGGAGAGTAGAAAGATAGAGAGAGATAAAAGAAAATCCATGTGTTAAAAGAGAGAAATTAAGAGAGAGCATATTGCCATAAATGTCAACGTTGCAAGTATTATATAGAAATTCTTGAAATCGAAAACGTATTGCAAGTACTATTAGAAAAGGAGAAAGTATTAAATATGCATGTATGAGATAATATATCACCACTAGAAAACTTCATGCACCAAACTGCAAGAACTATTTGTTAAGACTTAAGAGAACAACAAACGTGTGAGTTATTTTACATGAAAGGACGATAAGCATATAAAAGTTCGTTGAGCTACTTCATCTACAATAATATATATATTAACTCCTATTACACTAAACAAAAACCCTACAAAAACACTTCAACCTTCCGCCGCAGGCTCGCTGGTGGCCGCAGGGGTTGCCGGCGAGCCTGCGTCGGGTTCTTTATCGTTCCTTTTTCGTTCCTTCGCCGTCCCATCTAGGTCCTTTCGAGTTTTTCGTTTTGCGTTCGCGTCGCCGGCAAGTAACAGTTCCCCCTACCCAGTCGCCGGCAAGTCAGTAAGTCTATTTCCTTTTTTCGCGTCATTCTTCTCGATCTCCTCCCTCCCCTTGTCAGTCTTCGGTCTGTCTGTCCCCCTCGTCAGTCCGTCGCGTCGCACCACTGCTCCGTCGTTGCTTAGTTCCCCCATCCCCTAGTGTTTGTGGTCGTCGGCGAGTTAGTCGCCTAGTTTCGTTTCCCCTCCCCGTAGTCTCGTTTGGGCTTCCCCTCCCCCTCCCCCCGGTTGACGGTTTGGGCTTCCCCCTCCCCCCTCCCCCCTCACCCCTAGATTCGTCGGTCACGTTGTAGGGCATCCCTTTCCCCCTCCCCCTTAGTGTTAATCGGGTTTACAATTCCCCTCCCCCTCCCCCCCTTAGTGTTGTGTCGGATTTATAGTTTTCCCTCCCCCTAGTTTACTTTTGGGCTTCCCCTTCCCCTCCTCCCCAATTAGTGTTGCGTCCCGCTTTCATTTTCCGGTGGTTGTGCGCATTTCGTTGTTTAGTTCGTGGTTGTATTAGTATGAGTTTGTTGTTGGTTATCTTAACCTGCTTGATACTTTTGTTAATTGCTGGAGGTTGTATTTGTCTTCAAAATGTTGGATCTGGGTTATGTGATTGGTTAGGATTTGTGTGGCAAGAGATTTCATGGATGGAGTATGTTTTATCCGATTTTGAAAATCGGATGGTTCTTCGAGATCTAACTTTGGTTAGATTTCAATCTCGCTTGGTAATGATTTTCACAATTATTGCCTTGACAGAACGATATCTGAAGACGGCTCCCCAATTTGTCAATTGGGTTTATAGCGCGCCAACTCATTTGAGCTTCTCATCAAAGGAGAAGCCTTCAATACCCTTCCAAAAGGGTATCGAGTCACAAAGGAATGTGACTCTCCCAGGAAACCTGGTCGTAGAATCCCATGTGACAGGAGGTCATTGGGATTGGTCCTGTAGCGAGTTCCTAATCTCGCTGTTACTTTCCTGCCCCGCTTGTGAAATCAGCCCTCTTCTCTCACTCCTTTCGTCAGAGTTATGGCGATCGTCATCCACCGGAAGAAGCGTTTTACTACAGTTATCTATCAACTCAGACCTCCAGATCGAGCAGTTTTATCCTAGCTTAAGTTATTTCTGTTTTTTGTAGTTGCTATGTAAGAGCGAGTATCGCTCAGTTTAGTTTCTTTGTGTTTGTTTGGTTGTATTAGCATTAGGCTGTACTTCCGCTTTTAATTAATGCATATTTTCCCCGTTGTCAAAAAAGGAAAAAAAAACTCCTATTACACTTGTATATGAGTATAGATTGATTCATGTACCAATGACATATACTCTTGATAAATTAATAGCAATATGCATAGGGAAATTTAGCAAGGGGCCTGAGTATATTAGACCATAAATATATTGATCAGATTAGAAAGAAGATATTTAGATGATACCCAGAGAACATATAGGAACAATTTGCATACACTAGACTAGATTAGACTAGATTATACGCGATGACTATTTTAATGAACTTCTTACAAAAAATCGAGATTAGATTAGAAAAATCAAATCAAAAAGATCAGGCAAGCTAAAACGTACTAGATGATTCAAACTAGAACACACTAGATTTCAATTTTTTTGGATGGAGATGCCTTATTTTATGAGAAGAGATTAATACCCCCCTTGCTAATGGATCTACAGATTTACTACTAAAGAGTAAAGACTACTATATTGGTACTTCATTGACGATAGCCCTTATACTTCATCTGTACAATACTACTAGTAAATTGGTATCTCACACAATTATAATTTACCAATTCCTTCTTCAACTAATACCGAAAAAAAAAGAAATTGATATTCAAACCTCTTCACAATGATATATCATTTTAGTACCATGTTATATTGTTATTGATGATATCAATTGAAAAACATAATACTTCTATATAACCAAGGACCCTTGGGTCCAATGGTATGGCTTCCTATCTTCCACATGGGAGACCAAGGTTTAAATCTTGGTGGAAGCAAAAATTTCAATATTGTTGGGGGGGAGGGAGGGGTGTGGGGCTTGTTGGGCCTCTGGGTGAGTGGCCCTGTGCGAGAGCAGCCCGGAGGAAATTCATCTTACCACGGGTTCCCGAAAGGGGGCCCAAAAAAAAAAAATACTTCTATATTGGTACGGGTACACAACCATTAGATATATTCCAAATAACAACTCTCCTTATGGCTTATAGTACTATATTATTAAGTGGTCGTCATACTCGTCAATGCCCACCCTTACTCGTACTGTTTGTACAAGTTCTTTTTTGTTTTTTGAGGGGACTCCTACAAGTACAATTATATATAGCTGAATTATAGAGATAAAAATAAGAGAAACATCTAGATTATGCGAGGTTGGATATTAAAATTTTAGTTGGCGTTACGTTAGCTTCATTCAGGTACTTCTCTAGTTCTATAATTAATACTTCTATAGTTGTTTTATAGATAAAAAAATACATAATTTACTTCTATTGACTATTATATTGTTTACTGCAATTGTAAATTCTTAGTCAATAAAGAGTATATTGGACCTTGTATATATGTTTACATATTTATGTTGTATAGTTTGGGCCTAAAGCCTTGTCTTATTAGGATGTATATAAGCTTCCTTCTTTACAGTAATACAATCAGATCAAATCATTAAAACCCTTAACAAACTTATCATGGTATCGGAGCCACACTAATAAAACCCTATTTTTTTTGTATCCCTGACCGTCGCCGCTGCTGTGCCGGAGCACCACCCGCGTGGACAAGCTTCTCGCCATGACTGACGGTGACGAACTCGAACCTGCTTCTCCCTTCTACCTTGGCTCGGGGGACCAGCCAGGTAATCTGATTACTCATGTTCTTCTCACCGGTGACAAATATGTCACCTCATCTCGGGCGATTACTCTTTCCTTAATGGCTCGCCGGAAATTTGTGTTTCTTGACGGTACAATCTCCAAGCCTACTGACACGAAAAAATTATTAGATTGGGAGACCGTTAACTCTATGATTGTATCTTGGATCTTGCGAAGTATGGAATCCAAGATTGCCATGTCTATCCCTTTTCATGATGATGCTCAATCTTTATGGTCCTATCTTGAGCGTCGGTTTTGCGTCGCCAACAGCCCTCGATTGCAGCAACTTCGTACCTCCATTACTTACTGTAAGCAATCGAATTCCATGCCTATTGATGACTACTATAACCGATTGATGTCCTTGTATGACGAGCTCTCTCGTTTGAAGCCTTTACATGCTTGTACTTGAGGCAAGTGTTCTTGTGATATTGCTGGGAAATTTGCTGCTGATAGGGAGGAAGAAAAACTCCACCAATTATTTATTGGTCTCGATGATGACAGGTATGGCACCGTGCGCTCGAACTTGCTGTCTCAATCACCTCCTCCTACTCTCGAACGTGCTTACCAAGCCCTGGTTCAGGAGGAACGCTAGAGAGATCTTGCTCGCAGCAAGGTCGTCTCGGCCGAGACTCATGCCCTTGCCTTGCAGGTTGATTGCCCCTCTCCTCGCCCCGATAAATCAAAGCTGGCCTGCTCTTATTGCAAGCGGCGCGGGCACGATAAAGCCTCGTGCTTCAAGCTTCATGGCCCTGCTCCTTGGTGGGTCGAAAAATTTGGCCAAGGGGACACTTCCTCCACTGCCCCACCTGCTGTCGCTTCTGCCGTCACGCCTGCTGCTGCTCCAGCCCCTCGTGGTGGTCCGTCTCGTGCTCATGCTGTGACTGACGAGTCGGGGGGTGTCTCTAGTGCTGCGAGCTTCACTTCTCCTCTTGAGGAATTGAGTCCATCTCAATTTCAGGTTTTGTTAAATATGATTAATGCTGAAAAATCGAATATAGATCGTATGACAGGTGATTCTCTTTCTTTATCCTAGATCCTTGATACTGGTGCCTCGCACCATGTCACGGGCAACCGGTCTTATTTAACTAATGTTCACCGCATCATGGATAGTCATGTTGGGTTGCCTGATGGCCAACATGTTGTTGCTACTATGGAGGGTCATGTGACTCTTTCTCCTGCTCTTACTCTTGATCATGTGTTATATGTCCCCTCTCTTAATTGTAACCTCATTTCGGTTTCACAGCTGATTGATGCATCTTCTTGTGTTGTTCGATTTACTGATTCCTTGTGTGCTATTACGCTCGGGGAACCTGATTAGAGCCGGTGAACGTCGAGATGGACTCTACTTCTTTCGCAAAATCCCAACTGTTCATGCTGTGTCTGCTCCTGTTCTCTCCGAGTTTGAGTTGTGGCACAATCGGTTGGGGCATCCTTGTGACCGAGTAGTCAAGTTAGTTCCTGCTATTCGTGAGAGTAGTTTTAAGAAACAGTTGAATAAAGCTTGTGTAGTTTGTCCTCAAGCTAAACAAACACGTGATTGTTTTCCTATTAGTGACAGTAAATCTGACCGTATTTTTGCATTGATTCACTGTGATTTGTGGGCTCTCTATAGGACGGCCTCTTCTTGTGATGCTATTTGACTTTGGTGGATGATTATTCTCGTTCTGTGTGGGTATATTTGTTACGTGCTAACACAGAGGTTCAGAAAGCTTTTTCTTCTTTCTTTGCTATGGTTGAATGCCAATTTGAGACTACAGTTAAGATTGTGCGCAGTGACAATGGTACTGAATTCCGTTGTATGTTAGACTACTTTGATCAAAGTGGCATTTTGTTTCAAACCTCTTGTACTGGTTCCCCACAACAAAATGGTAAGGTTGAGCGTAAACACCGTCACATTCTAAATGTTGCTCGTGCTTTGATGTTCAAAGCAAATCTTCCTATTACTTTCTGGGGGTGAATGTGTTCTTACTGCTGTTTATCTCATTAATCGCACTCCTTCTAGTGTGTTAGGAGGCAAAACTCCCTATGAAGTGTTGTGTGGTAAAGTTCATGATTTTGTTGTTCTGAGAGTTTTTGGATGTTTGTGTTTCGCTTATGATCAACGTGCCAAAGGAAATAAGTTTGCTCCGCGGAATCGGCAGTGTATTTTTGTTGGTTATCCTAATGGCCAGAAAGGTTGGAGATTGTATGATCTTGCGACAGGGGATTTTTTACTAGTTTTTTATGTTAGTGTTTCTAATAAACTTAAGTCTCTCTCTCCAATGGAGAGTTTTTCTACTCATATATTGGGTTTTTTCTCTCCATGTGAGAGTTTGGAGACTTTGTTTTTGGTTTTTTATGTAATTCAAGAGGTTGATTTGTTGATCGAAATTTGTGCGGGGTTGCAACAGATGTCAATACTTCGTTTACTATCACTTGAATTGAATCCAGTTCTACTTCAAAACTACAAAAGATCGACAGACCCCCTTGTAGAAGGCTGCATCAGACAACGATGTGAAAGACGAGGGTTTTCGAAAGTGTTATATCTACTCAACGATCGTGGTTTTGTCACATTAGAATTGTATTTATTTCATTTTGATATGTATTTGTTTAGTTTTGACTTCTATTGTAGATGTCGTATGATTTTGAATCAATGAATTAATTTTATTTTCAAAAATAATATGTGTAGTCGTTTGTCTATTAGATGAGATGCATTGACTTTTTACGCTATTTATATCATCTCAAATAAAACAACTTTTAATTTGTAAGATACTGTTACATTTATCTCAATGTATATTTACCAAATCTTCAACTCTCTACAATTTTTACTATTAAAAAAATTAAATATATTAATGCTTGAAGTTGTATGTTAGTAGGTGTTCAAAGGCAAAATCTTACAGATATTGGGCGTGTTCGACACAAGCTTTCTAAGAAGTTTTTAGTGTCTTGACTAAGTCAAAACACTAATTAAAAAAATAATAGTGTTTGGTAAGTTAGTGGTGTAAGTAGCTTTTAGTGGTATAAGCAGTGTTTTAGTAGTGTTTGTGAAAAGCTACAATCTGCAGCTTTTAGGGTAGCGTTTAGTGGTGCATAAATTATATAGTAACGTTTTGTTTGAGTTTTTAATTAATTATTTGTAAACAGCTACTTTGACAGCTTCTATTACCGAACATCAATATCTTATACCGCTACTTGGACAACTAAGGGCCTGTTCTCCCCAACTTATTTTTAGTTCAGTTCAGTTAAATTCAGTTCAATTCAGTTCAGTTCCTAAATGATAATCATTACTATTAATTAGTTATAATCTAATTCGCCCGATTGATTCGATTCAATTCAGTCGATTCGCCCGATTCGGTTCGATTCGGTTGTTTTTACGCCGAAAACAGCCCTAACAATGGGCCTACACACCAACCACTAACCGTTACGAAATTCTTTCCGACAGAGCTAAAAGCTACAACCACATTCCACAGCTATTGTTGCCGAACACGGCCATTAAAAAGTTAGATAAATTACAATGTAGAACTCTTTATTTATTTTTATCACGATTATTGTTGTGATTTGTGGGACTAAAATGAGAAAGTTAAAAAAGGCCCCTGAGCAACATGAAGGGGCGCTAAGATACAGGGCTCAAACGCTAAATACTCAGGGGAGTAGTTGCATCTGTCATTTGTTCGATCTTATTTTTTTATTTGTGATTGGCAAGGCTACTCTTTCTGTTTCAGGATTTGGCTTTTGCCACTTGATCAACTTCATTTCATCCGGCTGTTCCTTTGTTTGTACTTGTACCCACTCTACATATTTTTGCGTCATTTTTTTTATTCCTTTTTTTTTTCGTGTCAAAGTCTCATATATAGTACCTTTGTGGCTTTGTTTTGTCACCTCTTTTTAATAGGGACATTTGTTTTCTCAATGAACCAAGAAAAAAAGTGTAAAATGCAAAGAAAAGTGAAGTATAAGTAAAGATAAAGTAAAAGAAATTGAGAGTGGAAAAGAGAGTATTGAAAATCATGGGACATCTATTTAAATAATTAATTTTAATATTAAGTTAAACGGATATAGGGTACTCGTCCTTTTAAAAGTTAATTTTTCAAATAAATTAAATGGAAATAGAGTATATATTGGGGTTGTCGTTTGTGTTGAGAAACTTCAATAAGAATGAAAGGGATGGCAACAAGATATTGTGAAGGTTCGAGAGCTCTGATGGGTCTGATCGCTGGTAAACCTGCATAACACACAACTAAAAAAACTACGCTGGAGGTTTTTCTGGGAATGCCCCTCTGCCTCTCAAGTCAGTGATGATGTGATCAAGGTAGAGAGAGAATGTAGTAAATGTAGAGACTAGAGAGAGATGCTCTAACTTTTCTAAGTGAGAATTATTGAATATCTTCTTAAAGATGGGACAATGACTATTTATAATGGCTGGGTAAGGAAGATATTTGAGTCAACTTTAGCTGGTGGATGGTTAACTTCCCTAGAAGTAGGGGTACTTTGGTAATTTTGCTAGAAATGGGCTGGTCAATTAAATGGGCCCAAACAATTGTCTTTAATATAAACGGAGTTTCTCTTCCCAAAAAAAGGACAGTAAAGCAACTAAAAACACAAAGGGAGTATTATTCTTACACAGTGGGAATACTAGAGTAATATCGAAGCATGTTTAGTGTTTAGAAACCAAGGGAATATGTCATATTTATGTGACCTTTGGACTTTGGTGTACTCCATTATTGAAAATATAGCTTGTGCTCCATTACTAAAAATCTAGCTTAGGCTCCTTTATTCTTCAAATAATTAAAACAAATTCCACATGACAAGAAGAACAAGTTTTAACTTTCTTTTTTCTTGAAGCATATAGCTTTTCTTGGATGCTTTGTAGCAAGCATTAGCTACAATATGAATCCTTATATGTAAATAAATGTGGAAATTTGTGTGATTCGTAAGATACAAGTGGTTAATGATAGATTCTATAATCAATAACTACCAGATTGTGGCCAGACTTTACTGAAAAAGAATGAGATGACATATCCGATATTATTGCATGGCAATATACAAGAATTCGTGTGATTATATTTAGGTAAATTGCCTAATTCATATGCTACGTTCTTGGTTTCTTTTCCTGCGTGCTCTCCTGGTGCTATTATCTTACGCAAATTGCATGTAAATATGATTATTATTTTATTAGTGTGCTTTACAGAAAGAAAGGCATGAAGAAAGGTTGTTAAGAAAATGACTTCACTAAATTTGGTAAGGCCATTTTATAGGGTCCCTTAGGACTGGCTTAAGGGAAACACCTAGTGTTTTTGGTCAAGTTGGGCTGCCCTTCCTCGAAATTTCTTGCTTGCCTTTTTGTTTTATTGTATGTAATTTTATTTTTTTCAAAGGGTCTGAGCCAAGAAAGTACATACTATACACACTGTTGTCGGCTACTTAACTCCTGTATTCTTTGACCAAACCAAAAAAAGGAGGGTTATCCAAGTTTAATTCTATGATGCTAATCATCATAGTCTTTGTAGTAGAATTTTCCTATATCTATATGATATCTTGTGCGTAATAGTACCACTTTTGGAATGAAGTTTAGGGAAGATATTGTTGGCAATTGGCATCATATCGCACACTTCACGGTTTGTGGAGCCTAATAATTATCAATTTGAAGAATTATAAGGTACCACTATCGTATCATATTGTGTACTTAGCTTAGTTACTTAAGTAAAGGGTCGAGCAGTTCAAAGATATAAAAGATCCTTTATGACTCTTATACAATTAAGAAATTTAAAAACTATTGACAGTACTTTTTTAGGCTGGTAAGGAGAAATGTTCAACTGGATCAAAACCTTACAGAGTTCAATCGGCCTAATAATTTAATAGGCTTCTTGGAAAAGGGAAGAAAGTTAAGGGGAATTCCAAACCAAACCAAAGTGGCTCAAATAAGGTTTGGTCCCCACAAAATTAAGATTATGAGATGCAAACCTTACCATTAGCCACTAAAACAAGTGTTGCATGATGTGTTTTGATTACTATTATGTTATGTCTTTGTTAATTGTAAAAATTGAGAATTGTTGGAGATATTCTAGTCATTCTAGTCCAAGAAGTTACAAGCTCAACACTCATGTTATGGAACTCAATGGTCACAATTAGTTACCACTTCAGCCAACTCCACAAGTTCTTTTATATTATGTTATACTTTAAGAGATTTTACATCTTAGTTTCGTTATTATTAGTTGTTAAGTCCATGTTTTACATCTTATTTGGCGCATTTGGAGGAGGAAATTGATGTATTTGATGTTAGTTTCAGTGAGTTTGTGCTTAAGTTGTGTAAATTGAGAAGAACTGCAAAATTATGTGAGAACTAAGGATTTTAGGCCCTTTTGGAAGCCCGAGAGCAACATAGGTGGAAGTAGTGTGCTTTGGGGTGGAGTTGGAGGTTTATGGGTTTCACACAAGGTCTAGGGAGCTCAAGATCATCAAATTTGATTGTTAAAGGAAGAATAAGAGTGCAGGATGACCACGACTCGCGGAATACAACAGTAGCTCGCGCATCAAAGTCTAGACCTTCCCGCGACTCGTGGTCAGAGGCGCGACTCGCGGCGTTGGGCGCGCCTAACAGTTATTGTAGCAGCCCGAGGTGGATGCGGGTTGACGATTTCTTTTATGTTATTTTCTTGTTTTTTATTTTAGTTAGTTTTCGAAAATTATAAATACTTCAGAGTGTTTTTCTTTAGTTTTAAAGACATTGTTACGTTATTATTAGTTTTAGCCCTAATTGAGTTTTCTTTGCTATTTGGAGACTGAAGATTATGTATTAATTGAATTTCGGATTCATTCTCCATTCAAGCACTATTAATCAAGTTTTATTCTTTGCCTTCTCTTTATTTATTTCAATTATGTTTTCAATTAAGTTTGTTGTGTTTATTTCCATTAGTAGTGAGTAGTCTTTTTATCTAAGATTGAGTTGAAACCTAGTATAGATTGATCATATGATTTTCTTCTAAGTCCCATGTTATCTCTATTATATAAGCCAAGGGAGGAGGTATGGTGTCCCCATTTGAAATGACGAGAATACCCTTTAAAAAGTTAAAACAACGTTTTCTTTTTGTACAAAAATTAAAAAATGAGAATCAATATAATGCAATTTGCCATATGGAATATGCAATCATCATTAATAACTTGACAAAATAGATTGACACAATCAATTCACGAAATTAATTAGAATCTTCAATCAAAAAAGTTAGCGATATATCCTAACAACGTAATACTTCGTATTTACAAAGTTCAAACAATATGCTTTACTAACAATTATAATCGTTAAAAAACTATATTAAAGCCTCTGACAAGGAATTATTAAATCAGCGACCAAATTTTCAATGACGGAAATGAACAGTTAAAAATCGGTCACCTTCAATTTAAAAAGATAATAACATCTACAAACGAACCTCAATAGTCTACATCACTACCAAAATAATTTTAGATTAAAAATATGTCCATTCGTACATAAGCTACATAAGGTTGTTGACGCACGCATCGCGTGCATATACGACTAGTTGAATTATATGCTTAGGGTTTGATGATATTGTTTTTGTCGTTAATTTTGCATCATGCTTTGCCCTAATTTTTAATGAAAGTTGGAGTTTAAATTAGGACTTATGTGCTGCTAGATTGTTATCTTATTGATTGAGTTCATCAACAAATGTTGATTTAAGTAATCTTGTCATTAGTTTGAATTCTCCCATGAAGATAGGTGAGAATTAGAATTGAGAATCGCTTGACATTGGTTCTTATTACTTCTAATTATGTGTGTAAGCCATGAAAATAGGAGATACACATGTTAGTTAGGCCTTTTGTTATCACGAAAGTGGGCTTTAATTTGGTATTGAGGAATGGCTAAGTATCTAGTTTCGATTTGCAACTGTGCTTTATTGCTGAGTTATAAAGGAATGTCAATCTCATCTAAGCTATAATTAAATAACTGGGATATGAGTTTTGTTTTGATCAATTCATTTTAGTATTGATGCTCAATCTTAGTGTTTTAATTATCATATTTATCATAGTTTCTCATCTTTGGTTATTAGTTTAGCTGTTACTCCTGTTAGTTACATAGACTCTTCTTGATTTTGAATTGTGTAGCTATTTCATAGTATATAATCAACTAGTGTTTAATCTTGCACCTCCCTAAGTTCAAACCTGTATGTGCTCAGACACTATTCACTTGCGGTATTAAAATAAAACCTTAACATTAATACTACAAATAAGGACCTTCAACTCAACACAAACATTTAGTTCTTACATCATTAAGGGCCTTATATATATCTTTTTTTCTTATTCTTTTTTATTACTTGGAAGCTGTTACTCATGGATTTCTTTCTTTCTTGAGGTTCATTTAGTATCAGTGCAGGTTCATTAATCTGCTTTCTTTTTTCAAAAAAATTATTTAATTTTGCGATAATTATCATGTTTCTATTGTGATATATGGAAACCTAGGTTTTTTCGATTCTTTTATCAATATTAAAAAATTTATTAGTCCATTATGAGTTGATATGGTCCCCGAGACATTATAACTTTCCTTAAATTTGATTAGTCCATTATGAGTTTATTGAGGATCATTCTTTCTTTGTACAAATTATGTAAAATTTCCATTTACAGTTCTCTGGTTGTTTTTCTTTTGAATGCTAGTAATTGACTGCGATACCAAATCTCTCTTTCACAAAGATCGTCCTACATGTATTCTTCATTTATATCCTTCAAATAGTTTTTTTTTTTTTAATGAAATAAGTTTATATTATTTTTAATGCAACCATTAATAAAGATAGAAAAAATCTACGCGGATTGCGTATTTGCGTTATTGGCTCAAAACAAGCTAGGTTTTGTTAACGCCTTTTTTTTCTTAAACTTGATACAAGCTAGAATGATTTGATATTATCTTGGTTTTGGCATCCATCATAAAAAACGTAAAATTACAACGAGTATCGGTTTTGTATAGCCCTACTATTGCAAGGGAAATTCAACAAGATCTACCAAAAGGTTTGGATAAATTAGTTCAGTAACTTAGTCATACTCATATGAGCAAAAACTAAAATTTTTGTCACAAAGGTGCGTAACTTGGAATTGAAAAGTATTTCACTAATTAAGACAGGGGCGAGGCATAGTAGAAGCATAAGAAGGCCATGACCCCGGCAACAGGCTAAGAAAATTAAGAAAGTGAAAATAAAAATTGTATTAATAGATTGGCCCTCCTCCACAACCATGTTTAGATTTTTTTTGTTAAATTGGCCCCCACCACAACCAAACCTGGGTTCTCCCCTGAATTAAGATTAAGTAACTTGGGTCTTGGGATAAGAATAAAAGTGTAAATCCTTTTCTTATGTGTACTTGGCTACTTGGCACTTGCAATGGATGCACATGCAACTTGAGTACTTGACTCAAAAAATTCTCAAGGCGGGCCAAGATGAAAGACTCATTCATAAATAGTATTGTTGTTTAGTTGCACAATTATGGGAAGGAAAACTTCTTGAAGTGTTACGGCTGTTAAGGATATTAGATATATGTGACAAAAGGGGAAAAAAATTTCTAAAAAGTTGCATATCCAGTGTTGTGTCAAACTAACTCCACAAATTTCATCAATATTAACCAAACGAGAAATATACTTCTAATAACCTAAATACCTAATCAATTGAGCTTCCTTCACAACACACCCCGTAAACAAGTGACATTAATGAAACATTGTTGCGTGATGCTTATAAAAATTTACTAAAAGTAAATCAGAATTTAATTCGTCATCTCAAGGTGGGTCAGTAGTGTCCACCTTCTACATCATTCCATGTTCCCTTGCTAATTTTTCTCGCTTTTGTTTTTTTCTTTCAAGTATCATTATTAGTAATAAATAGATCCCTCCTTAATAACTGCTCACTGTTAACAACAGTTATCTCAACTTCTTTTAACTCTTGGCCATAAAAAAAAATCTTTTTTATTTCTCGTGAAATCATTTCATCTTTAACTCTTAAGTATGTGTGTTTGAATACACCCAATCCTATAGGCTTTTTCCGATACACCTAACTTTTGAGGCATTCTTGTAAGAATATTTTTTCACTCATTTCGAATAACTTCTAATGAGCTAATTACAGCCTCAAATATTGAAACTGAATAAATTCATATATTGAGACAAATTCATTTTACATTTTACATATTTTTATTTTTATTTTAATAGATATTTATAAGATATTTAAATAGTTTAAAAGTCAAAATGTTTCCATATCTATAGAAAATAAAATTCTTTCATTTTATTTCACTATTCCCAATTACTTTTTCAAAGTTTTACAAAAATCTTGACCATTAATATCTATAATTGCGTATATCCTCTCTTTTTTAATTTGGTTCAACTGTTTCTCTTTGCATGTTTGTCAAATCACATCTTTGAGCAGTTATATCTTTAATTATGTACAAGTAAAATTGTAAGATATTTTAAAATATACTCCCTCCGTCCCATAATATAAGTTCTGTTTCCTTATAAGGTGTCCCAAAATATAAGTCTTATTTCTATTTTCAATCATAAATTATGCCCAGAATACCCTCATGAAAATAATTTTGTTCCCAAAATGTCCTCATTATTTACTCTCCCAATGCACCACTATTAATGAGAAAATGGGATCTTTTATCCACCTCTGTTGACCAATTCATTAACTTCCAGCGTCATTTTAATGAGAAAACGGGATTGCTCTTTTGCCACCAATGTCATTTGCTTATTCTCTACAAAAGCAAGTCTGTTAATCTTCCTTACACCAAATGACCACAACCCATACCCCATTTAATGCTCAGCTTTTGTTTAAAAAGAAAAAATTAATGTAATTATTTTCCATAAAAAATGAATCTATTTATCAAAATAAAACAAGATTCCACTTAACTTAATACCCGCGTAAAAACAGAATCAAGACTTATATTATGGGACGGAGGGAGTATATCTTTAGACAAATCTAACAAGATCCTATTAATAAATTAAATATGCCTTTTTTAAATATATAAGTAATATTATATTTAACTCTTTTTTTATTTTTATAGTTGTCTTTTGCACACAGTTTTCCAATGCATATTTTGACCATCAATATCTCTAAATTACATATTAGTAATATAATTGCAAGAATGTTAATATTTTACCTAACTATTATTATGTACTCATGAGATTTTAAGGTTGAAATTATAGTCATACCATATGAACATTTCATCCATAAAGAACTAAATTGAAAATTCATGTATGTGGATATTGTTAAAAGTCAAACTGATATAGAACCGAAAGGAGGAAGTATTATAGAATTATTTATTATACGTTTTGAAAAGTTGTTAAAAAATACCCCCTTTATGTTTCCAGCTGATCCACACCTTTGACTTATGAGCTACTTTATGCAACTCATTTTGGCTATATTTTTTTTAATTAATGTATAAAAAACAAATATTATTACTACATAAAAATATTACATTGGATTTATCTCAATGTATTTTGTTTAATATAGATTAATATTTATTAATTAATAATTACAGATATCAATGGTTAAAGTTGTGCATTATAAAATGTGAAAATTAAAGTAAAACGACTAATAAAATAGAGGGAATAAGTTTCACCTAATCGGGATTTTATCCGGGCTGATCAGGTCTTATAATATCTAAGATGTAATCATAGTCATCATATACCTTGACCCCATTCTTTTTGAGCTGAACTGAATGGAAGTGAACTAAAGTGAGATGAATTGAACTAAACAAATACTATGAGGGGAAACTAACTAAATGAAGTTGAACTGCACACAAGACAATAAAACCATGGTCTAATAGATTCAATTCAAATTAGTTCAGGCAAAGAGAACATACCATATCATTAAAGGTGCGTTCTCATCACCTGAAAAACCTAAACTGAACTTATTAGACCTAATTGACCCTTATTGAAACTTATTTTTGAGTGTTCTATTAGACCTAATTAAACTTTATCAAACCTAATCTAAACTTATTTAACTTGAAACGTAATTTTTAAGATGAATAGAACACACTCTTATAGAGGAAAAAACAAACAAAAACAACAACTAATAGTAGACAGTAGTTAGAAAAATAAAAAAACGGTACCAACCAAAAGTGGGCCACACCCATAAAACAGTACCTAAAAGGGACCCACTTTCCGTACTCAAACCCGGACAAGTAGTAGCAATTTAACCTTTACACGTACCCATACCTCTCTAATTCTCTTCTTTAAATAACCCACCATTCTCTCCCCTTCCTCTGCTCAAAACACACACTCCATTTCTCTCTTTCTCTTTCCTCCAAATTTCCATTTTATTCATATCATTATTCTTCTTCTTCTTCAAAGTACTTGTACTATACACAAGAAGTATTATCTATAATAAGGCTTTTTTTAGCCTATGAAAGAAAGAAGAGTTGGTCCGAAGAAATTAAGATACTATGATGCAGCACAGTCCATTGTATTCCCCTGTACCTCACCACTCGGATGGATCACGACCGTCCCTTGGATTTCCACTTGGCACAGCTTTGCTGTTACTTGTGATCTTCAGTTTAAGTGGTATTTTCTCTTGTTGTTATCATTGGGACAAATTTCGTTCTCTTCGTAGATCTTATAATCATGATCTTGACCTTGAAGCTGCTAATGACCATTCTGATCTTGCTAAACCCAAGACTAATTACTTGGTAAGTACTACTTAAATTAATTCATTTTCCAAATCTTCTTAATTATCATATTGAAATGACTGTAATATAAATAGAATCTTTAGCTGTCATATTTCTCTAGTATACTAATAAAACCAAAAATAAGTTACTCGTTGTATATGAAATAAATACTTCTCCTAAAAAAAATATAAATACTTCATCCGTTCTAAAATAAAGTAATGTTTTTTTTTTTCAGCTTTTTCTGTTTTTCCACCATTTCTTTTTGGTGTTTAGAGAACCAAAAAGACGGGGATTATAATCAATCTCAGGATCTCCTGAAATCGAAAGGGAAACTCTAACCAACTGAGTTATCCCTCACTCTTTTCCACCATTTTATTTTGCATAAAAACTTTTTCATCTCAGGATTAAGTACATTAATGATACTTTTTACCAAGAGTAATAAAACTCATAACGAGCTTTTATTTTTTCCGTCTATTAGTTAAAATTTTAAACATTAAAAGTTTAGCTTAGCGGGTTAAAATATAACGAACTTTTTTTTAGTCATACCGTCTATTAGTTACAATGAAAACATTAGAAGTTTTAGCTAGTTTTTTTTATAAATGAATGACTAAGTACAATGATATAAATGGGACTCGATCCTAAATTTTGAGTACCACTCCCATAAGATCTTACCATTAAGTTAAATGGCATCCACAAAAGTTTTAACTAGTGACTTTATAGTTTATATAAGACGGTTTGATAGGAGACTAGCGGCGTTTATTGTTAGTTTTTCCATTCATGCGCATACTTTTTAGTTTTAAAAACTCGTTTTTTATGAGAAATGGAATATTAATTTGAGGAGACAGAGATTAATATTCCTTAAGATGGATTAGATAGATGATATCGTCATACATGCACAAAGGCTAATCTAATCCGAAATTAGTGATGCTTTACATTTGAGTCAATATATATTCCATATTCCTCCTTCTTTAGCCTTTGAGAGCATCCAAATATTAACCTTATAGCTTTAGTTCAAATTTTAGTTACTAATCTATATCTATACTAATATATTAAAAGGTGTTCCTCAATAAGGAATCGCGCCTTACGCGTGTTATCTCTTAGAGTTTTGACTTTATGTACTCCACATACTGATAAAAAAATTAGATTATGCATGGTATAAGATTTGATCTCATGACCTCAAACTTTGCACTAACGTCTTAACCACTAAACCAAACAATATTTGGTGTTATAATTTCAATGTAAAATACTAATAAATGAAATATTTAAATACCCGGGGCATTGCCCGAGCCTAAAAACTAGTTTAATTTTTTTTTATTTTTGAAGTGAAATTCATTCATTCATATAAAGTCATACGACATCTACAATAGAAGTCATAAACTGAAAAATACACATCAAATTGAAAGAAACTTAATTCTAATATGGCAAAACTACGATTGTTGAGCAGAAATAACCCTTCTAAATACCTCTTTCACATCGTTGTCGATGCGGCACTTCTACGGAGGGTCTAACGATCTCGATGTAGTTTTGATGTAGAACTGGAGTTGATTCAACCGATTGTACACGGCAAATCTTGACCGCGCCGTAATCCCGCACAAAATCCTATCAACCAATCAACCTTCATTTGGAGCCAGGGGTCCGGACCTCGCTAACACACTAAAGAAACCAAAACTAATAGACCTGTAAGCAAACGGGGATTACAAAAATCATAAAGGAGACTAAAATCATCACACAGATGAAACTTATTAAAAACTGTAAAAACACGAAAAAAGCAAGAAAATAAACTAGAAACTGCAAAAAAGAGAGAAAGAGGGGCTTACCATGGACGAAAACATCCATGGCAGCCCCTCTAGAGGGTTTTCTGTGAAAATAGGAGAGTTAGAGGAGAGGAAGGGATAGCGGCTAGGGTTTTTTTTTTGTGTTTAATTATTATATATGTGCAACAAGAAATTTATTAAATCATATAATCTTTGTATACTATATTATCCTATATCCTTTAAAAGTAGTGTATTGATTAGAGTCAGATTTTAAACAAAAAGGGCACTTAACTCAGGAAAATAGGTCTCACTAACTTTGTGAAAACTACCTTAATTTGTTTCTGGGAACATTTTAAGTATTTTTTGAAAAAACAAATTAATATAATTTTTTGGGTGGTCATATAAATTAGCTGTAATAGATAAATGGCACCGAATATTATTAAAGAGACCCCACTAGAAGCAGTCGTCATCGATAATTGGCTTTATTGAAAGCTTTTTCCTCCTTAAATCACGTCTTCTAAATTGATGTATTTGAAAAACATACTCCAGTTTCTTTTATAGGACTTACGTTTCACAATTCGCAAGTTCCATTAACCATTTTGTAGTTGAGTGAAAGGGAAGATCTGTTATGGCGTAGCCTAATTATTAATGGAGATATAACGATCTCATCTGATATAGAAAGGACTTCCTTTTCTAAGAGTCTCGATTAAGTCTTAGACGAGACCATCTCAAACTAAGTTGACCTCGAATAGTAAAAAAAACACCTTTCATTAAAGTAACCTGAAATTTACAATATCCACGATAGTGGAGGAGTAATTTGGCATACCTTCCATTTAGAAATTTTTATTGTCCTACTATCTATTTAGATAAACGAACGTATTACATTTGATCAGACTTTATTAGCCCTGAATTCACCTTATATTGATATTTGACCGGACCTACGTAGCTAATCCGCATTAAAACTTGTTTAATTTGATAGAAACGTTTGGTCAGACCGTCCGCGACAAGATTTCATTGTTGTATATATCTATCATTAATGAGTATGGCAATGTACAATGTTTTAATGAAGTATCTAATTTGTGAATGCAGAAGCAAGAACAAATGGGAAGCCTTCCAGTGATAATGCCAGGAGATAAGATAGCAAAATTCATAGCGTTACCATGCCCATGTGAGCCACCTCGGCCAGAAAAGCAAGCTCCAATTCCAAATACTGAAAAAACTCCTAAGCCTCCACGTTTCCCTGTTCCTTTGTATTAACTTCATTAGAGTATTATTACTAGTACTAGTGAAATTTTTGTAGCTAAAAGTTTCCTACACAAATGTTGACAAAAAGATTGGGGTAGAAAATCTGTTATATCATATAGTAGAGAACTTTTGTACATATTAATTTAGACATTATTTGTTAATTTTATCAATGATGGTTCTTTTATTTTTCTTGAGAGAATATCAATGATACTCCGTATAATTCTATGAGAATCTGTGGGTGATTGCTACATAATTATTCATGTAATAGTAGTACTGTAGTAGTATGTTGTTTGTTACCTGGTGACCAAATCTGATTATCTGAAAGCTATAAGCCTGCGCCACGTTTCTATACTAGTTATATATTCTGTGTGTTGTTAGTTACTTGTCCCCGAATCGAATCATAAGCTGATACACACTTGCAAATTTTTTAGATGTATAGATCTTAATTGCTTTATTAACAAAAAACTATGGATGGAATTGTACTTTCTTTTGGATTTGGAGATATGCAAATTATAATCATGAGATTGTACTGTTCAATTATGACAATTGCTGCAAATTGTAATTGAGAGGAGCGAGACAGTGAAGGTTTTTCAGTTTTTTCTTTTTTGGTTAAAAAAGGCATGCATATATAAATCAACGGTTCAAATTAGGGTTTGAAAAGCCCATTACAATCCGAACTAATCCAGTCATTACAGAAACTAGGGGGGAGGTCTAGATGTCTCATAACATTTAAATCTAAATCACTCGATCGACAATTCTTGGCGAGGCCATCTGCAACTCGGTTTTCATCACGCTTCACGAACCTGAATTGGACATCCTTGAATACCTGTGTGTGCTCCCTACATACACTCAAGACATAAGAGTAGATACTTTTGCTTTCCACCACGTGATTCAACATTTTTATCGCCTCTTTGCAATCGGAACATATGACAATATAGTGGTAATTAAACATACGAGCCATATGAAGCCCATGAACTATTGCAATTAATTCAGCCATTTTTGCATTGATAGTGTAAGTTTTCTTTTGGAAACCAGTAACCCACCCCCCATCTCTTTGGCGCATACAACCTCCAATTCCCGAAGGCATCTCAGGTGAGGTAAAAGAAGCATCAGTGTGAACAAAGGTCCAAGCAGTCGACATCTCCGCAATGGGAGATATATAAGCATTAAAACATACATTTTGAGGCAGTACCGGGCGAGAAGATACAAATTCCCAGGCCGCGAAGTTGGCTTTTTTAATAGTGTATTGAGGACTTGGGTGTGGAGTCCCTTCAAAAAGAAGTTTATTTCGATTCAACCAAATTTGGTAGCATAGGAAAGGGAAATGTAGGCCATGAATCAAGGACTTGTTATGAAAGTTTTTACTGAACCATTCATCATTGTCCATAACAGTGAACGATATGTCAAACGAAATAAGATCCCACACACTCCGAGCACAGTCACAATCTCTCAACATATGAAGAATGGTTTCGTCAAAGGAATCACATAAATTACAGATGCGATTGGGTGTAATTTTTCTGGAGAAGAGAAGCTTTTGTGTAGGGAGTCTTCCATGCCAAAGTAACCATAGGAAGATTTTTATTTTTGGGGGATGATTACCCCCCCCCCATACCCATGATATGTCCCTAGGAATGTTTCGGTGCCTTGTGGAAACCCAATTATACACATTTTTCAAGGAGAACGTATCATTTTTAACAAAGGAGGAGAAGGGAGTATCCTCCATATCTGTAGGTTCCCATTGAATACTATGGAGATGGTGAGTGACATGAACGGGCAGATCAATAGAGATATTAATATCATCCCACACCCCGGTTCCCCACATGTCACGAACTGAAGCATTTAACTCATCTTTATGGAGGGGACCTATAATGTAGTTTCGAATGGGCCCAAACCCCAACCAATTGTCATCCCAAAAGGACACCGTTCTACCATTTCCCAAATGCCATTCACAACTAGCGTCTAATAAGTACCAACCCTTACCTATGCTCTGCCAAATATGAGACCCTTTTTGGAATTTTGTTATGCCCCCATTATGAACGTATTTTGACTGAATGCATTTTTGCGCCAAAGTCGGGGGACCATGGCACATTTTCCAACCTAATTTAGCCATCAAGGATTGATTCAAGTGAATGTGACTCCTAATACCCAGGCCACCTATATTTTTCGGAAGGAACGTTACTTCTTTAGACACAAGGTGCATCCGATTTTTCCCCCCTTTATCCCCCCAAAGGAAGTTGTTGCACACTCGATCCAGGTCATTAAGAGTTGAGATTGGGAGAAAGTTTGCTTGCATGTAATAGTAGGGAATGGTATTCAAGGTAGATTTTATAAGTACTAGCCTCCCTGCTCTAGACAAAAGGGAAGCTTTCCAGTTTGCTAGTTTTTTCCGCACTTTGTCCACCACAAATTGAACTTCATGTTTTTTAGGACGCTTATGAGACAAAGGAAGACCTAGATACATTCCTAGGTTTTCGAAGGCTTTCACTCTGATGGTATCCTGAAAGAGCTCTATTAGGTCGCTAGGAGTATTGGGAGAAAAGGTTAAGCGACTCTTGTCTTCATTTATTCTTTGCCCCGATTCCTGGCTAAACAATTGAAGAATATCCCGCATGGCAAAAGCAGTTGACTCATCTACTCTCCCAAACAGAAGAAGATCATCTGCAAACGTTAGGTGTGAAATAGGTACTTTTTTCCTTCCTACCCAATAAGGTGTCCAACTTTTTGACTCACAAGCCATGTTGATGAGGTTGGTGAGGTATTCAAGGCAGATGTTGAACAAATAAGGTGGCATGGGATAGCCTTGGCGAAGGCCTCTAGAGTGAATAAATGATTCAGTTTTTTGGCCATTAACAAGAATAGAGGAAGAAGTTGAAGAGATGCAATTCATAATTAAGTCCACCGACTTTGAGTCCAGGTTTTGATGGTCAAGACATTTCCTAACAAAACTCCACTCCATTCTGTCATATGCTTTTTCAAGGTCTATCTTAAGGGCAAACCAACCCCATTTCCCTTTCTTCTTGTGCATTGAATGGAGAATTTCCGAGGCTACTACAATATTCACATCCGGGCCCCTCCCTTGGATGAAACTGTTTTGGTTTGGAGAAATCCACTGAGGAATTAAGGGTTTCAGTCTATGGACAATGATCTTAGTGACCAGCTTATACATTGTGTTGCAAAGACTAATTGGTCGAAGGTGTTTGACGGTTTCCGGGCAAGATTGTTTAGGAATAAGGCAAATAAGCGCTCGAGTCAAATTTTCCGGGATTCTCCCCTCCTCAAACCAATTATGAATTTCATTACAAATCTCGGTGCTGACAATGTTCCACTTATTTTGGAAGAAGATAGGGTGAAAGCCCTCCGGCCCCGGGGCTTTGAGTGGTTTCATTGAGAACAGAGCCCGACGAATCTCATCATTATTGGGAGGATGCGAAATGGACACCGAGTTATTTGAAATAGGGTGGAAGAGAAGGCAGGAATCTTGGTCCGTTTTGTATAGGTTAAGGAAAGCTTGTCTAATATGGGCTTTGATATCATCCGAATTTACTAAAGTTTCCCCCACCTCGTTCCTAAGAGACATTATGCGATTTGAAGAGCGACGAATCGTAACACTCTTGTGGAAATAGGTCGTATTCCTCTCTCCTTCAGTAATCCAGTTGACTCTACTTTTCATAACCCATAACCACTCTACCTGCTCTAGGATTTCCCTCATTTCGGCTTCTAAGGTCTCTTCTAGCTTTTGAAGGTATGGAGAGGTTGGGTTACAATGAAGGGCGATTTGCGTTCCTTGAAGCCTTTTGATCACTCTACTCTTCCTAATGTAAATGTTGCCAAAACACTCCTTGTTCCAGATAATAAGAGACTCTTTGACATTAACCAAACGCTCCCCCACATTAGTCCTAACTTTATTCCAAGCTTCCTCAACTGTTTTTTCGAAGGTGGGGTCTTTAATCCACATTGGCTCAAACCTAAAAGGTTTAGGGCCATCCTTGGCAACCGGATTTTCTAATCTAAGCAAAATTGGGCAATGGTCGGACGTGATACGTGGAAGGTGCCACAAGTTTGAGTTTGGAAAGGAGGATAGCCATGCTTCATTCCTCCAACCCCGGTCAAGTCTTTCGAGAATTGGATTATGACGCCTTTTATTAGTCCATGTAAACTTTGAGCCATTATGCCCCAAATCAATTAACTTGCAATAGTTCATGGTTTCAATGTACATGTTAACTTTCCTATAATTAATATTTCTTCCACCAAATTTTTCCGCTTGACAAGTGACCTCATTAAAATCGCCTAGAACTAACCATGGAGTATTTAGATTTTCCGCAAAATCACACAAGTCATTCCACAGGTTCATTCGGATTTTATGTTTTGGGCTTGCATATATAGAAATAAGAATAAAAGAGGAGCGAGAATTACATACCTCCACCAGCGCATAGATTCCTTGGTGATTCTCTCCAAGGATGTGGATGTTGACTTTGTTAGTCTTCCACAGGAGGAGAATCCCACCCGCGCGACCATTCGGTTCAACGAGATGTGTAGCATCGAAGCCCAAATCCTGAATGAGACAGCCCGTATTATTTCTTGAAACTTGAGTTTCCACCAGCACCAGAATGTCCGGATCATGATTATGAAGCAAATGTCGCATGTTTGGTTTAAAGGAGGGTCGACTTAACCCCCTAACATTCCACATAATAATCGACATATTAAAGGGAAGATGAGGTTTTGTTTTGAGTGCCCGAATCTCGGCCGATTCCTCCACCAGCCATGGAAGGTGTGCTTCTCCCGTCTCGGGGAAGATCCACACATCTCTCATTGGTTTGAGAATTACCTCGGCTTCCCGTAGCCCACTTCCTCCTATGACCCCGTCCCAACTTGCCATTATCTTCACTTGTTTTAGCATTGGCAATATGTCCGCAAGGAGTAAGGCATTCGTATTGCTCCTTGCCTTGAACGTGATTGGTTCCCTCCTGATTTTCGCTTTTTGACGGTGATGTGGTAGGAGGCTTCGGGGTCCATCCATGGCCCGAAGTTGTGGAGCATCTCCCTCTCTTCGGTCTCCTGACCGTCCTCTCTTCTCAATAGCCACTTCAGAAATATTTGAACAGTAAGAGGGAGATGAGTGATGTCTTGTATTTGAGGGAGGTGAGCGGGAAAGAACCCGACCCCTGATATGTACATGAGCAGCTCCTTGAATCTCGGATCCGCGTTCTTAGGGTCGAGGATCAGCTGTTTCACTTCGAGAAGAGAAATCTCTATTATCTCCCCGTGGTCCTCGGCTAGTAAGTAGTCCACAAATAGGGGGGATGTTTCGGGCTTGAGAGGTAGGGCTGGTCTCACGAATATGATCGGGGCTTCGAGCTTGATTTTGTGAACTCGGGGAGGGGATTCGGGTGAGAGGTTGAGAAGGCTTAAGGATGGTGATAGTGGTGGAGGGGATGATAGCTCCATTTCTTCTTGCAGATTGTTCATGACTCACGGTGGAGGGCTTTTTTGAGGGAGGGGTAAGGTAATATTTTCAGTTTGGTTTTCCTCGGGGGTCACATTTTGAATGCGATGCTTTAAGGGGTTATTTTTCTCATGGGAGAGAGAGGGGGATTTCTGGTTTTTTGGATGGGACATAGCAGGGGATGAACCACGTTTCGTTACAGGAGGGGTTTGGATATTTTTGTCAGAGACTTCAAGATTTTCTGGAGTACTTCCAAGAATGGCGAATTGGTTTTCCTCATTATTTATTGGGGTTTGGTCTTGTTCCTCGGAAGGAACAACCTCTCACTTCCCTTCTGACTTTCGCCGCCTCCCCGCATTTCTTTTTCATCTTCTTCATTCTTCTTTGGGGTCCACCGAGTTGTGGAACGCCCTCTTTGATTCTTGGACATCTCGCGTTGACTTTGTCTATCATGCATCTTCTTTTTTGACTTTGTTTCGACATGGTGCCATGCTCCAGTTTCATGGTTGACAATTTCACGGCATTCCCTAGCTTCTTTTCCCTCACATTCCTTTTCCTGGCGTTTATCTTCCTTCTGCACCCTTCGACAGGAATTTGCAGCATGACCAAAAGTATTACAATAAGTGCAGTACCATGCTCCATCGATAAACTCAAGAGGTTGGTAGCTATTTCCCAACCATGCTGCAGAGGGAGGGGGTTTCCTCTTATCCACCAGTACACAAAGTTTAGCAAATCTCTTATTACCTCCTTCTAAGGATTTGGCGTCAATTTTTACCACCTCCCCCATTGTTTTCCCTAACTTGAGTAGGATATTTTGTTTATAGAATTCAAGGGGAAGTTCCGGCAAGTTTACCCACACTATGCCTCTATTGCAGCTTGCTTGCGATGGACGAAAACCCGGTTCCCACCTTTGTGTCCAGATATGGGTTCCTTGAATTGACCAAGGACCTCCCGCAAGGATCGACACACATTTTTCAGTATATTTACAATCAATAACGTAAAACCCCTTCCCAATGGCTATAAGATCCGAAGAGCTAGGAATTTGCCATGTTTGGACAAGATGGTTTTTTAGAAATTCCCTAGAGTAGGACTTTCCAACAACCTTACAGATTACTGCATCTTTCCAAGGGCGACTAAGCTCGGAATAGTCTTCCACGGAAATTGGGACAAACACCTGGTCATGCTTTAAGAAAGGAGGTCTGGCCTCCACCCCCTTCGACACAAGACCCTCTGCTTCCCCTTCTTTTCGATGGCCTTTAGAGAGCTGATTGGGTAGAGCTATAACTTCCCGGAAGGACAGGGGACAAGACGGGCCTACCTTATTTAAGACTTGGTGACGATGCGACACATCTCTGTTGAACCTGAACGCCGGCGGGACGGAACTATGGCGGCGGGGAACTTTGGGGCCTTGAGGGCGGGCAAGGGGGGGTAACCATTTGGCTTGAGGGGCTTGGGGTTTTTCTCTCTCTACGGGTTTCTCTCTCATCACGAGAGCGTAAGGTTTTTCAGTTGAGCTCCTATGGATTACCTGATATATGGAAGGGAGGAAAGTGAGATCTAGCTTAGAAAAAAGATGAGTTAGACCGTATAAACCAATAATGTTCTTTAATGGGTGAAATAGGGGTGTAATAGCGACAATATAGTTCGCGAGTTACTTGATATCGACCCAGTCAAAACTTCACTCAAATGAGCTCCAATCGATTTAGATCTCGACTGGAGATAGACATGGACAACAATAGTTCATCAACTCGAAACTCAACTAGAGAATCCATGAGAAACTTGAATTCACAATTATCAAGTACTCCCTATCAAAAGCACAATGTCGAATCCAACATATCGTCGACCGGCCCTATAAGTGCTAATAATGAGACGAGATAATTTGTGAGCTTCTTAAAATCGACTTGATCAAAAACTTCACTCGAGCGAGTTTAGCTCGAAATGCTAGTGAGTCGAGTCGAGTTACCCCGAACTTAAACTCGACTCGCGTCATTTACTCTCCTTGTTTGAAATTGCACTCACACCCATGTGATATGCAATAGATGCAATTTATGGTTACAATGTTAGAAGCCTTTCACCATTCTTCTTCCCTAAAGAGTAATGCTTCGTGTTCATGATTGTGGAAATTATTGTCCATTGTTATTCTAACACTCCTAAGAGACTCAAATTCTATGCATTCTTTAAATTCTAAATAACTCCAACATTCTATTTAACTATTATTATTATTATTGGTAAATAGTTAGCTACAATATAAGATGTAGATATTTCATACAATAATTAGGGGATTGGGGAATTTCCTAGTTACATTTATACATGGAACTAAAACTCGAGGTTTGTTGGCTAGAGCATCTTAAAAGTCGTTGTAACTACGTGACGTGAAGATGATCTTTAAATCCTTGAATTGCTTGCATAATATAACTTCCTACCACTAGGGGAAAAAAAAGGAAGGGCTGCGCAAGAAGGGCTGCGTTTGATTAAAAACGCAGCCCTTCTTGTATGAAGGGCTGCGGTTTCCAAGCCCTTTTAGTGAAGGGTTGCGATTAACAAGAAACCGCAGCCCTTCATGCAATATGAAGGGCTGCGGTTTTGAGGCTAACCGCAGCCCTACTAATGAAGAGCTGCAGTTAGCCCAAAAACCGCAGCCCTTCATAAACGAAGGGCTGCGTTTTCTGGACTAACCGCAGCCCTTCACATCCCATCCCATATTTCCAGTTTTGCGCGCACATACACACAGTAGGTAGACATCTTTTCTAAATTTCCCTCCCTTAGACGCATTTGACGAGCGAAAAACCCCTCCCTCCCTCTCACTCACTCGCACATTAACCCTAACGCCCCATCACCGGAGCCCTGACGCCGGAGCACCAACCCATCGCCGGAGCACCCACATTGCTTCACCACCACAACCCTTCTCTTTCTTCACTTCTCTTCTCTTCTCTTAGCTTCTCTTCTCTTAGCTTCTCTTCTCTTAGCCTCTTCTCTTCTCTTCTCTTCTCCACCATTTGAGTGGGTTTAGGGTGTGGAGCTCCTCCACCACTATGCAGCGCCACCACCCACAAGCAGCAGCAACAACTACCACCACCAGTGCCCTACTCTTTCTTCATTGCTCTTGGGTTTAGCCAATTTTTTTCTTAATTAGTTAAGTATGAATTAATCTTGTTTTTAAGTTAGTTTTGTTTTTCTTAATTGAATTAAATGATTAATGTGCAATGTGGGTTTTGTTAATTGTAGGAAGAAGAGGCTTAGGAAGGCAAATAAAGTTCCAACTATCTCTACTCTCTTCATTGCTTATCATTGGTGTTAAGAGGTAACTAGTTTAATTTCGTTGTCTTTTTTGTTTGATTTAATTTGTTGATGAGACAAAGTTGTCATGTGATCCAATTTGATTAAGTTATGATAATTTATTGATATATATATGTATTTCTTATAATGTATGTATATTTCTTGATATGAGATTGTATGAAAACGCAATGTAATTTAGCTATGAAATCTACAAGTTGTTTGAATTGTTATCATATGCCTAGATACCCGTTCAAGACTTACTCATTAGGAGTAAGTCTTGAATAGTCCCCGGTTTGGGACTGTTCTTGGACGTTTGATCTCACTTAGGTGGTGAATGTGTGTCTTCTTTTCAATTCTGAAGAAATTCTTGGCTCATCGTTTCTCTACATTGTTCTCTGGGTACATATGTAGATAAGCAATTATCTACATTGTGTACTTGGAGAATCGTAGGGAAATCTTCCCGGATTTTCCTTAGAATTGAAAAGTTGGCACACATTCACTAGTGAGATTAGACATCCAAGGATGGGTTAGGTTGGAGTGATAAGGACCTTCGGCTGCATGCATACAATTGAACATGTCACTATCTTAGATTGCTCTATACGTGTGTGATATGAATATGTGAGTGTATGTACTTAAATAATGATTGATGCATTATAATGAATGGTTGTGTTTAATTATTAGACGTCTTCTTGAATGAGATGGATCGTACTTGGATGTATGGTAGTCGTGAATCGATTGAGTTTGTGAATGGGGTCTCGGAATTTTGTACAACTGCATTACAATATCAAGCATCCTCTGGAGCAGTCGACTTTTATTGTCCTTGTTTCGATTGTAGAAATGTGAGCAAGGTTAGTAGTATACATGTGGTTAGGGAGCATGTCTTTCGCCGTGGGTTTAGGCCTCAATACCACGTATGGGTTTGGCATGGTGAGGGGAAGTATATAGGAAGCTCTAGAGTAATGAACGATGTATGTGAAGAAAAGAAGGATGATGAGTTCGGGGATGAGAATATGGATGATGAGTTTGCAGATGATGATAGGGATCGGGTAGACGAGATGATACACGAGGTTGAAGATCGGTCGTGTAAACGACCTCGTATTTTGAGTCTATGTCCGAGGCTGTCGAAAAGCCGTTGTATCCGAGGTTGTACAAAGTACACCAAACTTTCCGCGGTGATAACACTGTTCAACATTAAGTCGAAAGCTGGTTGGACGGACTCTAGTTTCACATCGTTGTTGGAAGTTTTAGCTAATATGCTCCCTGATGGAAATGAACTGCCAAAGTCGTACTATTATGCGAAGAAACTGATGTGTCCTTTCGGTTTAGAGTACGAGCGGATACATGCTTGTCCTAACGATTGTGTGCTTTATCGTAATGAGTATGAGCATTTACATGAGTGTCCGCGTTTGTGGATTGTCGAGGTACAAGCGTGAAGGAGGCCGGAGGTAGTGAAGGACCACTTGCTAAGGTGTTGTGGTATTTACCCATAATACCTAGATTTAAGCGCATGTTCTCAATTAAAGGAGATGCGAAGAATTTGAGGTGGCATGCGGATCGTAGGACGAAAGACGGTGCGCTTTCAAGCATCCGGGCGATTCGCCCGAGTGGAAAAGTATCAACGGGGTGCATAAGGCATTTGGTAATGAGGATAGGAATCTGAGGCTTGGATTATGTACGGATGGCATGAACCCTTTTGGCAATCTCAGTTCGCAGCATAGTACATGGCCAGTAGTCTTAGTGGTTTATAACTTGCCTCCTTGGTTGTGCATGAAACGCAAGTACATGATCTTTGTTGCTTCTTATATCGGGGCCCAAACAACTCGGAAATGACATTGATGTATACCTCCAGGCCGCTTGTTGAAGATTTACAAAAGATGTGGAACGAAGGAGTGTTAGTATTTGATGCGTATGCTAATGAGATGTTCACTCTGCGTGCCATGCTTTTTTGTACTATGAACGATTATCCAGCTTATGGGAACTTATCTGGGTATAAGACGAGAGGAAAACAACTCTGCCCGATTTGTGTAGATGACATGAAATCTACACACCTTAAGGGATGCAAACATGTGTATATGCGCACACGAAGGCTCCTTAGACGCGACCATCCCTATCGGTTTAAGAAGAAGGCATTCGATGGGACGGTTGAAGAAGAAGTTGCTCATAGACCATTAGCTGTATGAAGTTTATAATCGGGTGAAGGGCATTGAAACAATCTTTGGTAAACTGCTAGTGAGGTTGATCGACCTACGGGATTATGGAAAAAGGAGTCCATTTTTTGGAAACTCCCATATTGGAAAGATCTAAAGGTCAGACATTGTGTGGATGTCATGCACATAGAGAAGAATGTTTGTGAAGCTATTCTTGCGACACTTATGAATAGTCCGGGCAAGACAAAAGATGTTAAGGCGTCACGACTTTACTTGGAAAAACAGGGGCTTCGACCAGAGTTGTGGGCTCAGAAAAGGGACGGAAGGAAGAAGAAAGTAGTGGAGGAAAGGGTTGATGATGAAACTCAGAAAAGTAAAAAGAAGGCGGAGGATTCGGAGAAGAATTATTTGCCACCAGCTTGCTACACGATGTCACGTGCAGATAAACGGACTTTTTGCGAGTCATTGTATGGCATTAAGGTCCCAACTGGCTACTCATTGAATATGAAGTGGTTTGTTACCTTAAATGGTGAATTGAAGTTATCGAGTATGAAATCTCACGATTGTCATGTCATGATGCAAGTATTCTTACCGATTGCAATTCGTGGGATACTTCCAAAGCATGTGAGGCACACCATTACAGAACTTTGTTCATTTTTCCATACAATATGCAGCAAAGTCCTAGATACGTCGACCCTCGATTCCTTGCAGGCTAGAGTAGTTGAAATTCTATGCAAATTTGAGATGTTTTTTCCCCCCGCATTCTTTGACATTATGGTCCATCTCATTGTCCATCTAGTTCGAGAAATTAAGCTGTGTGGTCCAGTGTTTTTGAGGTGGTGCTATCCTTTTGAGAGATATATGGGCACTTTGAAGGATAAAGTTCGGAATCCTACACAACCAGAAGGTAGTATATTTCAAGGGGTTGTGGGTGAAGAGATCAGTAATTTTGTGGCTGAGTATTTTGCTAGCGTTGATCCTGTTGGACTTCCGACATCCCGACACGAGGGCAGACTTGAGGGCAAGGGCACAATTGGTTCAAAATTGATCACATCTTCCGTAGAAAAGCGTAAACAAGCTCACTTATTTGTATTGCATCACGTAGCAGCTGTCCATTCTTATTTAAATGAACATATGGAGGAATTACGTGTTAGCAATCCTGGAAAAGGAGTTAGGGCATTGACGCAAATGCATAACAAGACTTTCATTGATTGGTTTCATAAACGAGTAGTGAATGATTTGGATGAAAGTGTTCCTGAAACAGTCAAGTGGTTAGCATTTGGTCCTCATGAAGCTGTACGCTCTTATGAGGGTTATGATATTAATGGGTATACGTTTTGGACAGAACGTCAAGATCTGAAGTCAACATCGCAACAAAATAGTAGTGTTTCACTTGTGGCGTCAGCTACACAATACGCAAGCTCGAAGGATAAGTCGCCTGTACATGCTGAAAGCAATTATTATGGGCGAATAGAAGAAATATGGGAGCTGGACCACTGTACTTTTAATATTTGCCTCTTGTGTTGCAAGTGGGTTGACGATAATCGACGTTGCGTAAGAAAAGATGATCCTTGCGGATTCACTCTTGTTGACCTTAGTCGTCTACGTGAAACTGAGGAGCCATTTGTAATTGCATCACAAGTTAAGCAAGTTTTTTTTGTAACTGATCCTGCTGATAATAAGTGGTCAATTGTTGTACCTGGTAAAAGGAGTATCCTCGGTATTGGTGATGTTGACAATGAGGAAGAATATGATGCATTTGAGGACCTCCCCCCTTTTACCTATCCTGAAAATAGTGTGGAAGATGATGTGAATATGTCGGAGAACTATATGCGTGTAGATCACACGAAAGGGATACATGTACTTGAGGATCCTAAGAAACGGCGGAAGGTCAATAAATCATGAGACATAAACTCAGGTCTGTGTAATTTCTCCAATTTTGCATTTTGCTTCCAAATCGTACTTATCGAGTCATTTAACCCCAAATGCATTTTGAACATGATAATATGAGGCATAATGTAACTATTGTGTAGATTTTTAGGTTTGCAATTGTTGTAGGTTGAATTTTGGGAACGAAAAGGGCATTTTAGCCCTATTTTTGTCTTTTCGCGTCCAATTCGTATTATCGCTTCATTTAACCCCAATTTCATTTTGAACATGATAATATGAGGTATAATGTAACTATTATGTAGATTCTTAGGCTTGCATTTGTTGTTGGTTGTATATCGGGAACATAAATGTGATTTTAGCCCTATTTTTGCCTTTTCGCCTCCAATTCATGTTTCTCGAGTCATTTAACTCCATTTTCTTTTTGAATATGATAATATAAGGTATAATATAACTAGTGTGTAGAGTTTTAGGCTTGCATTTGTTTTTGATTGAATTTCGGGAAGGTATATGTCATTTTTTAGAACTACTAACTACGGTAAATGATTGAATTCTTATATTATGTGTTTATTCCTTGGTTGTTTTGCAAGGTTTATATGAATAACACACCACGTTTGAGGGCCTTCACCACAGACGAATTACATGAAGTTCGGGATAAGTTGGCGTCCCACATTTGTGATGATTGCTTATGATACATCTACTAGTTTGTATCAATTCTATGTACACTTTTTACATTATTAAATATATACATATTTAAAGTTAATTATTACGTTCAAAAACTTGTCATATATTATTGCAATTTGATCGGTCTTTTTTTGTGTCGAAGGGAGGTTTTGGGTGGGGGATGGGGTGGGGGTCGCCATGGGGTGCGGGTGCGGGGGTGGCGGGGGTGGGGGGTGCGGGAAGGCTGGCGGGGGTGGGGGTCTTTGGGGTAGGCGGGGGTGGGGGGCAGGGTGGCGGGGGTGGGGGGTGCGGGGGTGGCGGGGGTGGGGGGGTCCTAGGGTGGGGTGGGGGTGGCGGGGTGGGGGCGGGGGTGTCTAGGGGGCGGGGGTGACGGGGGGTGGGGGCGGGGTGGGTTGGGGGTGGCAGAGGGCAGGGGTGTCTTGGGTCGCAGGGGTGGGCCATTGGGGTGGGGCGGGGGTGGCGGGTGGTGGCGGTGGTGGGGGCGAGGGTGTCTTTGGGGTCGCGGGGGTGGCAGGGGGTGGGGGCGGGGGTGGGGTGGGCGGGCGGGGGTGCGGGGGTGGGAGTGCGGGGGGTGGGCGGGGGTGCAGGGGGGCCGGGTGGGGTGAGGGGGCCGCGGGGAGGTGGGCGGGGGGTGGGGGGTCTTTGGGGTGGGCGGGGGTATGGGTGGAAGGGTGCGGGGTGGGCGGGGGTGGGGGTGCGGGGGTGGGCGGGGGTGGGCGAGGGGGTGGACGGGGGTGGGGGTGTGGGGGGGGGGGGGTGCGGGGGTGGGGGTGCGGGGGGTGGCAAGGGGTGGGGGTGAGGGGGGGTGGGCGGGGGTGTGTGGGTGGGGTTGGCGGGGGGTGGGCGGGGGGTGGGGGGGTCTTTGGGGTGGGCGGGGGGTGTCTTTGGGGTGGCGGGGGTGTGGGGGCAGATTTAGTTTATTTTTTTTAAAAAAAAAATTGAATTTGAAGGGTTGCGGTTTTAAGCCTAAACCGCATCCCTTCACTTAAAAAGGGCTGCGGTTTAAGCTTAAAACCACAGCCCTTCAGTTAAAGAAGGGCTGCGGTTTATGCCGAAAACGCAGCCCTTCAAGCTTAGAAGGGCTGCGTTTTTGGCCTTAACCGCAGCCCTTCGTTGTGAAGGGCTGCGGTTAAAAACCGCAGCCCTTCTTATCTAATGAAGGGCTGCTATGGAAAGGGCTGCTGGCCAAAAACGCAGCCCTTCCTTATTTTTCCACTAGTGTACATCCGAAAGCAATGCCAAACAGTATATCACGGAACTACCTTTGTTAGGAGTATAACGTACATGTGAGTTAGGAAATAGTTGTTCCACATTGAAGAATTAGAGAGAGAATGACTAACATATATATTAGCAGGTTACTCCACCTATCACCAATTGGTTTTAGAATGGAACTCTGCCAACCTTGTATGTGGTCAAACTCTCCTGCGACATGGGCCTATGCTAGGCCCAATAAAATTTATCAACCTCCTATATACGAATTCGGAAAAACATGGGCTAATTCATTTTTGAAAAACTATCCTAGAAGTCCAAAATAACGACTTAGTATCTTGGTTCCATTACTCACACTTATTCGTAATTTTCCCAATTCCATAAGCTCCTAGTCTCCTCCACTCGTCATGCATTCTCCATTTAGTTGTTTCATTCCATGTCGTCATTATTCACATTAAAAAAATAGAAACATGCTCCATATAAGATTTCACCACGTGACCTCAAGTCCCCAACAGAATATACTAAAGTTCTAACCAATAAGCTATACGACATTAGATGATATTTTTTAGCATGAAAATGTTAATAATCCGGGGCATCGCCCGGGACTAAAAACTAGTTTTCCATGAAAAAGCGTGAGAAGTGAGATTGAGACAAACAAAGATAGCAACTCCAAAATCGTATTGTGCAAGTATTGAGATGAATGCGGCTTAACCCTATTCGAGTGCTCTAGCGATATACTTCCTCTAAATGTACATTGGGTTTTAAAGTGCTACAGTATTTTGTAAATAGATAAGAAGAAATTCTCTGAGCTGCACTCAAACAAGGCCTTCATCCACAAGCTCATTACAACCATACATCCCTAATCACCCCTTAAATCCCAACCACCCCTTAAATCCCAATGCTTGGGGTAGGAACTGGACCCTAGATTTCACTAGGAAAGATGGAAAAACTCACCACTTAAGCCAACCTCAATTCCTTGGGCTTGAAAGTACTTATTATAATACAAAGTCCAAATACAAGGAAAGTTCTTTTCACCCTTATACTCTAATATAGGAGTGTTCATTTCGGATAATCCAATCCGATCCGAAAATTTCAGATCGAAAAAATGCGATCTGAATCTGATCCAAAAATATCGGATATTCGAAATTTTGGATCGGATCGGATATCCGATAACTAAAAAATTGAATTTTTTAAAGGAAAATTTTATAAATAATTTTTGGGTCGGATATTTCGGATATCCGGCCCATGGAACCGGGATATTTTCAGATATATGGTCTTGAAAACGGATACTTCGGTTCGGAATTTCAAAAAAATTCCCATGTTTCGGATATTTTTGGATGATCGAAATCGAAAATTTCCAATCCGTATCCGATTCGAACCCGAAAACTTAAAAAATATAGCGGATATTTGATTTACCAAATCGGATCGACCAGAATATGGATCGAATCAACCGAATTGGATATTAATACACACCCTACAATAATACCCGCGTTGGGATTGCAATTCCTTATTATAAGTAGTTCTATATTCATCTAATTGTTGGTAAAAATGCTTTGGTGAAAACTCTTTTGTAGTTTGTACCAATTTGCTTTGACGGAACTAACAAGCACCATAAAAGAAAAAGAAAAAGAAAAATCATAAATCCCATGTATTAAAAAACTTAATCTAGACTTATATTTGAAGTTCATTATAGTTTCACATGATATATTAATCAGAACCTCTTGCACCACCTACCTCTTATGCTACTTGCTCTGAGTTTGTCATATTTGCGAAACTTTTTTATCCTTTTTTTTCGGTTTTTTCACCAAATACCTCTGAGAAATTTGTTTATTTACCAAATGCCCCAACTTTTTTCAAAATTCACCATATACCCCCGACTTTCAAGAAAATACATCCGAATGCCCTTAATAACTAACGGCGGTTAACTCCGTTGGTCAGTAACCCTATTTTTTTAGACCCTAATTAACTCCTAACTCAAACCTAACCCTAACTCCTAACCCTAACTCTAACTCTAACCCTAACCCAAATCCCTAACCCTAATTCTAACCCTAACCCTAACCCTAACTCTAACTCTAACTCCCTAACAACCAGTCAACCACCACCACCTCCCCACCCCCCCAGCCTCCCCCCCCCCTCCCCCACCCCCAGCGGCTCCCCACTGCACCCAACCACCCCTAGCCTTCGGTCCCCCACCACCCCTCGGCCGCAGCCCCCACCACCCCCGGCCCGCAGCCCCCCCACCACCACCCCCGGCTCGCAACCCCCTCCTCCCCCCCCTTCGAATCCGCAGCCTCCTCCCCCCCACCCCTCGAATCCCACGGCCCCCTCCCCTTACTCCTTCGAATCCCGCACCCCCTTCCAATCCCGATCCCCCACCACTTCGAATTCCGCAGTCTTGTTCGAATTCCGACGTGATACGGTGAGTGCAAGAGATTGAGGGGACTGCAAAGACTTGGCGACATTAAGAGAGACGTGGGGTGCGCCTGGCTAGAGTGAGAGGGAGGAGTGCGCCGGCGAGAGTGAGGGAGGGGCGCGCGGCTGCGGGAGGGGGGCTGCGTGACGGTTGCGGGGGAGATCGATGGGCCCCCTGCGTGGGGGCTGCAGGGGAGATCGACGGGGAAGGGCCTCCGTAGGGGCTGCGGGGAGGGCTGGTGGGGCTGGGGTTAGGGGGGATGGTGAGGCTAGGGTTATGGGGGGGTGGGCGGGGGACTGGGGTTGGGTTAGGGAGAGAGAGAGGGTTAGGGTTACTTAGGGTTTTTAGGGTTAATTGAGTTTACTTATGGTTTTTAGGGTTAATTAGATTTACTTAGGATTTTTTATGGTTAATTAGGGTTAATGACTAACGGAGTTAACCACCGTTAGTCTTTAAGGGCATTCTGATGTATTTTTTAGAAAGTCAAGAGTATATGGTGAATTTGGAAAAAAGTCGGGGTATCTGGTGAATAAAAAAAATTTGTCAAGGGTATTTGGTGCGTTTTTTTTCTTTTTAGATAAGCAAGTTGAAGTCTCTTGCAAGAAAGGGGAAAGTTCGATCCCTCTTTCAACGGTGAAACTCGATCACATGACCTATGGGATCAGAGGTGATGTAATATGACTAGGCCATCACCTGCAACTCTTTTCCTACTTATTTTAGTGGTTTTCCCTCATTATATCATGTATATTACTTTGGCGTACTTTGTTTACATTATCCACTTTCTCATGCAATCACTAGTGGAAAAAATCTCAACTAATCCAGTCAAAACAAGGCTTACTGATCCACTAATGGGCCGCAATTGGTGGACGTGGAGGAGCTAGAAGAACTGTTTAGAAGAATTTAAGGGGTAACTAATCTACATACTTTTTAAAAAAAATAGTAAGATAAATAGTTTTTTCACTATATACCCCTGACTAATTTTTTTTTGCACCATATACCCTTTCAACTTTCCAAATTCACCATATACCCCTCACGTTTGAAAAAATACATCAAACTACCCTTTTGACTAACGGTGTTAGACTTCCGTTAGTCATTAACCCCTAATCCCCCTCTAACCCTAACTAACTAACCTAAATCTACCCCTAACCATAACCTTAATCTAACATCCTAACCCTAACCCTAACCCTAACACTTAACACCCCCACTCCTCCCCCCACCCCCCCCCTCCCCCCCCCCCCCCTCCCCACCACCATCCCCGAAGCCCCCTCCTCCCCACTGCGGTCGCCCCTCCCTTCCGTGACCCCCCCTCCCCTCCCCCCCCCCCCCCTCGAATCCCGCCGCACACCACACGCAAACCCACCCCGCTCTCTTGGCCGCCAACCCCGAGGTAATTTGCGTTCGGGCAAGTAGCAGAGGCTGCGGCGAGGAGAGAGAGGGACGCGACTCGGGGGAAGGGGTTGCGCGACAAGGAGAGAGAGGGTCCGCCTCGAGGGGCGCGACTCGGGGGAAGGGGTTGCGCGACAAGGAGAGAGAAGGTCCGCCTCGAGGGGCGCGACTCGGGGAAGGGGTTGCGCGATGAGGAGAAAGAGGGTCCGCCTCTAGGGGCACGACTCGAGAGGAAGGGGTTGCGCGACTGCCGGGGAAGGGGAGGGGAGGGGCTCACGCGATTCGGCAAGGGGAAGGGGGGAGAAGGAGGGTGCGGGGAGGTGGGAGGAGGGAGGGGCTGCGGGGGTGGAGGGGGAGGGAGGGGGTGTCTGCGAGGGAAGGGGGTTGCGGGGAGGGTGGAGGGGGAGGGGGGGTCTTTGCGGGGAGGGAGGGGCTGGGGAAGGGTGGTGGTGCATTGGGGGTTGGGGTGGGGTGGGGTAAGGGGGTGGTGGGGGTGGTGGGGTGGGGGGATGGGTGGGGGTGTTAAGTGTTAGGGTTAGGGTATTAGGGTTAGGGTTAGGATTAGGGGTAGACTTAGGTTAGTTGATTAGGTTAGATGGGGGATTAAGGGTTAATGACTAATGGAGTTTAACGCCGTTAGTCATTAAGGGTAAGTGGATGTATTTTTTCAAACGTGAGAGGTATATGGTGAATTTGGAAAGTTGAAAGGGTATATGGTGCAAAAAAAAATTAGTCAGGGGTATATGGTGAAAAAACCGTAAGATAAATTACATCAACGTCCTCTCATAAGGCACCTAAGTGCAACCTACCCTAAAGCCCTCCAACCCCCTTAATGAGAATCGAACCGATAGCCTGTAGTTGAAAGTTTTGTTTAAGTAAGAAGAAAGAAATGCCGCCTCGCACTTTGCCCCCGCACACGCGTAATAAGCCAAACACCCCCAACTCCCCCTCCCCCCTTAAATCCCAAGCAAATGCTTGGGTAGGAATTATTGAACCCTAGACTTTACTAGGGAAGATGTGAAAGCTCACCACTTAAGCCAACCCTAATTCCTACCTATACGTAGTTGAAAGATGGAAGGGATTTTATTTCACCTACTCATCTATATATTTGATGTACTGTAACAACAATTTTCTTGCTTGTTGGTTTTCATACTTGGTGTAAATTACATAAAGTGATGATTAACTTTCCCGAGATGGCCTCCTACTTTAAGGAACAAGCTTACTTTGATATGTTTGGCTCGTTCTGATCATGGCCCGATAATCACTAATAGTTCTATTCCTTACACATCGTAAGCCTAGTGGATTCCAAAAGAAGCACGAAAGGGACTTAAGCCATTCAAACTCACAAGTAATCGCCTCCAGTGAAATGATACTATGTCTTTTATCGATGATCTCAAAACCATTTGATAACCTTCATATCCAAGAATGAAACATCAAACTAAACATAAATCTATCCTAAAAGATATTAACTAGGTCAAGCAGCCTAAAATACAACCAATATGGTATAAATACAATATGTTGCTTCTACTGTTTCAAGAAAAAAGTGACATTCCTTAAAAAGAAAATAACTAATCAAGGACCTATAGCCACGGTAATTAATCTTACCTGACAAATAATATCATAATGAATAATGTACCATTACATATCATTATCTCATCTTAATATAATATGTTTGGGACCTCCCTAAAATGATAACTTGCACAAAGAAATTGACTCTAAAAAATCTAACCTCACTCTCTCAAGTTCTAGGTATTATTCACAAAAACTATCAAGTAATTAGATGACTTTCACAAAGAAATTGATTAATAAAATCTTTTGTAACAAAGTGGTGCAAGGTAAAAGATGGTTTGCTTACCAAAGTCCTATCATAACTAATACTTCATTTTTTTTTCAAGAATGGGCAACAAAATGGTATGATGTCAAGCAAAAGGAATTCTAAAGTGAACATAATTTGCACCCAAGTACATGTCATCTTCCACCAATCCTTAGCTTTTCCTGGTTTCCACCCAACAATCAAAATCATGTCCTAACTTCACTATTACTTTGCAAAGTGCTTTAATTATTACATTGCTCATCACTTTCTGTACTCCTTGCCTGTACTCCTTCCGTGAAGCTGTTCTTTTTCCAGTACATTTTTTACACATTCATCATTGGTCTACTGAAATTATTTTTGGATTTGGGGCCGTAATTGCTGAATACACCCTTTAGGCTTTATGTATAGACTCAGATTACAATTTTTAGTGACATTTTATCATAATTTGGTTGATAGTATTTTTAATATGAATCTGTCGAATAGTAGCAAAATCTTAATCACGAAAAGACATGTGAAATTTTTACCATTTCTAGCCTACACATAAGTTCCTTTAGGTAAAAATTTTGTTGCTTTCTGTTTGTTTCGGGTTTTGAATGAAAGGTAAACCTAGATCACATTAAGGCTCTGTTCTTTTAGACTTATTTTCAGTTTGGTTCATTTCAATTACTCTTTTGTGTTCAGCTCAGTTCAGTTCAGTTTCACGCGGTTCAAAAGAATGGGGCCTAAAAGGATCAAAAAGTATTTTGATGTTATTTTGATGTTTCATGTTCACGGGAAGCTAAGGGTGAGTTTAGTAACATCCTATAGCACTAAGCAAACATGGTTTACATGATGCATCCTCATATTGTAGGAAAATAAATCAAATTAACAACTTCAAATTTACATATATATCAATTATATAGTTGGTAATTAGCAAAAGTATATATATCCTACAAGGCTTACAATGATATTTTAGGTACAAAGAAAAAGTAAAAACCCTAATAAATATACTTTTCTAAATCTTGTAGATTTCCAACATAGTTAAAAGGGACAAGGTGGAGAAGATCAAATCTGCGAGGAATCAAACAAAGTTAATGATGATCCTAATGTCGAGGATAGTGATGCATACAAATTCGATGCAACAGAAAATTGGTGTTTTTGGTTACATTATCATATAATGATAATTGCTTGAGGGGATTCTTGGTCAAAAACAACAAGCTTTGGTCTAGCAGAGCAGGTTCATGGTTAATCAAATTCGGCAGAATGAATTCATTATATTATTGATTAAGATCGTCCGAAGTGATTTTTGTAATAAGGAGTTCATATAATCATGATATTGCCACATGTACGAGTAAACACAACTTAGTTAAAGTACTTAATTAAGCTTCAAAGCAAGCTTTTCTATGTAGTAAACATTGATCCATTCCAACTCAGATGTCTAATAGAAACTAATTAGGATTTGGGTGATATGGCTACACAAATAAGATGGTTCCTTGTATGCTAATGGGACCAAAGAAGAAAATCTTCTTCGAAATTTCTTTCATTTTAAATCATTAGCACATTTATCCGTTACATGCATGTTTCAAGGGAAGGATACTCTTAAAAGTCTTAGTAAAATAATTGCTAAAGAAAGAAGTATATGGTTGTGTATTTAACTGAAACTCATTTTAACATAATTGTAATAATACAAAATAAATAGATATTAAGAGAACTACTATATTATTTCACAAGTCTTATCCTTGTGTCTCACTTCTTTTTTAACAACGGTAAAAATTATACAATGACACATCTTACTTATAGTTCTCTCACACTAGTGGAAAAAAACAGAAAGGGCTGCAGTCAAAACAACCCTAAGGGCTGCGTTAACGCAACCCTTTTCGTAGCAGCCCTTCATAACGAAGGGCTGCGGTTTAGGCCAAAAACGCATCCCTTCCAAGCTGCTGGGGGCTGCGGTCTAGACCCAAAACCACAGCCCTTCGTATTCGAATTTTTTAAAAAAAAAAAATGCCCCAAGACCCCCCACCCCAACCACGTCGGCCCCCGCACCCCCACCCCACCCCCACCCCCGCACTCCCCGCACCCCCACCCCTAGCCCACCCCCCGCACTCCCTGCACCCCCACCCCACCCCACCCCCGCACTCCCCTACACCCCACCCCAGCCTCCGCACCCCCAACCCAGCCCACCCCCTGCACTCCCCGCACCCCCCACCCCCACCCCAACCCCACCCCCTTCACCCCCAAAGAACCCACCCCGCAGCACCCCCTGCCGCCCCAGCCACCCCCCCCCTCTGTCATCCCCAACCCCCTGTGCCCGGCCCTCCACCCACCGCACCACCCCAAAGACCCCCGGCCCCCCTAGCCCGGCCCAACACCCCAAGACCTGCCTTGCACCCCACCGTGGCGGCCCCCCCCCCCGCCCAACACCTCCCTTCGACACAAAAAAAAAACCGATCGAATTGCAATATATCACAAGTTTTTCAACGTAATAATTAACTTTATATATATATATATATATATATATATATATATATATATATATATATATATATATATATATATATATATATATATATATATATATATATATATATATATATATATATATATATATAATAATGTAAAAAGTATACATAGAATTGATACATACCAACTAGTAGATCTAGCTAATTATATCGCGAAATCCACAAAAATGTATCATAAGCAATCATCACAAAGGTAGGTCGCCAACTTATCCCGAACTTCATGTAAGTCCTCTATGGTGAAGGCCCTCAAACTTGGTGTATTATTCATATAAACCTTGCAAAACAACCAAGGAATAAACACATATAAGAATTCAATCATTTACCGTAGTTAATAGTTCTAAAAATAACATATACCTTCCCGAAATTCAATCAAAAACAAATACAAGCGTAAAAATCTACACACTAGTTATATTATACCTCATATTATCATGTTCAAAAATAAATTGGAGTTAAATGACTCGAGAAATAGGAATTGGACGCGAAAAGGCGAAAATAGGCCTAAAATCACATTTACGTTCCCGAAATTCGACCAACAACAAATGCAAGCCTAAAAATCTACACAATAGTTACCTTATACTCATATTATCATGTTCAAAAATAATTTGGGGTTAAATGACTCGATAAGTACGAATTGGACGCAAAAAAGCAAAAATAGGCCAAAAATGACCTTTTCCTTCCCAAAATTCAACCAACAACAAATGCAAGCCTTAAAATCTTTACACTAGTTATATTATACCTCATATTATCATATTCAAAAATAATTTGGAGTTAAGTTACTCAAAATCTAAGAATTGGAAGCGAAAAGGCTAAAATAGGTCTAAAATAACATTTACGTTCCCGAAATTCAACCAACAACAAATGCATGCTTAAAAATCTACACAATAGTTACATTATATATCATGTTATCATGTTCAAAAATAATTTGGGGTTAAATGACTCGATAGGTACGCATTGGACACGAAAAGGCAAAAGTAGGCGTAAAATGACCTTTTCGTTCCCTAAATTCAACCAACGGCAAATGCAAGCCTAAAAATGTACACACTAGTTATTATACCTCATATTTATATGAAATGCATTAAAGTACCATGTTTTAGGGTAGAATGGGGTCATTTTTTGCAAATATGCATGTGCTACTTTGGTTTCTAAACCAATTGATACCTATTACCAATCGATCTAATCTAAACTAACATATACTAATAAGTTACATACCTTTTGAAGATCATCGACGTTAGTGCAATGGTTGGCGATATCGAACATGTACCTCAGCACGTAATAGCCACATGCAAGTCCATCATCTTATTGTGGACACTAAATGTTCACCAAAGCATGCATCCAATGACATTCATGTTAGGTGTGTAGTATGTGGCGAAATGTGTTTCTATATAAGGACAAACAAATTAGTCATGTTACCTCGACTGATATCCAAGCAGGATCTTTTGGTGCTCGAAGTCCTGTTGCACTAATATGCTTCATCACACTACATCAATACATTATTATAAGATTAGATGTACTAATTGTTTATATATATAAAGATGATGAATAATGTGTTATTATTAATAAGTGTGCATATATTTAGTTTCGATTAGGCTACCTATTTAACAATAATTTGATTAGTAAGGACCGTGGTGGTTGTCGACGCAAAGAATCAAGTGGTAGACTTTGTTACGTGACAAACATATCGCAAGCAGTGTCCAATGAGCCCTACAACAAGAAAATATAGTTATTATTAATCATAGAACAATTAATAGGTGAATTTAATTATCGAATAATAAAAGTAAAGCGGGTTTAACAAGCATACTGTTCAATATACGGGACAAGGATGATCTGATGATATCCTAAACGAGATGATGCTTTCAAACTCATATCGAGATACTCTTTCACTTCGGCTTTGTTTTTTAAGAAATTGTCATCTCGTATTATGTTTGGACATAACCAACCAAACATTGACTCACTTGATGTTGCAATCAATTCATTGTATAATAACCTGAGAAATCATATTGATTAAAAGTAAACTTACTTATTATGGAAGTTGAATTGAAAACTACTTAAGGCATTTGTATATGTATATTTAATTTATATACTTATGTATTTACCTCATGAAAGTTTGTATCATGAAAACATTCAACTCTACCGCACATAAAAATTCTTGAATATCGAGCTTAGAAATGAATGTCGATGACTCCTCAAAGTAGTGGAATTGTTGCGCCCCTAAAGGAACCTCAATTATACTATCATCGGGTAAATCGCTAGCGCACTCATGTAACCAAAAGCATGGAATACTAAGGCCTCGCACCACCTCTGGCTCGATAATAAGTGGATTCTTTATCATAGAAACATTTCCCTTCACCACATTTCGTTCACCTTCATCACGTAAACTTGCTTTCTTATCAGGTGAACATGCCTTCTTTTCCTTCCAGTCATGTGAGCCAACCTTCCCCCAAACCTAGTAATTAGTTAAAATTAATGATATTACTGACTATCATAGGAACTATAAAAGAAAACACGCATATATATATATGTATGTTAATCATTGTACCTCATTTGAAAACTGCACCAATGCACGCGGCCATAGAACATAACTGCCAAGGGAATCATTCAGTAAATGTAGACCAACTTCTGGCTTCGGCAGCGGAAGAGGTAATTCTTCGAAACCTGACACAATTTCATTGAGGGTGACCACATAGTGATTAGCATCCTCTAACTGGTTATGCAATTGTACTCGGTCACTTGGGGGTTGTGCATGGCCATAAGCTACCAGAATGAAACTATCATAACTATCTCCTCGAGCTATTAGTTCACATGGTGTCTCCTCCTTTAAAAAAAACTCCATTTATAGTTAGTCTATGAAACAACATTATTATAGTAAGAATTCCATGCATTTAAGAACAATAGTTGTTTAACAAAGCAAAGGGATTAAGTGATTACCTTCAACTCGGGTACTACAGGTGGATCAGGTAAAGGTATCATCTGATCAATAGATGTTCGTGGATCACTGGACGGCTGGCTAGGTGTAATATCACTACCCTTCTTCAATGCAGCAAAAGTCGGTAAACCCATTTGCTCCAAAATGGCGTTGAAGTTATGTGTCATCTCCTCCCTGAGCTCCTCCCGAATTGCAGCTTTGATAGCCTCCACATCTACTGACGCTGCCGAATTCACACTACTTACACTTGATTAAGTCGTTGTAGTGTATTGATCACCATATACCTTTCTCAAACCGAGACGGACACCTCCTACGCCCCTCACGCGTTCACTGTTGTCCTTTCCTAAAGTTTCGTGCAATGCATCAATGTGTCCTTTAGGAGTGAACTCACCAGTTGCCTCTTTTTCCTTCAAGCCAATCTACATAAGGATAAGAGAGAAATGCTCGTGAACGCTAAAGTTATATTATACCTTATAGAACCATATTCAAAAAGAAATTGTAGTTAAATGACTCAAAATCTAAGAATTGGACGCGAAATGGCCAAAATAGGCCTAAAATGACATTTACGTTCCTGAAATTCAACCAATAATAGATTCAAGGCTAAAAATCTGCACACTACTGGACGCAAAAAGGCGAAATTAGGCCTAAAATGACATTTTTTTTGTACTTACAATGGCGTTGGCTATCTGTTCTGTACCGGGATCAGACAAGACTCTTTTTCCCTTTGCATCAACCCCATGCATCGAACACCACCAATCGAGGACTCTATCTGGTTGCCGAGGCTGTGCAACTATCGTCGTAGAGTTAGTCCCCGTTGCCGTTGTCGACCCTATTGTGGGGTAATGGCCGAACATCCACTTCTCTCTCGCCTCATTGTACGAATGAGCACCCAAATGATGATAATACTTCCTAGATTTTGCACTCGTGCTATTTTTCTCACGACTTGCCTAAAACACACAATTATAAATAAAGGTTAGGTATGGTGTTATACAATAATACTGGAGCTAAGTGTAGTAAATCTTAATAAAATATTCTTACAATAGCTCGTGGGGTTGTTTTTTTGGCAACAAATGATTCCCACTCTTCAGGTTTGATAGTTTTCCATATCTTAAATGGTAATTTGGAGGGTTCAGATGATGTTTCCGGTGAAGCCTCAGGACCGGATGGTGTTTCTCCGCCGTAGATGTTCTTCTTCTTTGTACCTACTACTTTCCTCAGCTTAGTGATCCACCTAGACACTAATGATATGTCTATTTTATATAGAATTTTACCCCAATTTCCCATGGATTATTGGTGTTAATTGCGCTCTTCGGAGCCCTTTTTAGTACTAATGTGTGTCTTGTAGTGTGGTTGTGTTTTCAGATTGATTTTTGTAGGAATAACCTATTTTTGGTGCATTTCCTAATCTTTGAGATCGCTACATGAGACAAGAAGTCGGGACGTGCAAAAATCTCACATCGAGCCCAAAACACAGTAACCGCCCGACCGGGCGCAATCCGCCCGGTGGTCGGGCGATTCTTACTTAGTCGAATTCGGATGCTGAAACTCCAAGTGAAATTGCTCCCGCGCCCAGCCAGGGCGAAATCCGCCGGGTGGTCGGGCGAACCTTACTTAGCGCGTTTTCGGAAAAGTTAAGCCGCCGAGGCAAACCTTACATGCGGGCCCGACCGGGCGAAATCCGCCGGGCGGTGCAGCGAGGCGGACGAAGACCTTGAAATCCGCCGGTCGGGCGCGACGAAGAATAATAATACTCGATGATCGCCCGACCAGGGCGAAACCGCCCGACCGGTCGGGCAAGACGATCTTTGAGCGTTTTAAGCGCGTGTTGCGCCAGATTTATGAGACATATAAATACCTATTTTCTTAGAATTAGAAATTACGCCTTTTTACTAGAGAATACATTTTATAACTTTTTAGAGAGCTTTTGAGTTTACTCCATTGTTAAACATTGATTACTACGCTTTGATTCCTTCAAGTAAAGACTAAGTTTTCTTAATCTCTTCTTTCCTTTCATTATTATTATGTCTCTTAATTTGTTTATTATTTGTTTTGCTATTTCAATTATGTGTGAGTAGTCCATTAATCTAGGGTTAAGTAAAACCCTAGCAATGATTTAATATATGAATTCTTCCATTAATCCCAAGTTTATATGATCAATTGTTCTTGTTTGATTGGATTGTTCTTATGCTCATTATCATACTAGGGATAGGTGATTTTGATTTGACTCCGTATATCTTATTTTCAATGGGAATTGAATCTAGATGGTTTTGTTGATCCAATCAATGGTATGAATATCTTCTATGGGAATAGTTAGATGGGATTGCTAGGAATTTAATTGTGATGCTATGCGTAATGCCTCTTTCTTGCATGATTCTATGGGAATATGTTTGATTGCTTGTTTAGAGTAGCCATTGGTACTCGGGAGAGGTCTTTGGTAGTTATAGGGTGCATTACTCCTCTTGAACCGTTGATTATGTTTATTTGGGATGGAAATTATTCATGTATTGGTCATGCTAGTGGTGATGCTTAATTCTAGATGTTTTAATTAACTGATTATACCTTGTGCGTTTCTAGTGATTGTCATAGTCTAGTGTTAGAATTAGTTCAACACCCCTTTCATCATTGTTTGTCATTCGTTTAGTTAGATTGAGTCAAGATATCTAGTGTTTGATGCTGTTTGTCCCTGTGGATTCGACCCTGACTTGCTCTGCTACATAGTTGGGTAGTTGGTTAGGTAATTACTTTTGATAGGTGCGCGACACGCCTACCAAAATTTGGCGCCGTTGCCGGGGACTAACGGTATTAGATTAGTTTATCTTTGATTTTATTTAGCTAAAGCTGTCTTTGTTCGATCATTGTCACTCTATTTCTTTGTTTGATCTCTTTTCTTTCGGTCTTTTTGTTGCATGCGTACTCGTAGCAAGGGTCCACAAGATTTGATTACTCTTGATCGCGAGATCGAAGCTACAACAAGGAGATTAGGAGGCCGAAGAAGACAACAACAACAAGAACCAACAATGGGAGACGAAGCACCACCAAAGTCTCTACGGGAGTATGCTATGCCCGATGAGACCACCACCACCATAAACAGACCGACAACCGCTGCCAATCATTTTGAGCTCAAGCCACAATTCATCCAGTTTATCTCACGAGATTCCTATGCGGGAACACCCAAAGAGAGCCCTACTCGATCATTTGGCTAATTTTTTAGAAAAATGCAATACTTTGAAATTAACTAATGTTTCTGACGATTTAATTCGGTATTGTGCTTTTCCTTTTTCTCTCAGGGACGAAGCAAAGGAATGGTTTAAGGAAGAAGAAGTGAGGAAGATTGCCACATGGCCGGGCGAAGAAGGCTTTCCTTTACAAATTCTTCCCTCCTATGAGAACTTCCAAGTTCAGAAACGAGATATCTGGCTTTCAACAACATGAATTGGAGTCTCTCTACGAAGCATGGCAGAGATACAAGGCTTTGCAAAGGCAGTGTCCACACCACGGCATTCCTGAGTGGTGACAGGCTAAAGTCGTATCACCTTATCAAAAATAACCTAAAGTCCACTAACAAGTAGTCAGGGAAGTCAGGATCGAATCCACAGGGAGAAAGTTATATTATTGTATCTCGAATTCTAATATTATACTAACTAAATCGATGAAAATTGGTGTGTGACTAAACTAATAGGCAAATGATAGAACTAAATATGAAGATAATAATCAATTAATAAAGAACTAGGATTATGGATCACTATGCATACAATTCGGGAAATCAGAGACGAATAATAATCACCCAATAAGTCAATTTATCTAGGGCACATGTAATTTCTCTCGAACATTACCTCCCTCAAAGATCACCTAGCCGCTCTCGCATGGTCAAGAATCACTATGCCTAATGATTGAAAGCCTATACAAAATCTCTCCTCTCGGCGCATTCAATATTGCGGTAGTAGAAATACAAATCGGGCCTAATTCATAAATCTAGCATGAACGATTCAATCACGGGAAACAATTGAAATAAAGGGTAATTATACTAATCTATCAATCCTTCATTGCATACATAGATCCCCACAATCCTAGAAATAAAACTACTCACTCATGCTTGAGAAAACAATAACAAATTTCATATAAAAATCCATACTTTGAACTATTGCAAATAACTAAGAAACTAATCTAATCAATAATAGCAAAAGCAAATAATAATGAAGAGAACAAGGAAGAAGATTACCAAATTAATGAACTATATTAAACTTGCTAATAATCCAAAGGTTCAATCTTGAATCACAATGAAAAGTATTAAAATCTAGGGTTCTTGAGAGAGTCTATGAGAAAATAAGAGCTAAAAACAAAGATAAAACAAAGATGTTCTAACTTTTCTATTTATACTTAGTGCCCGAAATCATTAAATGAGTGCGCGGAGTCTGCCGCCCGATCGGGCCAACTAAGCCCGATGAGATCGGGCTCAAACGCAGCAGCTGGGATCAAAACATAACCTCGCCCGATGACATCGGGCCGCCCGATGGAGTCGGGTCGCACACCATCGCTCCACAGGCAGCGCAGGACATACCCAAGGACGCCCGATGAGATCGGGCCGAACCGCCCGATCGGGCTCCTCACCGTAATAACGATCGGGCAGCGTTGCCCGATCGGGCCCGCAACGCCTCTTATCTGTTGCTTCTGAAGACGATGACCGCCCGATCGGGCGTGTTGCGCCCGATCCGGTCGGGCTCAGTTCCAATCCTCATTCCTTGGCTTCAAACGCCAAGGCTTCAATGCTTCTTCGCTCAGAGATCCCAAAAAGTATCCTCAGGACTTTAGAACTCATCAAATATGTTTTCGAACCTCTCCAGTCCAGTGAAATAGTCAGATAGTGGTAGAAAATAGAGAGATAACTCCCTAAAGCCTGCAATCAGACACAAAATAGAAAACCACAACTAGATGGAGAGAGTTAGCATAAAATGGCTCCTAAGAGCACCATTGATACACATTTTAGCTCAAATACAGGGGGAAAAACACTATATTAAATCATCACATCAAACTCCCCCAAGCTAAACCTTTGCTTGTCCTCAAGCAAAGCACAACAGGAATAAGAATAGGATTGCTTCACCCCTCAGATGGAAAAATTTAAACTCAATTATTTCCAACTCAAAATCATTCAAGCAAGCAAAATTCAAGTTCAGTTGCTCATATCACCCGACTACCAATCACTTAAGTAAACCATCAAACGTAGCCGCCCTACATATCATGCAAATCTTGAAAAGGTGCTCACCGAGGTGTCACTCCTCTCAATTTTGTGGCAGGCAAAATATGTGCCCGATCTCTCACCAACCCAACCATAATAGCCCTTCCCACTCACACTCTCATGTGTTTAGAAAGGTGTAATATCGCTCATCCTAATCAGGTCGACTCAAATAACAAACTTAATCTTCAACTTTGGCATATTGACTCAGTATTATTCCAATATACAATCAAACATGTGCTCAAAAGGTCTTTATCAGGGTTGTAATGGGGCTCGGGTAAAGGTACGGAAATTATTTAGGAAATGTGGTGGAAAAGCCAAGAAAGGGGAGCAAAAAACACTAGTAGGACTAAGTGTGGTCAAAACAACTCCCATGGCAACAGCAACATAACCAAGATAATAACCAACTTTTGAAGTTTCACGAACCAACCAACAATTGTCATTTTCAACATAATTTCCAACACTTTTGATAGTTACCGAATGAAGATCATAGAAATTTTTCAGATTTTTCACTATCAAATTTTTTTCTCTTTCTTTCTTTTCTTTGTACAACCATATCATTATTTTCCAACCGCCCTACGGAATCAACCACACATTATGATATAAACTTAACAAATGCTCCCCAAGCTAGGCTAGGGACAATAATCATTGCAAAGGCTCAAGGCGTGTAATGTGGCTTAATATAGATCCAAAAAGAAGTCATTAGGCTCAGCGGGGCTAGGGGGAAAAATTCATTAAACAACTCTGAGGCTTAAAATTAGACAAATGAACGCCTCTATCACAGCACATGCCTAAAGTTACCAGAACTCAACGAGTACAATGCCAAAACCAAGATAAGAATGCTACGAGGAACTAACACACAAGAATATATCGGATATAGAGATAAATCCGAGGCTAGAATGAATCCTCACAATCTAACCAATTCAAGCATGCAGTTAAAATAGGCACTTTATCATCAAAATTCACTCAAGATCAAGGCAGTCAAAGATCACATCACAACGTCCCAATCACAAATGCCCAACTATCCAGTATAATGAGTTAAATCATTTTTTTTTTCAAAGCAAAGTTCGGGGCACAGGGAAGCAATCAAACTATTCGAATTCAACTCGTATTTTTGTGTTTTTTTTTCAGCAATATTTCATTTTTTTTTGTGATTTTTCATTTTTTCAAAGCAAATAACCTACCTTAACTATCCTAAAAAGCAAATAAAAACAAAAAGAAAAATAATACTAATACTTACAGAAGTCCTCCCCCAAGCTGAACTTGGCAATGGCCTCAGTGCAACAAGGGAAAGGAAAGGGACATGGACGTCAGCTGCCCATCAGCCTGGATCGAGAAGTTTAGTAGCCACATGTTGGACCACCTCTTGCGACCCGCGTTGAACTGGAATGCTAGTGTGGTGGTCCTCTTGTAGATGAATGCGGTGCTCATAATGATCAGGGTGGATTCCTGTCAAGTCATTAGTGCTATAGCCAATGGTCTTTTTGTGAGTCTGTAAGACCTTTAAAAAATGCTCATCACCTGCAATAGACTCGACAAGCACATCATGTGGGATAGCACGGGAGAGGGGGTAAGGCAGGCAATCATGGATCGGTTCATCTATAATATCAACTCTATAACATGACTCCTCTAACATTGAGCGTTTAGGTGCATTGTTTAGGCTAAACATGACCTTATCATCCCCCCACGTTAGTGTCGGTTTCCCACTCTTAACATCTATCACCGCCCCCAAGTATGGAGGAAAGGTCTCCCAAGGAGAATGGGTGTTTGAGTGTCTTCGGCCATGTCTAATATAACAAAGTCCACGGGGATAAAGAATTTACCTACTCTAACAGGAACGTCCTCTAATATACCTAGGGGGTATTTCACGTAACGGTCGACCATTTGCGAGTAATGGTAGTACATTTTAATTCACCCATGTTCAGTTGCTTACAGATAGAAAGAGGCATGACACTCAAACTGGCACCTAAATCACATAAAGCTTTGTCAATAAATATGGTGCCAATGTGACAGGGGATGGAAAAACTCCCTGGATCTTTCAATTTAGGTGGAGACTGGTTTTGTAGAAGAGCGCCGCATTCGGCGGTAAAAGCCACGATCTCCACTTCATTGAGAGTCCGCTTCCTCATCAACAGTTCTTTCAAAAATTTAGAATAAGCGAGACACTTGATTTAATAATTCAAGAAAAGGAAGCGTTACTCGCAGATTCTTTACCACCTCTAAAAACTTACCATACCGGTGGTCGAGTTTCTTCTTGAGCATCCGCTCGGGGAATGGTAACTTGATCACCGGAGGCACATTTTTCTCCTTAGTCACCTCCTTAGTCTTGTCTGCAGCTCCTTGCTCTACTTGAGGTTCAGCATCCTCAGGCAATCCTTGTGGTTTTGGTGATTCCACCTCTAGCATTGCTTGGGAGTATCGTGCGCATTCCACTTGCGAAGGGTGATGGCATTGGCGGTGTCCCTAGGTTGCATTGGTTGCGAAGGCAAGGACCCGGATGGCCTATTAGCAGACGAACCGGCCCGAGCTATTTGGGACTCCAACATCTTATTATGTGTCCCCTGCAGCTTATTACGAGCATGCAGGCTCTCAAATTGAGACTGGTATACGCTTGAAAGGAAATAATACCTTTCTGCATCTGCAACATTAAACTTTTGAGTTCAGCAATAGCTGGGTCTGGAGGTGGTGTAGAATGATGCTGTTGAAACTGAGTTCTCTCGATAACCGGGGAGGAGCTTGTGGTTGATATTGTTGTTGTTGAGGGTAATGTTGTTGTTGCGGATTCATCACGTTATTGCTCCTATACGAGAGATTTGGATGATCTCGCACCCCAGGATTATATGTATTGGAGTAGGGATCAAACTGGGGCTTGTGTGGTGACTGTAATGCGTGCACGGGCTCACTAGAATGTGAGAGAGAGGGGCACTCTTGAGAGTTATGTCCAGCTATCCCACAAGCGTCACGAGATGAAAGCATTATACCCGAAACACTAGCCATAGCATTGACACTCATATGAGGAGAGGAATTGTTACCTAGCTTCAAAGAATCAATCTTCTGGTGAAGAGCAACTAGTTGTCCGGTCAGTAAAGAAATGGCTTCAACATCATGTTTACCTCCCTTTGTCATAGAGGAACGAATAGTAGACGCTTGGTGAGAAGCGAGTTTCTCCAAAAGTTCATGCCCTTCGTCTACAGCTTTATCCATGAAAAACCCACCTGCTGCTCCATCAATTACCCGTCTCGTATCTGCATCAACTCTAGTGTAGAAAATGTGGCACGAGATACCACTTGTCAAAACCATGATGGGGGCAAAGACGCCGCAGATCTTTGAATCTTTCCCAAGCTTCATATAGTGACTCTCCAGGATCCCGGGTGAAAGTCACTATCTCATGACGCATATCTCTAGTCTTTTGGTAAAGGGTACCACTTGATGAGAAAAATCCTTGAGAGCTCGGCCGAGGTGGTGATGGTGGAAGGCGGCTTATTATACCAAAATAGAGCTTTGTCGCGCGAGAGAAAAACCAAATAAGATGAGTTTCATCTCATCGGCAGTGAACACCCGACTTGCTTCGAGTAGCACAACATTGTAAAAATCGGCTGCAGTGCCGATTTGGGTCTTGAGATGGTAACCCTAAGAAACCGGTTATTCGAACCATATTCGAACATGAGACTTAATTTCAAAGTTTGCAAGCAGCAATAGTAGGCAACCGTACCCCAGTGGGCACATTATCGGGGAGATGGTTGTGCATAATCTCTCGAAGGTCGGTTTAGCTTCGTCACCCATTCTAGCGGTAATAGGTGAGGCGGAGAATCCTTGTTGTGGTGAAGATGGTGGAGAAGGTGCCTTTTGGGAGGGTGTCCCCGCATGACAACTTGGTTTGCTTAGTTGTCTTTTTGAGTCGACGAGCGCCTTTTCAATCTCCGGGTCAAATGGAATAAGATTTGGGGATTTCAATTTCCTACTCATACACCAAAAACACTAAAACAAACGTGAGATGTTCCAAAGAACAGATGTTCTTCGGAGTAGAGGTTAGTGTAATATTATAATTCAGACAAAATAAAAATAAATCGTCTCCCCGGCAACGGCGCCAAAATTTGACAGGCTAAAGTCGTATCACCTTATCAAAAATAACCTAAAGTCCACTAACAAGTAGTCGGGAAGTCGGGGATCGAATCCACAGGGGAGAAAGTTATATTATTGTATCTCGAATTCTAATATTATACTAACTAAATCGATGAAAATTGGTGTGTGACTAAACTAATAGGCAAATGATAGAACTAAATATGAAGATAATAATCAATTAATAAAGAACTAGGATTATGGATCACTATGTATACAATTCGGGAAATCAGAGACGAATAATAATCACCCAATAAGTCAATTTATCTAGGGCACATGTAATTTCTCTCGAACATTACCTCCCTCAAAGATCACCTAGCCGCTCTCGCATGGTCAAGAATCACTATGCCTAATGATTGAAAGCCTATACAAAATCTCTCCTCTCGAAGCAGATTCAATATGCGGTAGTAGAAATACAAATCAGGCCTAATTCATAAATCTAGCATGAACGATTCAATCACAGGAAACAATTGAAATAAAGGGTAATTATACTAATCTATCAATCCTTCATTGCATACATAGATCCCCACAATCCTAGAAATAAAACTACTCACTCATGCTTGAGAAAACAATAACAAATTTCATATAAAAATCCATACTTTGAACTATTGCAAATAACTAAGAAACTAATCTAATCAATAATAGCAAAAGCAAATAATAATGAAGAGAACAAGGAAGAAGATTACCAAATTAATGAACTATATTAAACTTGCTAATAATCCAAAGGTTCAATCTTGAATCACAATGAAAAGTATTAAAATCTAGGGTTCTTGAGAGAGTCTATGAGAAAATAAGAGCTAAAAACAAAGATAAAACAAAGATGTTCTAACTTTTCTATTTATACTTAGTGCCCGAAATCATTAAATGAGTGCGCGGAGTCTGCCGCCCGATCGGGCCAACTAAGCCCGATGAGATCGGGCTCAAACGCAGCAGCTGGGATCAAAACATAACCTCGCCCGATGACATCGGGCCGACCCGCCCGATGGAGTCGGGCCGCACACCATCGCTCCACAGGCAGCGCAGGACATACCCAAGGACGCCCGATGAGATCGGGCCGAACCGCCCGATCGGGCTCCTCACCGTAATAACGATCGGGCAGCGTTGCCCGATCGGGCCCGCAACGCCTCTTATCTGTTGCTTCTGAAGACGATGACCGCCCGATCGGGCGTGTTGCGCCCGATCCGGTCGGGCTCAGTTCCAATCCTCATTCCTTGGCTTCAAACGCCAAGGCTTCAATGCTTCTTCGCTCAGAGATCCCAAAAAGTATCCTCAGGACTTTAGAACTCATCAAATATGTTTTCGAACCTCTCCAGTCCAGTGAAATAGTCAGATAGTGGTAGAAAATAGAGAGATAACTCCCTAAAACCCCGCAATCGACACAAAATAGAAAACCACAACTAGATGGAGAGAGTTAGCATAAAATGGCTCCTAAGAGCACCATTGATACACATTTTAGCTCAAATACAGGGGGAAAAACAATATATTAAATCATCACATCAAGTGGTTGCTGATTCAGACATTCTACAATGGTCTGAAGCATGAAGTTCGAAGTTCTATTGATGCCGCATCTGGCGGTACTTTCATGGCAAAAACTCCAGAAGCCGCGAAGACATTGTTGGATGATATGGCTGCCAACAATTACCTGAATGACTGGAGTATATCTCGTGGAGCCCCTAAAAAGGGAGGTAAGTATGAGGTTGATGCTATTGCTACTTTAACTAACACTCGTGCAAGTTTTGGCGGCTAAAGTTGATCGGTTGAGTAGCCGGCGACAGCCGCCTATTTGTGAGATTTGTGAAGTGCAAGGTCACTCTTTCACCGAGTGTCAATATAATAATCTGGGAGCGGAACCGAGCATGTCAATGCCCTCCTTAACACAAATACAAGGCCACAAAACAACCCATACTCAAACACATTTAACCCAAGGTTGGAAGCATCACCCAAATTTCTCCCTACGAAATAACCAACCTCAACCTCCACACACCAACTACTCCCGGCCACACGGTTTCCAACAAAGACCACCATTCAACCCTTCATCATCATCCTCTCGACCCAACCTTGAGACTATCATGGAGAATTTAGCTTCCTCTCAGGCTAAGCAAGTTGAATACCAAGCCAAGCGAATGACTTTTTCAACAACTCTCTCCAACAAATCACTTGCTCATAATAAATTGATGGAGAGTCGATGACCCAACTAGCCCAACAAAAAAGCCACCTCTCTAAACCTTCGAGCCAACTTCCCGGGCAACCGAACCAAATCCCAAGGGGCATATCAATGCCATTTCATTGAGGAGCGGTAAGGAATTGCAAGAGCCTACAAGGAGGGTAAGCCGAGCACCACAACACCGCAAAAGAGGTTATAGAGTTGAGTGAGGAAGTTCAAGAGAAGACGGGTTTGGAAGATGAAGCTAATAAGTCTCGAGAAGGAGGAACCCACTGTCGTTCCTATTAAACCATACAACCCACCTGTTCGTTCCCTCAAAGATTGGCACGAGGCAAAACTTGAAAAGAAATATGGGAAGTTCCTTGACATCCCGAAGAAGCTACACATCAACATACCCTTCTTGGATGCCATATCCGAGATGCCTTCTTACGCTAAGTTTTTGAAAGACATGCTCTCTAACAAACGAAAAATTGAAGAAAATGTCACTGTTTCCCTAACTGCTGAGTGTAGTGCTATTTTGCGGAATACGCTTCCGGAAAAGCTAGGAGATCCGGGCGGCTATTCCATTCTGTCAAGCTTGGAGACATTGCTATCAAGAATGCTCTCGTGTGATCTTGGGGCTAGTGTTAGTCTCATGCCAGTTATCTATCTGCAAGCAACTCAACATGGGCGAACTAAAACCCACACGCATCTCTCTACAACTAGGCGACGGAATTTGTGAAGTTTCCACTTGGTATACTTGAAGATGTTCCTCTTCGAGTGGGTAAATTCTTTATTCCTTGTGATTTTGTCGTCATGGAGATGAAGGAAGATGCACAAGTTCCCATAATTCTTGGAAGACCTTTTTTGGCCACTTCTTTGGAGCCATTATTGACATGAAGAAGGGTAAAATCACTTTTGAAGTAGGTGATGAAAAGATGGAGTACACACTCACAAACTCCATGACTTCTCCTTCTATGGGAGAAACTGTTTATAGAGTGGATGCTCTTGATGAGGTGATAGAAGCCGAGGCTTTCAATCTGCAACTGGATGATTCGCTACAAACGGTCTTGATGGGTAGTGCCGATGAGGAAGATTGGGAGACTAAGGAATACAAGAGACTTCTAGAGGAAACACGAGCCACCGAATCGAAGAGCCTCTCCGGGAATTGCTGCATTCCGAGGACACCAAGGAGAGTACTACGCCTCCTAAGGTAGAACCGAAACCTCTCCCCTCTACTTTGAAATATGTGTTCATGGGTCCCAATGATACATACCCTATTATTGTTAATGCTTGAGCTTGATGACATTCAAATTGAAAAATTGCTCAATGTTTTAAGGAAATATAAGAATGTCATTGGGTACACCATTGATGATATTAAGGGTATTAATCCCTCATTTTGCATGCACAAAATCATCCTTGAGGACGAACATGCTTCTTCTATAGAATCTCAACGAAGACTTAATCCAAATGTGATGGAAGTAGTCAAGAAAGAGGTTCTTAAATTACTTGATGCAGGTATAATCTACCCTATCTCAGATAGTAAGTGGGTTAGTCCTGTTCAAGTAGTCCCTAAGAAAGGAGGTATGACCGTTGTCAAGAATGCTAAGGGTGAGCAAGTTCCCACTAGGATCGTGACGGGTGGCGCATGTGTATTGATTATAGAAGATTGAATAAGGCCACCCGAAAAGATCATTTTCCCCTCCCCTTCATTGATCAGATGTTGGAAAGGTTGGCAAAACATTCTTTTTTCTGTTGGTTGGATGGATACTCTGGTTTTTTCCAAATCCCTATTCATCCAAGTGACCGAGAAAAGACTACTTTTACATGTCCTTATGGCACTTTTGCATATCGAAGGATGCCATTTGGATTATGTAATGCTCCCCGCCACTTTTCGGCGTTGCATGATGGCAATTTTCTCCGGTCTTATTGAGAACTCTATGGAAGTATTTATGGATGACTTCTCCCGTCTATGGAACATCTTTTGATGTTTGCCTTGCTAATTTACAAAAGGTGCTCCATAGATGCAAAGAAGTTAATTTGATTCTCAACTGGGAAAAATGTCATTTTATGGTGCAACAAGGAGTCGTTCTGGGTCATATTGTTTCTCATCGGGGCATTGAAGTCGACAAAGCAAAAATAGAGGTCATTGAGCGTTTACCACCTCCTAACTCTGTCAAAGGAGTAAGGAGTTTTCTTGGTCATGCGGGATTCTACCGCCGCTTCATAAAAGATTTTTCAAAAATTGCTCGACCTCTAACTGAGCTTTTAGGCAAAGATGTCCCCTTTGTGTTTACTGATTCTTGTACTGAGGCTTTTCACAGGTTAAAAGCAGCTCTTATTTCTGCTCCTATAATTCAATCGCCTGACCGGAATCTCCCTTTCGAGATTATGTGCGATGCTAGTGACTACGCAAAGTGGGAGCAAGATTGGGTCGAGGGGAGGATGGTAAACTGCATGCCATCTACTATACAAGCAAGACTCTTACTCCGGCCCAGATGAACTATGCCACAACTGAGAAGGAACTGTTAGCAGTGGTGTATGCGATGGAGAAATTTCGGTCCTATCTGGTGGGGTCGAAGGTGATAATTCACACTGATCATGCGGCTCTTAAATATTTGATGAGCAAGAAGGATGCTAAGCCCCGTTTGATTCGGTGGATTTTGTTGTTACAAGAATTTGACTTGGAGATTCGAGACAAGAAGGGTGTTGAGAATGTTGTTGCAGATCACCTTTCTCGAATTGTTCTGGATGCTGAGGGTGATGAGGCTCTACCAATTGATGATACTTTTCCTGATGAGCAGCTTCTAGCTTTAGCCACTGCAGAGATCCCATGGTATGCTGACATAGCCAACTATTTGGCTAGTGACACTATTCCTCATGGATATTCATCTCAACAAAAGAAGAAATTCTTTAAGGATGTGAGGAGGTATTTTTGGGATGAGCCCTTCCTTTACAAGTCTTGCGCAGATGGGGTGATTAGAAGGTGTATTCCTGGAAATGAGGTATCCTCTATTATATCTCATTGTCATGATTTACCTTGTGGAGGTCATGCTAGTACTAATAAAACTGCAGCGAAAATTCTTCAATGTGGTTTTTATTGGCCTACTTTGTTCAAGGATGTTCATCATTATGTGCATTCTTGTGATCGCTGTCAAAGAACTGGAAATCTTTCCCGTCGGAATGAGATGCCTCTTAACGCTATTCTTGAAGTGGAGATCTTTGATGTGTGGGGTGTAGACTTCATGGGTCCGTTTCCTTCTTCTTATGGGAACAAGTATATTCTGGTTGCTGTGGACTATGTCTCCAAATGGGTGGAGGCTCTTGCTTCTCCAACTAATGATGCTCGTGTGGTTAGTAGATTTTTCAAGAAAACTATTTTTCCTCGCTTTGGCATTCCACGGGTTTTGATTAGTGATGGAGGTAAGCATTTTCTGGAGAATAAATTTGAAGCTATGCTTAAGAAGTATGGGGTGCATCATAGAGTGGGACTTTCATATCATCCCCAAACTAGTGGACAAGTGGAGGTTTCCAACCGTGAGATCAAAACTATCCTAGAGAAGACGGTTGCACGAACACGAAAAGATTGGGCTGCTAAACTTGATGATGCATTATGGGCTTACGAGACAAAGCATTCAAGACCCCCATAGGTACCACACCATATCGTCTTGTTTATGGGAAAGCATGTCATCTCCCTGTTGAGTTAGAGCATCGTGCATTTTGGGCTATTAAGAGCCTCAATTTCGACTCTCACACGGTGGGCGAGAAGAGACTCCTTCAACTTGCCGAGCTTGATGAGCTTCGTCCGGATGCTTATGAGAGTTCTAGATTGTACAAGGAGAAGACTAAGAGATGGCATGACAAGGGAATTGTGCGACGCGAGTTCAAGGAAGGGTACTTGGTTCTTCTTTTTAATTCTCGTCTGAAGCTATTTCCTGGTAAACTTCGTTCGCGGTGGTCCGGTCCATTCAAGGTCTACAAGGTTTTTCCTTATGGTTCAGTGGAGCTTTGGAACCGGCAAGGAGACACTTTCAAAGTCAATGGCCACCGATTGAAGCATTACCGAGCTGGAGATCCCATTGCTGAGCAAGTTGACATCATACTCTCCATCCCTTCACCTGAGTGATACTAGAGGAGGTCGAGCTAATGACCTTAAAAACTAGCGCTTATTGGGAGGCAACCCAATTTCCTACTTTTTCATTTCTTTTTCTTTTGATTTGATTTGATTTTATTTTTCTTTTTTGGAGTGAAAAAAAAAAAAAAAAAAAAAAATTTGCACAAGTGTGGAACTCTACTGCAGGACCATGAGAAAAAACGGACTAAAGCGGAACAAAATTATGTGCACTGGGAACCGCCCGGGTGGTCGGGCGAATTCTGACCGGGTGGGCGCGCAAGCACACTTAAGCTGGGCCCTCCAAAACGTGAAAATTGACTAAGGACGAAATTCCGCCCGGGCGGTCGGGCGAAATCCGCCTGGTCGGGCGCGCAAGCACAAATCCAAGAGAGAAATTCAGAAAACACGAAAAAAACTAAGGAAGAATTATCGCCCGGGCGGTCGGGCGAAACCCGCCCGGTCGGGCGAGACGCAAATTCTCGAGTAAAACCCACGAAAATCTTTTCTTTTCCTTCACTCTCTTTCAAACCCCCATCTAACTTCATCTTCTTCCTCTCCCTCTTTCTCTCTCCTCTCAAAACCCTAACCCCAATTCTCTCTTTCCTCACCATATCCACTCTCAAATTCCTTCAAAAATTCTAATCTTTCACTCATCCTCACCACATTCCCCATCTTACTTACAAACTTTTCCCCCTCACTCTCTCTCCTCTTCCTCCTTCTTCTCACTCCTCCTCTTTGGGTTTTTCTTGAGTAAAGGTTTGATTTTTATGGTGATTTTTGCTAGATTAACCTTGGAAATTGCGTTTTCACACTTTATAGTGCATTATGAGATGATTTCCTTCAAATTTTTGTGAAATCCTCAATTTCTCCACCATTGCTCTGTTTTTGCAGGTTTCCATCATCTCTAATGGCGGGTCGTCGAGGTACACGTGGCTCTCACCCCTACCGCAATTGAGGTAGATCCCGACTTTCCTCATATAATTTTCAAGGATTGAGGCTCAAAAGGTGCGTTTTCAAAAACTTAAGCACCGTATGATTGCCCCCACCCGATTTGTTCATAGTGACCTCTTGCATGTCTTGGGTATTGCTGAAATTACCCGCACATTATTTGTTGGTATGGGAATAGAACAATTCCTCACCTTGTACCATGGCACATATGCAGACCTGACCCTAGAATTTCTAAGTTCCTTAGAGATTCGAAAACACGCTAAAAATGATCATGTCCTGTATTTTCGCATTTCCAATGTGGATAGGAGACTGACCCTCCGTCAATTTGCACAGCTATTTGGTATGACCGTTAGGGGGGAAAGGAAGAAACCAGAGACATTTCTGCTAGGCCAACTCTGGGAAGCCCTCACTGGTGTTAGACCACCCAACTGTCAGCATTTACAGATTAAGTCGGTCCATCATCCTAGCATTCGATTCCTGTTAAAATTCTTGGGGAGTACTATCTTTGGGCGGTGGGAACCCAACACCTCTAGGACTGAGGAACTAAGTGCTCTTGGCACTTATCTGTGGCCCGTCACCATACCTATGCAGTTTGATCTTGCGTATGCATTTATGCATCATCTGCATAAGATTTCTACGACTTACCCCACTTTTGAGGAGGACGGCATTGTCCGTTCCTCCGTACCTATTGTCATTGGGGGACTAGTCACTCACATCGCCTGTCATTTCGGCCATGTTGAGATTCGGGCCAATGCTGTTCCGGGGCCTTCTTACCTTGACCTTGACCACTTCTTATGCGCCCGGTACATTGTCCCTAGTGGTCGGAATTATAGGTGGATGATTGCCGCTAACCAGTCTATACTTCTTCCAGACCCCACCTTAGCCCAGCCGCTTATAGAGGATGACCACACAGGGAATGCCGCTCTACCTACCTATCTCCTTCCTGTTGGAGATGCGGCCCACCCACCTCGAGGCGGTCCCGTGCACCGAGCCTCCACACGTCTACCGTAGGCGAGAGGCCGATTCCTTCATGCCCTCCTCCTCTACCCAACCCCCTCCCCCTACTGCTGACTTTGAGGGGATGATGAGTGTGTTGCAGGCGTATGGGGCCGAATATGACCGCCAACACTCAAGCTCTAGAGCGCCTAGGCGCGCGTAGACACCATCTACGATGACCAACGCCTTGCTATGTTCCCTATGTATGATGATTATTGCAGGCTTGGTACGATCGCACAGGCGGGTCCCCACCCTAGTTGGTACACCTGGAACCCCGCCTATGGTGGAGCTGGAGGGAGTGGCGCAGCACGGGCCCTCGGGATCCTGGCCAGCGATGATTCCGATTCCGATTCTATGGCCGGCGCGAGGGCCGTGTTCCTTGCCTTCTCCTTGTTGCAATGCGGACATTGCCAAGTTCAGCTTGGGGGAGGATCTTCAGTGCACATATGGTATCTTCTATCACTTCTTAGGTAGTTTACAGCTTTTGTAGTTCAGTTTAGCATTGTTTTCTTTGGTGTGTTTTGTGTGTTTTTTCTTTTCTTTTTCTTTCTTTCTTTTTCTTTTGGTTTGTTTTGTCTTCACCATGTATGATGTGTGAAGCCTGCTGAAAAAAAAAAAAAAAAAAAAAAAAAAAAAAAGAGAAAAATCAAAGTCCAGGTTGAATAGTTGTTTCCCTGTGCCCCATGCTATCGTAATGCTGTTTTGACTTTGGATTGTTGATGGACACGAAACAATGATTGATCACCAAGGCATGGCATAACTGTACTTAGATCTATGATAAGAATCAAGATTGTGGCACTCTATATGTCCTGCAAGCATGTTTAGGCTTCACTGTGAGCTTCTGTGCCTTAACGTCATGCTTTTCTTGTGTGTATGCCCACTTCATGAGGGATGCTAGAACTTGTGTTTTCTCTCCATTGATGCATTAGTTATACAATGTCTAAACAAAAATGATTATGACTCACGTAGGAATTTGCACCAAAAGACCAAATGACCTTCCCTGCATTCATTTCCCCTAGTTAACCACTCTGAGCTGAGCCTGTTTCTTTTGACAACTACATTATGAGCTCCTCATTTTTCCAAAAATACGTCTCTTTACCATTGGTAGTGAAGTATTTAGGAATTTTTGGTTGATTAACTTGTGGTTTATGAAATTGGTTGTTGGTATGAATAAAAAGATTGCAAGAAAGAGAACAAATATGATTGATTACATGTGCAAAAGAAATTCTTCTCTATCCTCATTAGCTAGTAGCTAAAGTAGAGAACTCCTAAAAACATGACAAGTAAGATTTCCAAGAGCAATTATGAAAATCAAATTGAAAAAAAAAAAAAAAAAAAAATTTCTAAGAGAGAGATCTCATTTGAATTATGTCATATTGGAAGTCATTACTTGGGTTATATGAAGAATAAAGGAGGTGAGATGAAAGAAAAATGGGTCATAGTTGTGTTGCAATTTATTTGATGTGTGGGATGTTCGTTCAAAAGTTGTAGTAATACTTCACTACCTTAAGCACCACATTCCCAAATATATGCCACACCTACCACCTTAAGCCCCATTACAACCTTAATTGAGTCATATGATTTGTTTGCATGTATAACTACCTGATGTGGAGAGATGATACAAGCCTATGGACTAACTTGGTGAAGTGGAGCAATTGAGCGCCATATATCTCCCTTCAAACACACGAGTGTGAGAGTAGGGACGGGTACTGGGGATGGAAAGAAGCAGTCATTTTAACTGCTTGGAGAGTGCTTTACAAATGAGTGGTGAGTCCCCTTGTGAGATCCTTCTCATTGATTTGCAACGCATATTTAGTGGCCTCTCATTGATTCTTATCCCTGATTGGTATTTGTTTTTGTCGAACCTTATCGATTATGACTTGTGGTGTGTTTGGATACGATCTATTATCATTTCAAAAAAAAAAAAAAAATTATGATGGGGTGAAACTACTATTGATGCTTTGAACTGTTGATTTTCAGACAGGTTTTGCTTAGGGGCAAGCAAAAGTCTAGCTTGGGGGAGTTTGATATGTCTATTTTATATAGAATTTTACCCCAATTTCCCATGGATTATTGGTGTTAATTGCGCTCTTCGGAGCCCTTTTTAGTACTAATGTGTGTCTTGTAGTGTGGTTGTGTTTTCAGATTGATCTTTGTAGGAATAACCTATTTTTGGTGCATTTCCTAATCTTTGAGATCGCTACATGAGACAAGAAGTCGGGACGTGCAAAAATCTCACATCGAGCCCAAAAACCTGGTAACCGCCCGACCGGGCGCAATCCGCCCCGGTGGTCGGGCGATTCTTACTTAGTCAGAATTCGGATGCTGAAACTCCAAGTGAAATTGCTCCCGCGCCCGACCGGGCGAAATCCGCCCGGGTGGTCGGGCGAACCTTACTTAGCGCGTTTTCAGAAAAGTTAAGCTGCCAGGCAAACCTTACATGCGGGCCCGACCGGGCGAAATCCGCCCGGGCGGTCTGGCGAGGCGGACGAAGACCTGCTGAAATCCGCCCGGTCAGGCGCGACGAAGAATAATAATACCTGATGATCGCCCGACCGGGCGAAATCCGCCCGACCGGTCGGGCAAGACGATCTTTGAGCGTTTTAAGCGCGTGTTGCGCCAGATTTATGAGACATATAAATACCTATTTTCTTAGAATTAGAAATTACGCCTTTTTACTAGAGAATACATTTTATAACTTTTTAGAGAGCTTTTGAGTTTACTCCATTGTTAAACATTGATTACTACGCTTTGATTCCTTCAAGTAAAGACTAAGTTTTCTTAATCTCTTCTTTCCTTTCATTATTATTATGTCTCTTAATTTGTTTATTATTTGTTTTGCTATTTCAATTATGTGTGAGTAGTCCATTAATCTAGGGTTAAGTAAAACCCTAGCAATGATTTAATATATGAATTCTTCCATTAATCCCAAGTTTATATGATCAATTGTTCTTGTTTGATTGGATTGTTCTTATGCTCATTATCATACTAGGGATAGGTGATTTTGATTTGACTCCGTATATCTTATTTTCAATGGGAATTGAATCTAGATGGTTTTGTTGATCCAATCAATGGTATGAATATCTTCTATGGGAATAGTTAGATGGGATTGCTAGGAATTAATTGTGATGCTATGCGTAATGCCTCTTTCTTGCATGATTCTATGGGAATATGTTTGATTGCTTGTTTAGAGTAGCCATTGGTACTCGGGAGAGGTCTTTGGTAGTTATAGGGTGCATTACTCCTCTTGAACCGTTGATTATGTTTATTTGGGATGGAAATTATTCATGTATTGGTCATGCTAGTGGTGATGCTTAATTCTAGATGTTTTAATTAACTGATTATACCTTGTGCGTTTCTAGTGATTGTCATAGTCTAGTGTTAGAATTAGTTCAACACCCCTTTCATCATTGTTTGTCATTCGTTTAGTTAGATTGAGTCAAGATATCTAGTGTTTGATGCTGTTTGTCCCTGTGGATTCGACCCTGACTTGCTCTGCTACATAGTTGGGTAGTTGGTTAGGTAATTACTTTTGATAGGTGCGCGACACGCCTACCAACTAACTTAGCCTTGAAATCTCTGAATCTCTGGGCAACCGCGGATAGAAATACATTCTTCTTGGCTTCATCATCTTCGATATTGAATTGATTCTACAAAAAATGCAGTTCACAAATTAGTTTTCGCAAATGTTGTAATTTGTATGCTATCAGTAATATTACACATATATTTAACTAAATAATTAAGAAACTAAACGTTATTGTACGTGAAGCTTACCATAGTATCTTCCCATAGACACTGCTTCAACCCCTCGGGCACCTCTTTCCATGAGTGCAGAACGGAGAGTTTATGCATGCAAATGCCAACTTGCATGCCATAATGATGACGCCACTTTCCACAAGGCTGACCCATATTATCGTACTCCAAAGTCATATTTGTGTGTTTCCCTAGTGACTTTGTAGGTCCCCTTTCTTTTCTCTTTTTCGGGGTCAATGACTTCCTAGACATTTGTGCATTTAATTCTTCACGGCGAGGTCGAGCCAATTTACCCCGTTCCTTTCTCGCATCGAAAGACTCATCCTCGGTAGTGTGTTCAGTACTCGTGCTCTTATCCGTATGCACCTCCGCCATCTCCCTGAAATTGTACAAATATACGCATTAATATACATAAAGCTCAAGATAAAATAAAAATTCACATTGGCACTAAGGGCCAAGGGGGGGAGGGGTCGTGCAGGGGAGGGGAGGGTCGGGGCGGGGAGGGGACGGGAGGGGCTGGGCGGGGAGGGGACGGGAGGGTCGGGCGAGGAGGGGGGTTTGTGGAGGGGAGGGGATGGGTTGGGGCGGGGAAGGGGGGTTTATGCGGGGAGGGGAGGGAGGGGCTGGGCGGGGGGTGGGGGGTCCTGGTGCGGGAGGGGGTTTGTGCAGGGGAGGGGAGGGCTGGGCATGGGGTGGGAGGTCTATGCGGGGAGGGGTGTTTGTGTAGGGGATGGGAGGGGTCGGGCGGGGGAGGGGGTTTGTCTTGGGGAGGGAGGGGTTGGGCGGGGGGTGGGGGGAGGGGGCGGTGGCTTGGGGGTGGCGAGGGGCGGCGGAGGTAGATACTAACCCCCCCGGCCCTTGCCCCCTCAATCCACTACCAACCCTCCCCCACTGCCCGGCCCTCCCTTCCCCGCACAGCCCCCCAACCCGCACGAGACCCCCAAGCCCCTAACAACCCTTCCCCTACTGCCGCCCCTCCGCACAACTTCCCCCTTTTCTTTAAGCCTTTTTGTTTCCCAATTTCATTTACATGAAAATTTATGCACAAAAACCTAATATGTAGTTTCATTCTACCTCATATTGGCATATGCAACAAAAGTTTGCAGTTAGATGAACAAAAATATAAAAAAATGACGCGAATCAGCCAAAATAGGCCTAAAATGACCTTTTCGTTCCCGAAATTCAACTAACAACAGATGCAAGCCTAAAAATCTACACAATAGTTACATTATACCTCATATAATCATGTTCAAAAAGAATTTGGGGTTAAATGACTCGATAAGTATGAATCGGACGCGAATCGGCCAAAATAGGCCTAAAATGACCTTTTCGTTCCCGAAATTCAACCAACAACAGATGCAAGCCTAAAAATCTACACAATAGTTATATTATACCTCATATAATCATGTTCAAAAATAATTTGGGGTTAAATGACTCGATAAGTACGAATCGGACGCGAATCGGCCAAAATAGGCCTAAAATGACCTTTTCGTTCCCGAAATTCAACCAACAACAGATGCAAGCCTAAAAATCTACACAATAGTTATACTATACCTCATATAATCATGTTCAATAAAAAATTTGGGGTTAAATGACTCGATAAGTACGAATCGGACGCGAATCGGCCAAAATAGGCCTAAAATGACCTTTTCGTTCCCGAAATTCAACCAACAACAGATGCAAGCCAAAAAATCTACAAAATAGTTACATTATACCTCATATAATCATGTTCAAAAAGAATTTGGAGTGAAATGACTCGATAGGTACGAATTGGACATGAAAGGCGAAAATAGGCCTAAAATGACCCGAGAGTCAGGTCACATGGCAATGGAATGCCCATCAGCTGGTAGCGGCGGAGTTGGAACTGTTACAAATGTGGAGACCATTCTATTGCCATGTGACCTCACTCTCCACATTTGCAACAGTTCCACCACCACCGCCACTACTTCCCCCCACTGCACTCCCTCATTGCCATGTAGGCGTAAAATTACCTTTTCGTTCCCGAAATTCAACCAACAACAAATGGAAACCTAAAAATCTACACAATAGTTACATTATACCTCATATAATCATGTTCAAAAATAATTTGGGGTGAAATGACTCGATATGTACGAATTGAAAAGAAGACACACATTCACCACCTAAGTGAGATCAAACGTCCAAGAACAGTCCCAAACCGGGGACTATTCATGAGTAAGTCTTGAACGGGTATCTAGGCATATGATGATGATTCAAATAACTTGTAGATTTCATATATAGCTAAATTACATTGCGTTTTCATACAATCTCATATCAAAAAATATACATACATTATAAGAAATACATATATATAAATATATATATGTATGTATGTATATATATATGTATGTATGTATATATATATGTATGTATGTATATATATATGTATGTATGTATATATGTATGTATGTATGTATATATATATGTATGTATGTATATATATATATATATATATATATATATATATATATATATATATATATATATATATATATATATATATATATATATATATATATATATATATATATATTATCATAACTTGATCAAATTGAATCACATGACAACTTTGTCTCATCAACAAATCAAACAAAAAAGACAACGAAATTAAACTAGTTACCTCTTAACACCAATGATAAGCAATGAAGAGAGAAGAGATAGTTGAAACTTTATTTGCCTTCCTAAGCCTCTTCTTCCTACAATTAACAAAACCCACATTGCACATTAATCATTTAATTCAATTAAGAAAAACAAAACTAACTTAAAAACAAGATTAATTCATACTTAACTAAGCAAAATTTGACTAAACCCAAGAGTAATGAAGAAAGAGTAGGGTAGTGGTGGTGGTAGTCGTTGCTGCCGCTTGGGGTGGTGGCGCTGCGTAGTGGTGGAGGAGCTCCACACCCTAAACACACTCAAATGGTGGAGAAGAGAAGAGAAGAAAAAGAAGGGTAGTGGTGGTGGTGGTGGAGGTCGCTGCTGCGCGTGGTGGGTGGTGTGCAAGGTGGTGCAGCTGCGTGGTGGTGATGCGCACTGAGTTGTGGTGAATGGAGGAGAGAATGAAGCAATGTTGGTGGTGCGTCAATGTCACACTGAGTTGGTGCGTCAATGTCGGTGCTCCGGCGATGGGACGGTGCTCCGGCGTCAGGGTTCCGGTGATGGGGTGTTAGGGTTAGTGGATGGAGGGGTTTTGTTTCGCTCGTGAATTTTGTCTAAGGGAGGGAAATTGAAATGGGGGTACTGTATTGTATGCGCGCAAAATTAATTGATGAATAAAAAAAAAAAAGGAAAGTGAAGGGCTGCGGTTAGCCCAAAATCCACAGCCCTTCGTGTATGAAGGGTTGCGGTTTTTAGGCTAACCGCAACCCTTCACTAATAGAGGCTGCGGTTAGCCTAAAAACCGCAACCCTTCATACAGTACGAAGGGTTGCGTTTTCTTGTTAACCGCAACCCTTCATACACGAAGGGCTGCGTTTTAAATAAAATGCATCCCTTTTTTTTTTTCCCCTAGTGTCACCTGTTTCTCTGATCTACTACCTCCATAGGGGTTTGTTAAACGTCGCCCCAAAATTACTTAAAATCGCCCCAAATTTATTTTTATAGACTATTTTACCCTTCCTCTTTTCCACACCACCCACCACCACCTGCCACCCCCTGCAACCACCCGCCATCACCTACCTCCCCACTGCCACCCACCACCCACCTGGAACCAGGCGAAATTTTTCTAAACCGATGGGCGAACGTCTGGCATGGACGTTCGCTCCATGGAGCTAACGTCCGGCTCGGACGTTCGCTCCATGGGGCAAACGTCCGAGCCGGACGTTCGCCCCATGGAGCGAACGTCCAGGCCAAACGTTCGCCCATCGGCCTAAAAAAATTCGCCTGCTTCCAGGTGGGTGGTGGGTGGTTGTGGCGATGGGGTGGTGGTGGCAGGAGGTGGATGGTGGTGGAGTGAGGTGGGTGGTGGTGGGTGGTGGTGGTGGTTTAGGGAAAAAGAAGGAAAAGGTTAGAGATGTAATTTCAACTTTTTTTAGGGCGAATTTTAAGTACTTTTAGGGCGATGAATAGAAGTTCAGCCTCCGTATTCTTTTAGTTGCACCATTTGCCTTTTTGGCACTATTCATCAACCAACTTTGTTAAGTTATCTCACACCATTATATAAGAAAAAACATAGTCAAGTGGGGTTTTGTTAGATTCGTCTTAATGCGAGGATTCCAAATATCAAATTTTTATAATTTTTACTTACACCCAATAAGAGATATTAACGTTCAAAGAAGCGTCTCGGTAAATGTGAAAAAACAAATGGTGCAACTGAAAAAATATAATGAGTAGTTTTTTTGATGGGATAGTGAGTAGTTATTAGGTCACAACTGAACAGTATTATCATTTATTTGTCACCAAAATTAATACAAATATCTAGATATTTTAAATGTTCACGAACAGTTAATTCAATACCAGCACGTTGAAACACAAACCAATGCATATCTCTTTTTTCAACTTTTTTCTTACCAAAATTAATAAATACAATAAACATTGTTATAAGGAGCCTATCCTTACTCTTCTATTGTTATTTCTCTACCCCAAATCTCCAACCTATTCTCAATTTTATTGTAGTTCTATAAAGGGTGGAAAAGATCAACCCAAAAAAAAATTATTTCAGTCTAAAAAAATTAATTCTGTAAATTTTATCTTGTAAATTATTTCAGTTTAGTTATATTCATCTCTACCTTTCCTTATTCTGAACATAAGTAGCATCCACTGAACTGGGATATAAATTAGTTGAAAGTTAACAAATTGAATTAGTTCAGGATGGGTGGACTACCAATAAGTGAATTTAATTCCAATCAAATCAAAGTAAATCTTTGGTTATACTATTTTCCTTGTAAAACACTTATCTTTACTTTTCATCGGATCCAATTTTCGACCATTTTCTTTATTAGCAGCCAGCACTTAGGTGGAAACTTTTGACCCTTTAGCCACCCGTTTCAATCAAAAGTCAGGTCACGATTATTTTCTATTATCTGAACCCTAAGTTGACTGTTGGTAAGAATAGATGGTAAACTCTCAAAACCATGGGGAGATCTACCTCGCTCTAACCATAAATAGACACTTGTTTACCTATCTTTTCTTAAAAACGAAACTACTAGATTTTAGGTCCCATCTAATATTACTCCTGTGCGTAGGAATCAAGTTCGCTCAGACACTTTGGGAAAAAACATACTTCCTTTGTTTCTTTTCCGGTGCAACACTTTAGGGGTGTTTGGAAATTAGAGTTTTGGAACAAAAAGAGAGTTTTAGACAACTTTTAGAGTTTTTAACTAGTCAAAAACTCTAAAAGGGGTGTTTGATAAAAGAGAGTTTTAGAGAGAGTTTTGGAATACAAACTCTCAAAATGAAAAAGCTCCTAATAGGAGCTTTTTCTTTAGAGGATTAGGTAAAAATATGTTCAATGACTTTTTTGCCTCTAATGATAATACTACACCTATGTATTAAAATGTCTATAAATGTCATTTCACACAAATAAATGACAATAAGCTTTTAGCAATTAATTAATTGTTACCAAACACATTTATAAAAAAAAAGTTGTCAAAGCGCGGGGTGGCCTTGGCTTGAGAAAAACGCTTCCAATGAATAAAGATTTTATTGCAAAGTTGGGTTGGAAAATTCTTACGGAACCTACCAACTTATGGGTGCAATTAATAACGCAAAAATATCTAAAGGGTCAGTCCTTCTTTAATTGTAAAACAAAATCGCACGATTCACCAATATGGAAAAAAATCTTACTCCAAAGATCTCTTCTGCAAAAAGGTATTCGATGGAAAATAGGTGATGGCTCCCAAATTATTTTTTGGCTTCACAACTGGTGTGCTGATGAAAATTTAATGGAAAATCTTGAATTATCAGAAAACCAGGTTGATCTTAATATTCGTCTAAAGGAGTTCATTCTTCCTAATAGAACTTGGGATATTGACAAACTAAAGCTCTTGCTACCGGATTGTCTTATTAGCTCCATCAAAGGCATTCCTCTGCCGCTAAACCTCCTTCCGGATGAGCCTATTTAGGGTCCTAGCTTTTCAGGCTTATTTACGGTTAAATCCGCTAACTGGCTAACTCATAATCTCTCACCAAGTCTAGAAAAATGGCCGCATCGTTGGATTTGGAACCTTGATATCCCACCCAAACTGAAAATTTTTATGTGGCAAATTTGTCATAACAGTCTCGGGGTTAGAGCCATCCTTGCTAAGCGCAACATAATCCCTTTCAACCATTGTGCTATTTGTAACACTCATGAGGAATCTTTAGATCATCTTTTTGGAGGATGCCATCATCTCATCCCCCTTTGGCAGCTTCAGGATCTAAAGGCGTGGTTACCTCACATCTTGCATCGGGCCACTCTTCTAAATACTTTGTCCAAAATCAGACATGATAGGTCCTCCACTATCAAATTTGTTTTTCTTATGTGGAGTATCTGGAAGGAAAGAAATTCTATTATCTTTCATAATGCTTCTCTTAATGTTCACAGGATTCTTCATAAAGCAAAATTTTTATTTTCAGAATGGAGTCTGAGGAATGCAGTGGACTTTTGCAACTCCTCTGGTTCCCCGTTTTCCCATTCCTCTCTTCCTCCATCCTTTCCGGTGTATCCTTCCTCCATCCTCGTTTCTTGGGAGCCACCTCCCACCTCCTTCTTCAAACTCAACTTCGACGGCTCGGTTCGCGGTACTTCTGCAGCAGCAGGTATTATCATTAGAGATGTTGATGGCCATCTCCACAAAGCTGCAGCTTTCAACCTTGGATCTTCTTCCGTGTTCATTGCCGAGGCGTATGCTCTTCAACAAGGGCTTCGCCTAGCAATCCAAAGCAATATTCGTCTACTCCAAATTGAAGGTGATAATCTTATGGTCATCAACTCAGTTAAAGGTATCTGGTCTCCTCCTTGGCAGATTGCTCATATCATCAAGGATATCCAAGCTCTTCTTCGTTCTTTCTCTTCGTGGGCTATTCGTCATGTCTATCGGGAAGCAAACAAAGCAGCAGATTGGATCGCCAACGTCGGTCATTTAGTTGATTCTCAGTTTAGTATAGATGATTGTACTCATTCTGCTCTTCATTCTATTCTTATAAACGATAAGGTTGGAGCTCCCCTCGTGCGGAGGGTCTCCTAACCTTCTTTTCTCCTTACCTTAATATAAAAAAATCAGCAGTCAAATCTGCTGAATAAAAAGTTAAACTCTAATAGTAAACTCTAAACTCTAACAGCTAAACTCTAAACTCTATTTGCCAAACAGGGCCTTTGACTTTTGCACTATTAACATACTTTATTTTGACCGTATTTTTTTACTAATATATAAAAACAAATATGATCATATAAGATGGTGTTGGATTTGTTTCAATGAATATTTTCATAATATCAACTTTGTATAACTTTTACAAATACATAATTAGAGATATTAATAATCAAAGTCGTGAGATGGCAAACGTGAAAGTCAAAATGTTGCACTTATTTGGAAACGAAGGTTAGTATGTCACTACAATATAATCTCCTAAAGGAGCGCCATCCGATCTATTTGGGTGAGAAAAAATATCAGGTATTTGGTTTCAAACCCGAAATTATTGGTATTATTACTGGGATTGGTTTTGGGTCCGAAAAGTTGGACCCAATTGTAATCATTTTCGGTTCGGTTCTCAGTTTTTCGGAGCCGGTCCCAAAAACTATATATGTGGTAGATTCGACTTCAAAACAAGATACCACACCCAAATATAGTTAAAGTATATATGAATATTTATTTTTGAGAAATTTTATTTTTAAAAAAATCAGAAAACTACTAAACATTACCATGTAACTTTTGTGAGATTTTGATAAAAAAAGAAAATGAGTATTAGATTCTTTATTTGATTATTTCCCACTTTATCTTAGGAGAAAATAAGGTGCAAAAGAAATTGGCAAATATATTGGGTACTTAGACTTGGAATTGGTTCCCATTGGATCTCCTTTTTGTTCCTCGTTCCTCAAATCCGGTTAAACTGGTTCCAATTCCGATGTCAAACTTTACATACCGATTCTAACCGGATCTGAGACCAAATCGAAAATTTTGACTAGGTATTTAGTCACTCTCACCTCTACCAGCAATCATACCAGCATCCTTTATGTTCCTCTGAAAAACAAAGAGAAGTCCCTTGTCCCAACTCCCATGTAATGCACGAGTTTGTTAGTATACCTAGTAGAAAATTAATAAACTAGATGCCGATAGAAAGAACTATCGACTCAAAATAAAGTGAAATAAAAGGAGAAACAAAGAAAACTACACTAGAACTTCTATATTGTAAATCATAAAAAAATAACTTTTGCTTCAAACTATTTCAAGTATGCGAGGGAGAAGTGGTAGCTCTGTGGAGTACCACCCGAATTCCAGGGTATTGTCCAAGGTTCAAATCCTCATCCCAACAATATGATGGCGCATTCACTTGTGGTAGCAATGGCCTTTATGCATGTTATCTTTTGGGCTGTTTATCCTTGTACCCAGTATGTGAGCTAGTGTGCCCTGCAGGCTAGTAGCCTAGCAAGGGTTGGTTTTCGAACCAATTATCTTTCCAAAATAAAAAAAAAATTATTTCATGTATGCATATGAAAATTTCAAGGACTAGCTCGTGCATGCATGCATGAATCGTCATGCCAGACTAATATCCCTTTTTTTTTCCCTCCTCCAATTAAGTACGACCATTTAGCCGCTATCTCTTTAATTTATTGCCAAAACTTAATCTTTTCTGTTAATCTACCTAAGCTTCATTTTGAGGGTTAGTGGAATCCTACTTAGTTATTAGGTAATAAAACCCACAAAAATATTTTTTTATTCACTTTAATTTTTATATAGAAAACCACAAAGAACCATAATATAAACATATTTGGTTACTAACGACCCATTTAATGCTTGTAATAAAAGATACAATAATGATAAATTTATACTATATTTGTTTTTTAAAAGATTTACACGATTCACTGTGGAGGAGAACTAAGGAAATGGCTGAAATATTAGATGAGAGGGAGTCTATGAGTGTAGAGATGGTAGAAAAGGTGGGGAGAGATGATGTGAAAGATTACTATTTTAGATAAAGTATCTAGATTAAAACAAGATGGTCTAATTAAATTAAAAAGAAAAATATGCCGATTAAAGATATATATCTGTTATCTTTAATCGGCATATTTTTCTTTTTAATTTAGACCATCTTGTTTTAATCTAGATACTTTATCTAAAATAGTAATCTATATATATATATATATATATATATATATATATATATATATATATATATATATATATATATATATATATATATATATATATATATATATATATATATATATGATACCAGAATATTGACTAAGGATCTGGGGTTTTAACAGATAAACTAGGAAATTAAAAACATGTATGCATAAACAAAGTAAAGGAAGACGGTTTAACCGGCCATGGTTTTACAGAAAAGACTTAGAAATTGTCTTGAAATGAAACTGATACTAAAGAGAGTTACAATTTTATGTGAGTGAAGAGAGAGAGAGAGAGAGATATTTTCAGAGGAGCTTGTGTAGCCGTGTATTTGCTCTGCCTAGAACTGAAGGAGAAGTTTCAATTTATAGGCAGGGGAGAACAAATCAGTCACGTTGTAAAACTGTGCATGAACAATTTGTCTTCTGCTTTAAACTGTTCAAATTTTGTCTTGTTGAAGCTTTTATACTGTTGATGAATAGTTTTGCAGCTTTACACTGTTGAAGACTTTGTCTGTTGCTGTTCAAAACTGGAAGGAATTTATGTTGTTTTTTCCGTTGCGGTGTTTACCCTGTTGCAGCTTGAAGATAGTGAAAGTAAACCTTTTTTTTTAAGTCTGGAAACCAACATCTTCTTCATCGTCACTGAGGTGGATGGAGGAGTCTGTTGTTGTTTCATTGTCTGAAGTTATGGAGGATTCAGACATACTATTGGCTAGTTGTCGTAGGATCCGTGCATAATCTTCAGGGGTTTTTGCTAGGGCTGTTCATAATGATATGATCCGGAAAATCGGATCTGATCCGAAAAATCGGATATTCGATCCGATTTTTTGAATTTCGGATCGGATATCCGGAAAAAAAAAATCGGATCAGATACATATCGGCTTTTTTATTTTCGGGTATCCGAAATATCCGATTTTTCATTAAAGGATATAATTTCATTTTTTTCAAAAAAATAAAATAAAAAGAGAAAACCTAGGTCTATACACTAAAGGAAAGCAGACTAGTAGTGTTAGTGCATTACTGCCGCCGTATGACTCTTTCTCATTTCTCTGTCTCTTTGGCTCTCCTCTATCAACAATTCCACTCCACACTCAACAGGGATTTACTTGCAATAAACTAGCCTGCCTCGCCGCGTCAAAGTCGAACTCCTCCATACCACCGACGGCTACCAGGAGGCGGGAGCCCACCAGTCCACACTCCACAGTGCCACTTCGTCAGCCGCCTTGCCTTCCCGACGTCCAATCTCACCTCCTGTTCTTCTTTTCTCCGTGGGTTTTTGAAGAAAATGAGTTGATATTTGTCATTTGGGAATGATCTCAAGTTTCAGTATTTTGGGGAAAATTTTCAGGTTTGTGACTTTATGTATCTGAAATGTTGTTATATTTGGTCAAATCTCGAGTTTATGGTTGAATTTGGCGAACTTGTTGTGTTGCTACTACCCATATCAGCATTTATTATTTTTTTATGTTTTTATTTCTCGGATATCCGTTATCCAATCCGAAAAATTCGGATATCCGATTTTGTTCGAATCATAGTTTTGCCGATCCGAAATTTTCGGATAACAACCCTAGTTTTTGCTGATGCAAACAAGGAATTTGCTTGTGATTTACGGGCTAGGAACTGAGATTGTTCTGGCCCTGATGTCATGATACCTGTGTTACAATTTTTCTTCAACCATTCTTTAATGGCTGGTTCAAGAATAGACTGTGATGCATTGAAGTTTGACCACCATCTAGTTTTAAACTTTCTTTGGAGAACCATGCCCCCTTGATCTTATTTTATTTCGAGAAACCATTGACAAACCCAAGGGAGGTAGAACTTCATTGAAAATAAACATAAGGCGGGAAAGCGCCTTTCGATGTTTGAAGGTTTGCATTGGGTTCGAAAAGTATTAGAGCTTTTTGCAACTTCAGGGTGAAGGATCTCACTAAAAGAGCCATAGAATTTTCACCATTGGGTAAACCAAGATGACAACTTTTATTGCTGTATGGTTTTAGTATCGAAGTAGATTAGCCAGGAATGGGATAATCAATTATTTTGTATTAGGAAAGTGGAGAACCATGCCTGTTGGTAATCCCAATAATTAAAGGTTTTACAGTGTGGGAAAGTGTTATTGAAGCTAATGGGGAAGACTTTGTGTTTTGACAGGTATTGACCCCAGTCGTGAGGACTGAGATCCTTTTAGGATTTTAATGGTTGAATAGGAGGGCTCAGCTTGCTCATTCTTGTAAAAGAAGTGTTTGAATTCAGCGGAGCCAGTAACCTCAAGGATTGTCTGGTAATATTATGATGTTTTAGTACGATCCTAAGGTTTATAGAACCAGTTTTTTCCAAAGATTTTTGTATTGAAGCATAGGGATTTTCATCATGATACCCAAGTTCAATTGTTATAATATTTTGAAAGGCATTTTTAACAAAATAATCATAAGTCTCATTTTTCTTAGGTTGTGCAACCACAACCTGAGAGCTACCTGGTTTTAGAAATTGTTTTTGAGGAGGGGATTTTTGGGAAGATTCTCCTTCCTCTGGTTTTGAAATAACAGTAATATTTTTCCCTGCGAGAGTTTTACCTTCTGTCGCTGCTTTGCTTGAGCTTTCCTGGTTTTGCATAGAAATCTGGAAGGCTTGGAGGAGTTGGGAGTGTTTTAAGATAGACGAAGGATGCTCATAGATGAAAAGGAGCCATTCTTGAACTTCCTGTGTTCTATCAATGGAGGAGGTTTCACTCTCCATATTCTGAACTGCTTCATACCAGGTTTTGATGGGTTTTTGTGTGGTGCATATGGTTTTCTCAGGAGGAGGTCGAGACTTCTCCTTATCTTTTGTCTTTTTAGGCATTTTTGTAAGAAATTCACGGGTTAAGAACGAAGTCAGGGATAGAATTCTCTTCTCCTTTTATATACTCAATCTCAAATTCAAAAATGCTTAAGATAGACTGCCATCTAGCAAAAATATGTTTTACAGTAATGTTTTGGACATCCTTTTTTAAAACAGCTTTAGCAGCTTGACAATCAACTCGTAATAAGAATTTTTGATTTAACAAATCAAATTGGAATTTGGTAATACATAGAACAATTGATAATATCTCCTGTTTTATAGTAGAGTATTTTTTCTGGGTATCATTCCAGTAACCTGGGGTGAACCTGATAATGTACTCTTTACTATTGTCAACCTGTTTTAAGATACCTCCGTAACCCTTGTCATTGGCATATGTTTCAACAATTATAGGTAGGTTAGGGTTTGCTAAACTAAGGCATGTGATTTCTACAACTCGAGTTTTTATTGTTTTAACAGCCTCGGTATGTATATCAGACCAAGGCGGTGGGTTTTTCTTTAGTCTATCATGGAGAGGTTTTGCAATTCTATAAAGATTTGGATAAAAATCTATAATTAAACTACCAAGAAATCTTTGTAGTTGAGTTTTGTCTAAGATTTTATTATGAAATTTGCTAGTGAATTGGAGAGATCTGTCAATAGGGGTAATAGTCCCACAAGACACAAGATGACCAAGGAATCTAAATTTTGTTTGGAATAAAGAAATCTTTTTGCCGAAACGACGAGACCATTTTTCTTAATGAGATAAAAAAAGTCTTTAGGTTTTTAAAATGTTGATCAATCGTGCTTGAGTAAACTAGTACGTCATCAATGTAAACTATGCAAAATTCTGAATAGGGGTTGAAGATATCATTCATTATCCTCTGATATTCAGAGGGAGCATTTTTAAGACCGAAAGGCATAACATTCCATTCATACTGGCCAAAAGGAACTGTAAAAGCGGTTTTATAACGGTGTTGTGGCTTGATCTGTATTTGCCAAAATCCATATTTCATATTAAACTTTGAGAAGATAAAGGCATGGTGTAATTTTTGCATCAGATCTTTTTTATTAGGTATTGGATAGCGGATCCAACGTAGGGCATCGTTAAGAGGTTTGTAATTTATAACTAATCTGGGTGTGCCACGTTCAATTTCAGAAGCCTTGTTAACGTAAAACGCCGCACAGCTCCAAGGGGAGCGGGATTTGGAAATTAAGTCTTTGCTTTCGAGAAATCCAATCTCTTCTCTACAATGACGTTCTAAGTCGGCATTCATCTGAGTTGCCGGGCTTTGGTAGGGATATTCTTTTCATCATAATCAGGCTCATAAGGTAAGTCGACCATGTGTTGCTTTCTACTCCAGAAGGCATTTGGAAGATCAGAGCAAACTTCCCGTTCGAGGAGGCTTTGAAAGTTAGCTATCTGAGTTTTTAGAACATTACTTTGTAACTGGTCATCGATCTTTTGTAAATGGATTTTTTGTTTTAGATCGTGCACATCACTTTGTTTTCGATTGATAAGAGAATTTATCTCACTATTATGAATGGAGCTTGCCTTTATAATGTTGAGATTTCTGGTCTTGGGTTTTTCTAAGAAAAGGAAATTAAGCCTTTTATTTTTGGTTTTGAAGGATATCCCATCATAACTGACATTGTAAGGGGTTATTATATTTATGAAAGGTGTTCCTAAGATTACTGAATGGTGTATATTAGTAACAAGGACAAAATGACTTTTTAGAGAAAGGCCTTGATTTAATATGCTTGCATCTATTTTCCCTTCTATCTGCATTTTGGTGTTATTAGCAGAGCTAAGTCTTTCAGAAGTTTTTTGATGAAAGCGTTTTGGGACGAAAGTAGATTTAATGCAATTTAAATCTGCTCTGGTATCGAATAAAGCTATAGTATTAATTTTAAAATCACTAGAAAACTCAAGTGTGACCTTTATATAATATTTTCTAGAACTGATTTCTTTTAAAACAAAAAAGAAATCATCGGGGACTTAGAGATTATTATATAAAATTTTGTAAGGAGACTAAGGTTTAAAGGGGTACATTGACGACCCTACTCCGGCAATCTCATCTCCCAATGGAATTCTTTTAAGTTTAGGTTAAAGGCATAAAAACTTAGAGATTATTATTAACATAAGGGAATACTTATAGTTATCAATAAACCTACTTAAAATATGAATAGGAGATAAGGAAACACCTTAACTCAATATTATCCTAACCTAGATATGATCTTAATAAATTCCCAGGCTCAAACCTCGCCAACAACAAATAGGGTCGCACTTGAAGTCATGAGAGAGAATGGGACATGTGTTCAATATAACTAGCAAAATCATAAAAAAAAATTATACTCCTTTTATCCTTAATTAATTATACAGTTGGATAGTGTTAACATTGAGGGTTTAGGGAGGAAGGAAGGAGAAGAACGCGAGAAAGAGAAGGCGAAGCAGCCGTGGTAGTGAGAGCTTTGAGGCTCGTTATGTTTAGAGAGAATAATATAGCTACATTTTTATTATTCTAATGTGTTAAAATGAAATAATACAAGCTTGAAATGTTTATAAAACATATTTACAAGCTAGTATGATAGTAGCAAACTTCCTAAAACTAAGGGAACAAAGTAACAAACATAAAGTCCAACAAATATGTAATTTTTGAATAAATAAAGAGTTAAAGTAAGAATAAAAAAACACTGGTTAAGTTAAAAAAGAGTTAATGGAAGGCCCAAATTATATGAATATGAACTATGAAGAAAGAAAATACGATAGAGGTATCATTGGAGGGACCCGTATCACATATTCACATAGGTTAAATAGGTTGGGTGGTGGTCAGGTCCTTTAGTCGTATACACCTATCCAAAAATAAATTTATCTTACTCTCTTATACAACCAAATGCAGAAGGGAAATAAGGTTCGTATTAACAGGGAGATGGGGACAAGTTATATATTTAGCGTGGATCAATACTTAGATCAATTTAGATAATAAGTGACCTGGAAATGGGGGGTTTTCAAATGAATTACTACCTCCGCTTTTTTTTATTTGCTACATTTTCCTTAAATGGTTGCTTTTTTTTATTTGCTACATTGTTTCAATTTTCCTTATTAGGAAACTTGGTCCACCAAAAAGTAATACTATTATATTTGTTTCTCTCTTTTTCCACCAAAAAGTAATACTATTATATTTGTTTCTCTCTTTTTCCACCTAAAAGTACTACTTTTTCACCTCTCCCAACCTCATTTAATGCTAAAGGGGTCAAAAAGTACACCAAAAAAAGATGGAAAGGGACATCTCCTAAAAACTAGTGAAAACAAGAATGTAGCAAATAAAAAAAAGCAGAGGGAGTACAATAAACTAAATTGAGTTAACTATTAAAATCAAGAAGAAATCAATAATGGAACAGTCTTGAGTTCGATTAACATTCACTTCAATTAGATTATTGATCTTGAACCTCGACTCTAATTACACCCGTGATTATCTATCGTTGAGAGTTAATCTCTTGTTCTCCTTTTTCGTAGTTGAATAGCATGATCTGCGTGACTATAAAACCCTAACTAAAGGATAACCTAGTCCGATCAGCGTCTAAGTTTAATCCAATAGCAGCAATAAACACAGAGACCAATAGACCTGCTAATGTCATACATGCGATAAACATTCAACAGTTGATTTAATTTCCCCAAGAAATAACCAAGACGATCTGCATCCAAGTTATTCCCTAGTTTGCTACAAATTGATAAAAGAATAAAACAATCCGATTTTATTCTTAAATCTAGCAATAGATTAATCACACAATCAAACTAGTAACGTTCCTAGCAAAATTATGCAATAATCATGAAATTAAAACATGGAAATCAAACAATAATCAAAGTACACAACTAGAGAGGAAATATCTCACGATAATTATTGAAGCTTCATGTTAATCTTTCTCAAGAGCAGTTTAAGCTACAATCGGCATGGTGTAAACCAAATCCAACATTGAAATCTCTAATAAAACTAAGAAGAGTAAAGAATGAAATCTCAACCCTTGTTTCGGCTATGCTCCCCCTCTCCTTTGAAAATAGGTTTTCGTGGCTTATAAACCACACGCAAATTGCCAGCCAATAACCGACATAAAGGTCACGAGGTGCGAGAACCGTCGCGAGGTGCGACGTGCTGCTGGTCCTGTTGGGTGCTGGCACGCGAGTGCTGAGTTGCTGGGCAGGCCTGCTACTAGGTTGGTGCTTGTGGCAATGCTTGGTTGGAGCTTGTGCAGACGCTTGGCCAATGCAACATTGTCGGCTCATGCTTTGGATAGTCGCCCATCATGCTAGGATGCTAAGCTTCTGAGCACTCCCAATATATCTTCAATTAAACACTCCTCAAAACCATTTTGCTTTAAAAGTTCGGAACTTAGAACTTTAACACTAATTAACTCACAAAACTCCGAACTTCCGCTAAGGTTGAAATAATTGCAAAAGACAACCATTACAATCAAACTCCTTAGCAAAATGCATCCAAAAAATCATAAAAACATCTTATAACTTAAGCATATTAGGTGGAGTCAAGTTTCGATTCAAGCTAAGGTAACACAATAATTAATAATTACTCAAAAATGTGTATTAAAATCCAATAACAATTTTGAAGGTGATAGTTTCTTGGTAATGAAAACTTATAGAAAAAAGTACATATCTAAAAATGGAGTTTCATCACTCTTAATACAAAATAGTAACTTACAAATTTATTAGGTACAATTACCACATATTTTATTATATGGGTCACATGTTTTAGGGAAGAAAAAGAAGGGAAACATTGAACGAACTTTTTATTTGTCTTGTTGCTAATTACATCATCTTTTTTGGTTTTTAATGTTAATGAAAATTTAAGCAAGTAGGACAAGCTGGGACCTTTAATGAGTTGATACTTGATAGAGAAAATCATTATTTAACATCTTTGAGGCTTGAGGTCGTGAAAGCTGAGAAAAAGCTAATGTGATATTGTGATAAGTTAATCAAGTAACAAACGACATGGGGGCAGTGATGTGACGTGGAGCCGATGGAGATGGCACTGACCTCACTTACTCACTTGCCCCCGCTTTCAGGTTGGATTGATAAGACCATTGTATACTTTTCTAGGAAAATTAACAAGCACTCATCACTCATCTCATCATAGTACTAAAGATGGAGTATTTTACTTCTTAAATTTTTGTATTTATAGTATTAATCTAAGAGCATCATTATTGGTGAATGAAAAAAAAGATCATCCCACTCTTTTTTTAACTTTCTCTCTCTGAAAAAATTACATCCCACAATCTTTTCCCACTTTCTTCTTAACAATGAACTAAAAAAAAGATCATCCCAACTACTTTTGCCTACCCAACTACCTTTTTTACCCTACCCAACTATTTTTTCTCTCTCATCACCCCACCACAATTATACAATATTTTTATTATTTACTTTTTAATAATTTAAAATATTCATTACTAATTGATAAAAAATAAATTAAATAAATACATAATTAGTTTTTTTAGCATTAAATAAATTAAATGCACAAAAAAAATTATTTTTTTAGAGGGTACAAGTGAAAGATATTTCATATAAAATAAGAAAAATAATAGAAAATTAGTAAATAGCTGGAAAAAAAAGTCCAAAATATTACAAAATGGGTCTCTATTTGTAGATCTCGGAAAAATAGAGTCATTGGTAATTTTTTTATTTTTTTTGGCTTTGTATTTTTAAAGATATTGCATTTTTAATATTTGTAAATTGCATTATTTCTCTCTCCTGAGAATTTGACAAGTGTCAAGTCGACGCGCAGCGTCGAAATCCTGGCATTTTTTTTTTTTTTTTTTTTCAAGCTAAAACGCTGTGTTTTGGCTAATCTCCAGCCAAAACGCTGCGTTTTGACTGGAAGAAAAGCAAAAAAATTTAATTTTCGCCAGATCAGGCGGTGGGTCCCACTCCCACGCCTGATCATGCTTTCAATCGTGGGATACAAATTTTTTTTCCCAATCAATCCACAATCTTTATTTCATTCATTGTTAAGGGGGTTTTTTTAAGATCAAGTATGTAATCTTTTTTTTTCAATCACCATTAATGATGCTCTAAGAGCATCCTTAATGATGAGTGGAAAAAAAAGATCAAGTACTTGATCTTAAAAGGGTGCTCTTAACAACGGGTGAGAAAAAAATTTGAGTGGTGATTGGAAAAAAAAATGGCATGGGGTGAGTGAAAAGATGATCAGGCGTGGGAGTGGGACCCACGGCTTGATCTGGCGAAAATTAATTTTTTTTGCTTTTCTTCCTGTCAAAACGTAGCGTTTTGGCTGGAGATTAGCCAAAACGCAGCGTTTTGGCTGGATAAAAAGCAAAAAAAACAAATTTGCCGGATTTCGACGTCGCGCTCGAATTTGACACTTGTCAAATTTTCATAGGAGAGAGAAATAATGCAATTACAAATATTAAAAATGCAATATCTTAAAAAATACAAAGCCAAAAAAAAATAAAAAAATTACCAATGACTCTATTTTCCCGAGATCTACAAATAGAGACCCATTTTGTAATATTTTGGACATCTATAATTTTGCTTATTTTATATGAAATATCTTTCACCTTTACCCTCTAAAAAAAATAAAAAATATTTTTGTGCATTTAATTTATTTAATGCTAAAAACACTAATTATGTATTTATTTAATTAATTTTTTATCAATTAGTAATGAATATTTTAAATTATTAAAAAGTAAATAATAAAAATATTGTATAATGGTGGTGGGGTGATGAGAGAGAATAAATAGTTGGGTAGGGTAAAAAAGTAGTTGGGTAGACAAAAGTAGTTGGGATGATCTTTTTTTGGTTCATTGTTAAGAAGAAAGTACTGGAAAAAGATTGTGAGATGTAATTTTCTAGAGAAAGAAAGTTAGAAAGAGAGTGGAATGATCTTATTTTTCAATCATCAATAATGATGCTCTAATTACTCCTTAAATTTTGTTTGATTCCTAGTTTCCTACTACTTGTATATCATGGTAATACTATAATAAAGAGATTTCAAAAAAAAAAAAATTATAATAAAGAGCAATTTTAAACCAATTAATCATGGTAACTTGATCTTAATATGAAAATTGTAGTTACTTCATTAGTTGATTAATGATAAATCTAGCTAGCAATTCCCTGAGTTGATGACAAATTTTATATGTGTTTAATCACATTTCAGCTTATTTAAATTTCTTAAAATGTTTATGGTTCTTTTTTGAAATATATACTTCCTCCATAAATGAAACACTTCACTAAAAAAGTTCTTACATAAAAATAAGAAGTGTTTAACTTATTTTAGTACAGAAGAAGTATTTAATGTACATTGTTCTTTTTTCTCATTCCTTGCACTTGTTTTGCTCTTAAAGTATTTAATCCTTAACTTCAAGAATATTATACATAAAAAAATCTCTGTTGTTAACAATAATCTATTTTTTAAAAATATTTTTCTTCTTTTTAAGTGATTGCATAGTTTATTCCCCAAATAATTCTCCTTTCGGCAATATTCTCGTCCAAAATTAAGTCACTAAATCATGTCTTTGTTTCCTTTTCCTGAAGAATCATTTTTAATAGTCACAAAAATTTCTCAAGCAGTGCATGAGGAAGACAACAAAATTAATTCACTTCATCATTGTAATAACTAGAAAATGGCTAATTATAAAATTATACTATTTCTATTTTCTTAGATTCAACTCACAAAAAAAACAAATGTTGCATCTTATAAAAAATAGAAGCAGTATTCATTAATATATTTGGCATCTCAGGATCACTACAACCATTCATCACTAAATATCTCCTGTTCATTGTGGAAGTCTTCTTATACATATTTGATAGGATTTTGATTAAGCTTGTGGTTGTCTTTACGTCTTTGACATTGAAGTACATGCATACTCCATGCTTATGTCAATCATATAACTCCAAGTGCCTGTATGTCTGACAACTCCACTCATCCCTTTTCATGCCATTTGGCTTCTTATCAGCAAGCAGTTGATAAAAAATATTTTGGTGCATGTAATCTTCAACTTGAATCTTTCAAAGGACGAAAAATTATTCCATCAAATTAACTTCTCAATCCTAATCTTCACGTCTTCCATAGTTGGTTGCTTGAAATCAAGCCAAGAATCCAACCTATCTCTTGATACCACTTGTTAGTCATATTGAACTTGCTATCTATTATAAAATCTCAAATAACAATAGAATAAAGAATCAAATTAAAGAAAACAAAAAAGTCGCACAAGAAATTTAATGTGGAAACCCCAGTATTAATAGAATAATCACTAAACTATGCACTAGGATTCAGAAGACGTTCAATAATAATTATAAATCTCTTTAAGATCTCTCTCATGAGACTTCTATCTCCAACATGAGAATAATAATGGGCATAAATGACCTTAATACAAGTATCAATAATAGGATGCAATCTTAGCCAAAAGTAGGATTTTCACAAAATTGTAAATAATAGAGTTGTGCGACGACAACAACGCTTTGACCGATTTGGAGTAGGCGTTCCGATGCTTCTGCCTCGTCCATTAAAATTTGCTTGCTAGAAGCAGGCGTTCCTTGGTATATATGGAGTGGGCCCTCCACACCAAATGCTCGATTTTTCCTTGCTATAATGCATGCTTTTCTCGTGATACCATCTCCGATCCAGTCTCCACATCATATACCTGATACTGATAAGGTATAGTAAGGGAAGACATGGGTGATGGTTGAGGTGAAAGGAAGAGAGACAGTAGAGAGGAATTAGGCAAAAGAATAGTTTGAATGAGGGAGTTAGAGCTATGAAAGAAAGTTATGCTGCCAGGGAAAGAATGAGAAGCCAAGTATGGATAGAAAGAAGGAAAAATTGTTAAGAACAAGTCAATCTTTGACATGTCCGCTTAAAATAAGTCATACTTTTGATTAATTTAGAATAAGCAAAATCTCGTTGGGAATTAGCCTTTTAATAGGCTCAGGTGACCACTGAGCTAAAATAATGGGTATGTATTTTTATTTTTTTATTTTTTCCCATTTAGATTATTCTCTGTCCTCCTACTTCTCCCTCCATTTTGATTCCAGTAGCACCAGACCACCTCCTCCCACCAAAACCACCACCATTTCCCCAGCCACCAGCCCCCCCTAAAACCCTATCTCTTTCACCCTGTCACCCTCTTTCTCTTTCTTCGCACCTCTCCCTTACCTCAATCTTGACTACTCATCCTTTGACTACTTTCCACTTTAAAGCTGAAGCAACCCCCGACGTGAACATGGCTAGAAAACTCACCCTTCCTGGAAAAGGCACCACCCTAGAAGGCCATAGAGTTACAAGATATAACATGCTAAATCTGAAACATTACAAGGCATATCAGTGCATTTTATGCAAGCCACTTGCCATACAACTGAAAATTTTCCCATCATCTCTCATACTTCCTTAGTAACCGCAACAAAAATTGTTAAGTTCCTCCAGCATCCACAAGAGTGACCCTACTGAGAAACGTCAAACTAGAAGAGAGAATTACTCCAATAATGACATTTATATCCCATTGCACAGAGGAGGGAAGCAAAAAGACGCGAGGGAAGAGAGAGAATGACATGGAGCTGAGCAGCGGCGACAATGCTGGCCTGAGCGCAAGCAGCTGACGGCGCTAGTGGGTGTATAGGAGAGGTGCAAAGAGAGAGAAAGGGGGTGCGAGTGAGAGATAAAAAGGGCAACAGGGTGAGAGAAAGAAATGAGAAATGAGGCATTTGGGGAGGGTTCAGGATTTTGGGTAAGGGTGTTAACAAAAAACTGAAATCGAAACACTGGTCTAAATGGCTGGTAACCATAATGGCGAAAAAAATTTTAACGGTACGGTTACCGAACCGATAAAAGTAACGGTTAAATTGTACTATTACGGTTATGATTTTTGAGTAAACGGTTAACAGAAAAACCAAAAAAAATTTTTTCTCTATTGAATTATTGTGAAACATTTTCCAACATTTACATTAATTTTAGTATTTGTTACTAAGTAACACTAATTAGAGAAAGTATGTGATTCTTTGGAAACTTTAGTACTAATATAAACACTATAATTAGGAAATGGAGTTAATTCTTAGTGTTAGTTATGTTTTCTATTGGATCTATTATTCACTTTATAATATATCTTATATTAGAGTATATATAATATTAAATTGTATGCACAAAAAAATAGAAAATATATATGTACATTAAGTAAAACATAATATTATAACTTGAATAACGGTTAACGGTTAGTCGGAAAACCGTATAGAAAAAACGGTTAACTGCTTAGGCGGAAACCGGTCTAAACAGTTTCTGTTACGGTTTGCAAAAAGAGCGAACTGAAACTTTCGGTCAACGATCCGAAATGTCATTCCGGGACGGTTAATCACCGATAAATACCCCTAGTTTTGGGGGTGGAACTTGGAAGGGGATGGGTGGAGGAGAGCAGGTGAAGGAGAGGAGAGAGGAGGAGGAAATTTTTTTTTTCTTCTTTTTTTATATTTTTCAAATTAATATTTAGAAATAAATAAAAATTTTAAATTTAAAACAATAAAAAAAGACACGTGGCTGAGTTACCTACAATAACAGGTTGTTTACCTATTTAATCTATTAAAAAAGTTAATACCCCCACAAGCTTTACTTATTATGAATTAATCAAAAGTCTGACTTATTTTAAGCAGAACGGTCAAATGTTGACTTATTCTTAACAATTTCTATTGGAAAGAAAAGAAAGATAGTGAAGATCACATAAATTATGCCAAAGAAGTGTCTATCCCCTGAAAGCTGGCTTTATGGTGGGAAAAAGATATTTAATGAAGTACTTTTTTTATCTTATATTTATGATAAATTTTTTGTTAATAAAAAATTAAAAGGTCTCATGAAATCATTGTTATAAAAGATGTATTATGATAAAATTTTATCCACTTGAGCTTAAATATACGCAGAATTTGACAAAAGTTTCAGATATTGGTCACCAAAATTTAACCCACCCTCATACCTTGATCCAAAACATGCTATTTTATGGGGCAAAAGCCCGACATAGTCCATTATAATCCCTATTAACAATTTATGATAAAACAATGATTATGCTATATGGTGTCCAAAGATGGTAACAAGCTTTGCCAATTTAGAATCGTTCTATATATTTTTTGTTTAGATCTTCATGAAAAGTAGTATATCTAATTAAAAAAAATAGTACATGTAAACAATAATTTTGAAACTAAAACATCACTGCAATAATATACTCATAATCAAATCATATGTTGGATTTTTATGAACTCTTTTTTTTAAATAAATATATTACCTTTTATAATAAATATACTTATATCATTCAAAACAGTTTTGTGTTTTGATTTAGGCAGTTCTCAATAACGACCAACAACACAAGTAAAACGGTGGTACATCGTTAATGCCTTGGCCCTTGGTTTTCAAATCTCTAGTATCCCTTCTCTTTCCCTCTGAAAGTCGAAGCTACTGAAATCAGAATATAGAAGCAACCACACACACCAGGTGTTCGAGAAAATGCCCCAAAGAAGCTTAACCCTTAAACCAGACAAACTCAAACCCACTTCTCTCAGAAGATCCCCACGATTTCTTCACTTCAAAGACTCTCCAACAACCCCAAAACCCAGATGCAGCAGGACTACTGTTTCTCTCTCTTCTCTCAACTCTCCCAAAAAACCTAAAAATGGGTCATCAAATTGTGGCAAATCTTCCAAAGATAACAAGAAATCTGATAAAGGGTACATGAATCTTGAGAAATCAGCAAATGGGTCGAGGAGAACAACGAGATTGAGCCAAATGGTTGAGCAGATTGAAGCTCCCCGACGATCTTCGAGGTTTCGTAATGAGGTAAATTCTTCAGTCAATTTTTTCAATGAAAAATTTAATGGGTCTATTAGTTGTAATGCTAAGAGTAATATAGGGTCAAAAAATAAGAATATGAAAATGGTAGATATTGTGGATTATCCTGCAACTCCGATTAATGTTGGGGAGAAGAAATTTACGGGTGTTGTAGGAAAGGATGATGGTTTTGTGACACGTGATTTGGGTGAAGAACTTCTTTTTGATTCGGGGAGGAGAATTACTCGTAGTTGTTCTAGATTAATGCAAAGAAAATTAGAGGTTGGAAAGTTGGCAGAGAATGAATTAAAAGGCAGGAACTTGTTCAAAAGTCCAACTCGTGTGTCGAAAACAAGGACAAATCGTAGTTTGGTGCAGTCCTCTGCTGTTAAACTAGATGGTGAAGTGAGAGGGACAAAATGCAATAAGGGGAAGGAAAACAGAAGTGATGTTTGCAAAGATATTACCAAGGGTTCAAGGAGAGTTACATCTGGTTCACTTTCGCATTGCGTTGCAACTACTAGAGGAGGTCGACAGGGGAGGCAAAACAATCTTACAGATTATCATGTAAAGGATGGTAAAATAGATGATTCATGCAAAGAAATAGTTGGAAATTTGGATAGGAGGATCACACGTAGTGCTTCTAAACAAGTGGGAGCAGGACATGATTTTCACTGTCAAACTATGGAGAGGCGGAGCACCCGTATTTCTTCTAAACATGAGGCAGCAAAGGCGAAATCCATAAAGGCGAAAAAAGAGAGACAAGAAGGCATTGATGCGAAGGAAAAGAAAGCGGTGATGCTACATGCTCTTAAATTAGATATGGATATGTTGGATAAAGAAAGCGGTGATGCTACACCCCTACGCCATATACCAGGAAGAGGAGAGAGGACAAAACAGGATGCCACTAGAGACGCTAAACTGACGGGAGTTAAGAGGAAAAGAAAGCAAGTGGGGATTCAAGGGACGGAAAAGGGTTGGACGAAGGAGCAGGAAGTGGCATTGAATAAAGCTTATTTTACTGCAAAACCAAGTCCGCATTTTTGGAAGAATGTTGCTAAACTGGTAAATCCTCTGATTTCCCTAATGTTGAAGTTTCTGCATCCTTGCTGTCTGTGTTTATCAAGTATACCACTCTGATTTATGATTGGACTGAGGTAATAAATAACAAATCAAATCTGCTGTGTATGGAGTGGTTAAACTGTAGATTCTATATGGGCATGTAGGAGTACTTACTTTTATTTGCTGTGACAATGTATAGAATGCTTGATTCTGATTATCAAGTTGTTATCGCAAAACCCAATTGCTTGCAGCTTCTAAACCTCAGAGTCTTGGAGCAGAACAATTGAAAAGAATATAATATGATGAGGGACAAAAGCAAGTCAATAGATTTTGTTGATCCTTATTTCTCGCCTAAAGCTTTAGGGTTTCTGTTTTTTCTTTTTGGTGAGTAAGAGTATGTTTCATTGCTTTATCAACATCATGTACAACCTAACTCCATTAACCAAGGAAAAACCTTCTAGGAAGGACCCTCCATTAGTTAATGGATTAAAACAATAGCTGGCCTAGCAAGGCCTAAAGGTAGCATATTTCAAACTAGCAATCCAATTTCTATCTTCATCATTTATCCTAAATGCTGTAATTGGCATTTCTCTAATTTTAACAGAGTGTATGATATCTTTTATGACTGTATCTACAACCAAAATTTTGCTGTCCCAATGTGAAGTACTCCTAGCTTTCCAGATGCTATAAGCCACAGCTGCAAGTATGGCTATGTACATTTTCCTGCGAGCTTGACCCTTTGATTCTTCTGTGGGTTGCTGGGTTCAATCCAAGTACTGATTGAGATTCTTATTACAGCAAGAAAACCCAAATTCCTCCAGACTTCCTTTGAGGATTTTCTTACTATAGCTGCACTCGAAAAATAGGTGAGCATATGATCATCACAGATTGAGCATCTGTTGTTTCTGTTGATGCCCATTGTAGCAAGTTTTTCTGTAGTTCTAAGCTTTCCTTGTACAGAAAGGCACAGGACAAATCTATGCTTCAGAGTAGAAAGTCTGTTCCAGACCTCTTTTGCCCAGCTGTTGTTAAAGAACTAAAGGCATGGGTCTTATGAGATTTTGCATCTTGAACTTTACATGGAGTTTCTTTCGCCGTCTTTATTAGTCCAGGTAATCATTAATCAGTAAGCGTGCAGTTTCAGACTTTCAGTACAAGACTACAAGCTCTGGGCAATAATATGAAGTTAAACAGCAGCAGTTTGCCATCTTCAAGGATAGTTATGAGATGAATTCTGTATTTATATACAAACACTTCTCCTTGAAAAGTACATCAGAATTCAGATTTGATTCATTCCTCGGAACTTTAATAAGATAGTAATTAATATACAATGATTCAACCTTTTGTGGGGTTTTCTCTTCTCTGTTTCAGATATCTTTTTATCTTAGCAAGGTTAGTTGGTGAGAAACCTTTGTTATTTGAATGTTCTAAGAAGCATACTACTAGAATTATTCTCTGTTTCTTGACAAGGGATACTTAAGATAGATAGTGGTGAGGTTTAGGGATTTTTTGGCATCAAAGCTGTGTTGTAAACCTCATGAACACCTCAAGGGAGGGGGGGGAGGGAATCTGCAATAAGAAAAGACCACTTAAACTCAAGGTAAATTTTATGGAGTAGCTATTGTGTCAGCCAATTTTTTTTATGCTTGGCTAGTTATGTGCCAGGTGTAGAAAACTAATGGTGGCGGCGTGGCGCGTAATGAGAATGTTTTGTTGGAAGAGAGACAATACTAGAGAGATAAAAAGCAATACAAATTGATGAGAGATTAGTTAGGGTTAACCTATATTGGCATTTAATTTTGTTGAACAAGACTTGGATGTTCAAGTATGTCAGAAGGAGAAATCCAAAATCTCCTGTAAGGAGATTTGAGAAGATTATCTTAACACTCAACAGAGGATAAAAAACAAGATTTAGACCTAAGATGAACTTGGTTGAGGTTATATGGCTGAACCTGAGTTACCTGACCCACTTCGAAGTTTGAGTTTATGTTGATTAAAAAATGAGGCATGCTAGGATTTGATTGGTGATCATAAGTTCCTTTGACACCATGTAAAGATTGCAACAATGGTCATGTTGCTTTTGCTATTGCATCTCGAACCTTGAATGTGTCAGTTGGTTAAGTTAGACAACCCCCCCCACCCCCGAGTCTCAGATTTCTATAATAGGAAGTAGATGGAAAAATTATGTGCAAAACTTGAAAGGCTTAGGTTCCAAAGTTTTCTATGGTGTGGCTTTTTTACAAAATCTGTGTGATTTTACGAGGATCAAGTTGTCCTAGGAGTAGATAAGACCGCCTTTCTTTGGTTACTTTAATCCTGTTTGAGGAGCCTGAATGGGTTTAATCCTGTTTGAGGAGCCTAGAGGGGTTCAAACTCAAGATACATGTTTCTCTGTTGATTTCAAGTGAAAGAGTATAGAGCCCCTCTGATATATTTCCACGTGCCTGCTCGTGCAGTGGCACATGGTACTGTGTTGAAAGAGCATAAGCAACATTTTGTCGACCTTGCCTGTGACATCCTAGGTTTGCTTCAGATTCCGGGAAGAAATGTTTAGATTACTATCTAATTGCACCCTTGTTTAGCAGGGTGCAATTATTATTACTCTGCATTTAGGCCTTAAGATCTTCTAAGTTAGATCTGTCCAAGCTTTGGACTCATTAGTTTTTAGTTACTATCTAATTTTACCCTTGTTTAGCAGAGGGTGCAACTATTATTACTCTGCATTTAGGCCTTAAGATCTTCTAAGGTTAGATTTGTCCGAGCTTTGGGCTCATTGGCCTATCTTCTTCGAATAGGTATTCGTATAAATGTATAGGGGACCTGTGGGTGAATTTTGTGAGAGAAAGGTTTTGAAGCTTGAGGGGTCTTTTCACTTTTAAGGGAGTTGGAAGATATTAGGCAAGCCCATTATTCGGATACATGTTATTTTCTCTTGGAATATCATTTTAGTCTCTTGATCATATTATTATATTTCATTTATATAGTTGCAGGTTCATATTTTTATTTATGCATTTCACTATCCATAATCCTAAAAGTAGTTTCTAGCCCTCAGTTTTTTGTTCTTCTGCCAGTTAGATTGAGCTATGACCTTGGTGAAATTTTCAGAGTATCTATGATTTGATCATTGTAATTTTTCTGTTGGATTAATTGAAGTCCAGCATATTTGTGAATGTTTGATGAAACTTGGACTTGTTAAGCCTTGAAATTGGCGCTTTGGACCTCAACGTCCATGTTGCGACCCTTTGTATATGCTATATATTAGAGAGAGCTCACGGAATAGAACTCCAGCATGTACTGTGAAGAGGAAATGAATCTGTAGTTCGTTGGATTTTCTATAAACTTAATGTTGATCCTGTAGGGATAATTCAGTGGTTTTGTAAGATGATAATGGAAGTACTTTTTCTGCCTTGAAGTTGGCAACTTGCTTGAGGGGGTTGATTATTCTACTTTTCCCCCTCAAGTCATTGGAGATTTGAGGCTCCTCCTAAAGGCTTAATGATCTTTTTGGCTCTTTTGCCTTGACGATAATTTAGATAATATCCTACTTTTCTCTGAGGCACATCATTGTGGCATTTGTGTTTGTATTTGTTGTTTTCAGCCTTGTGAAGTTAAGATAAACTGGTAGTTGCAGAGGAGAAAGCTGAAACGATTAGTGCATTATCAAAATAGAAACCTATTCCTTTTGCAATTCGGTGATGTACGTCAAGGCTTCCTTTCAAGCATCATTCACGTTTATTTTGTATGACTTAGTAGTTCAAGCGCATGACCGACTTTGTCTCTTGTGCTCCTTTTGGTTTTGTAACCTGTGTTTGAGGGCAGTATATCTCCTTTGGTGTTCTTACAAATTTCTTTATTAGTTAACCCAAAAAAAGGGGAGGAAATAGTTGAAGCAATTCTTAAACAACTTGCTTATGCTCATAGCTAAGTGCTGTGTTTATACATATTGTTTCAGGTTCCTGGAAAATCTTCTCAAGAATGTTTTGATAAAGTGCACTCAGACAATCAGACTCCACTTTGTACTAAGCTTTCTCTAAGGGCTAAAAAACAGAACTCACCATCTGATCTCCTAGTCTCTGGCAATGAGTTGTTTAAACCAGCTGAAAAAAAAAGCAAAAGAACTTGCAAGAGAAATTTCAAGAGCCAAGTGGCACGTAAAACTGTGAGACATTTATTGCAGAAGTATTCTCGTGTGAATCAAGATAATGAAGCAGATTTGTTCTCTGTTCTTGAGCCTGCAGTAAATCCTTCATCTGAAGCCTTTCAGCTGAATGTTGCACAATTGACTCCGCAACACCTAATGAAGAGCCCAGAATCGTCCTCAAAGTCTCGTGGCAGATCTTCTTCAGGCAATAAGAAGTGCCTTTCTAGGTTCAGCTATAGAAGTGAAAGCCCCCTTACAAGTCCTCCTGTTCTGAAGAAGGTGAAGAATATGGTTTTGCATGAGAAGTATATTGATCAGCTACATATAAGGGAGCATAAGAGAAAGTTGGCTTTCTCACGCTATATGAAGTCAGCTCAGAACCAAAAGGGTGGAAAAGAAAACTCCGTTTACATGAAGGATATCATTGGAGCTGCAAAAGAAGCCCTAGTTTCTGATGCAAAAGATGCCATCAATAACTTCCGGCAATCACAGGCCAATATTATGGAGTCATTTTCTGACTCTGAGGAATTTTTCAACAATCACGATGATGAAGATGAAGTAGAGCTGTAAGATACTTTATTGAACATGCAAACCTTAGCAATGGAGATTGACTTGTTCTTGTACTGCTGTAACATCCAGAACGGCTGAAGCTTGTACAGATGAAGGATATCGTCAGGTCTGCAAAGATGCCCTAGATTCTGATGCAAAAGTCATCTATAAATTTCGGAATTCACCGGCCAGTATTATGAGGCATTTTCTGACTCTGAGGAACTTTCCAATAACCTGACTTTGTACTGCTGTAAGATACTAGGTTCTTGAGCTTGCTAACATTAGAACATAGAACTAGATCATCTGACTTTGTACTGCTGTAAAACATCATTCGGTAAAGGCCAAGTTGATCAGTACGCCACTACCCTGCCTTAGCATGATCCTTAGGTTAACCAAGAATTCTTGTAGCTTCATTCTCTGTACATAAGAGCCATTTATCCTGGCTACAGGCCTACAATCTGATAATCAAGATGATGTTTGTACACCTTCCTAGTCTCTTGATCAATATGAGTTTCTAAATTTGCACCGTCTCAATCTTCATCAACTCCATTTCGATAATTTTTGATTGCACACTTGCACCTTAAAATTACTACATGAAGTGCAACTGATTTCAATATTTGTATTGTCATGTATCACTGCTTTAGTTGTTAGAAGTACATAGTTTCTGGTGAAATATTGAAGAGTGCTTCTGAATCGAATCTTCAAGTCTAAGTGCCTAATGTTCGACATTAAGAAGATAACGAACTTATGCTACTTTTCATTGAGAGTCACTGGCTGCAGTTAGGGGCTCGGTCTTAACTGCACTGGCCACTGGGTATTTAGTATGCAGCAAATTACAACCTTGAGCAAAGAACCAAGTTTGTCTTAATGGTAGGTAGATTTGTTTATGCTAAAAGAATATATCCTCTCACTTTCTTCTTGAAGTCTGGCTGTATTTTTGGAGAGTCCCACTATTGTAAGATAATAGTAAGGGTTAAAATGATATTTAACTGTTTGGGTCATCTAACAATATGGATATGATATGAGTCCCATTTAGGGCTGACAATCGGGTCGGGTCGGGTTCAGGTTGACCTGTTTGCATAAACGGGTCAGCCACCCCCAACCTGAACCCGACCCATTTATGTAAACAGGCCAAAAATTCGAACCTGAACCTGATCTGTACATAAACGGGTCGACCCGGACCCGACCTGGTTGACCTATTTAATTTTGCAGACTCCATTTGAGGGTTAAAATTCGGGTTACCCGAACCCGACCCAAAGCAGATTTTAAGCAAATAATTAGCAGACATCAATTTTTTTTTTAAAAAAAGACTATGAAGTAATCAAAGTATAAATATTACATTAACAATTTAATTGAATATAAGCAAATTGCCATTGCTAAGAGAAACTCTAGTGGGAAACCCACGATCAATTACACTAGCAGCGACACTTAGCATCCATTTCCTCAACCCATGGAACAACCCAATAGAGATGGAGTCAGAGATGGCGTGGTCAAAGGTGGCAATGATATCCATGAGACCATGTCGGAACACGGAGCACCCGGAGGCCCATCATACATTGTAGGCGGCGATTCTCACCGATGGAACGACGCCGCGTGCTATTCAGGCAGTGAGGCCAATGAGGCTTGCGTTGCAAATTAGGGTTCCGGCGAGGGTTGACGAGGTGTGGGACAGAGAGAGTGGAGACTTCAGAGAGATGAAGAGTGGAGACTGGAGAGTGAATTGAAAGAGGCGTGAGGAGAGAGAATAAGAAAGTTAGGGTTTTTGAGGAGCCTTATGGAGGCTCGCTGCTCCTGAGGATCACAAAGTTAGAATTGGGCTTGGCCCAAATTTTAAAACAGAGCAGAAGATTAACACATTAAATGGGTTAGGCGGGTTGGTTTCAGGTTGAAATTTACAACCCAAACCTAACCCGTTTAGTTTTCAGGTCGGGTTCAGGTCGACCCATTTACTTAAACAGGTCAAAAATCTCAACCCAAACCCGCTTATTTCAGGTCGGGTTATCGAGTTGGGTCAGTTTTTGCCAGCCCTAGTCCCATTACACAAGCTACACAATGATGAATCTTGCTAAAATACATTTCACTCCTTTTATCCTTTGCTTTTAGTGAAACTATCATTATTCCTTCCGTTTTACTTCAGTGATCCTTCTTAATATATTAGACTAGGGCTGTTCACATGGGTGGGTCGGACCGGAATTTGGACCGGACCGGTCCGGATTTTGGACCGGACCGGACCGGACCGGAGATTCGGTCCGGTCCCCGGTCCGTGGAAAGAGACGATTCCGGGTTTCGGTCCGGCCCGGTCCAAACCGGAAAAATCGAGTCCGGACCGGAAACCCGGAATTTTAGTATTTTTTTTTTTAAAGCGCGCCCAAGTCATTTTTACAAGTCCAAACAGGGTCCAACCGGGTCCAAACAGTCCAACCGGTCCAAACGGGTCCAACGGGTCCAAACGGGTCCAACAAGTCCAAATAGAATATTTAAAATCCAAAAAAAAAAAAAAAAAATCGAAAATCGGGTCCAACGAGTCGGACCGGGGACCGGACTCGATTTTTCCGGTCCGGCACTGGACCGGACCGGAAAATCAGTCCGGGTCCCCGGTCCACCAAATCCTACAAATCCGGTCCACCGGTCCAAGCAGTCCCGGTCCCGGTCCGGTCCGGTCTTGGACCGGTGAAGAATGACCCTATATTAGACTAAAATGACTAATAGTAACTTATGTAGTGCATTTGAAAGTATGATAATCACACTAGAAACAGACTAACAGAGGAGTATAAGCTTTTTTTTTTTTTTTTTTCAAAAGATGTGTAGCATCAAACATTGGAATTTTGTTATAATGATACATTTCAAATTTCAATCTTATAATCACTAAAAAAAAAAATCTTTAAGTACGTTGATCCCCATAACAAAAGGAAAGTTGACCTACATCGGCTATATGACACCAATTATACATTTAGTACAGTCGTGCTGGTAGGCGATTGACGAATTAAGCGCCCGTTCTTTAAACCGAACCGAACCGAGATAAACCGGTTGCATGTAGAATGGCGAGCGAAAATAAGTCGGAAAGGAAGCGCCTTAAAGCGAGTGAACTCCACAGTCCACAACACCAACTACAATAATGCGTGCGTGCGTGCAATAGAGTGCATTGGTGTGATTCTGGTAGGTATGTAAATGTTCTTAATGAAGTAGTTTCTTTTGGAAGTAAGAACGTTGATCCCCATAACATAATCAAAATGAGAAGATACAACACACAATCTTCCCTCCTCACCCTCATACTCCTTTGCTCTCTACTCCAACAACTCACAGTAAAAGCAGCAAAAACTCCATTACCAAACCTTCAACTCCAATTCTCATGTAACCCACCTCAAAATTCCTACCTTTTTTGCAACACATCTCTTCCACACTCAATCAGATCACAAAACCTACTCTCTCTCCTCACACTTTCCGAGAAAATCAGTTTCCTGTGCAACAACTTTTCAGGAATACCCAGATTAGGAATCCCACCTTATCAATGGTGGTCTGAATCACTCCATGGAATTGCAACAAATGGGCCTGGAATCAACTTCAATGGGCCCATTAAATCAGCCACTATGTTCCCACAAGTGCTTAATTCAGCTGCTTCTTTTAACAAAAGTTTGTGGTTTGAAATTGCTTCTGCAATTAGTGTTGAAGGGAGGTCAATGTACAATTCTGGGCAAGCTGGGTTGACTTTTTGGGCACCAAATATTAATATTTTTAGGGACCCAAGATGGGGGAGAGGCCAGGAAACTCCTGGGGAGGACCCACATGTTGTTTCATCTTTTGGGGTTGAATTTGTGAAGGGGTTTCAAGGTCAGTTTTTTGGAAATGGAGATGGGTATAATTATAATTATGAGAAGAAGAGAGTGTTGGAAGAAGATGAAGATGATGGGTTGTTGATGCTTTCTGCTTGTTGTAAGCATTTTACTGCTTATGATTTGGAAAAGTGGGGGAATTTCAGTAGATATTCCTTTAATGCTGTGGTAAATATGTTGTGTTTTTTTACAGTACCAGTTTCAGTTGCTTAATTGGTTTGATATTTGCAACATGCTTATTTTCATACAAATACAGGTTGTTTTAGTCTTGTAGATGCTCAAATTAGGAAAAAAGCCATTATGAAAGAAGGGTAATGCCTAAAGTAGAACCGTTATGGTAATAAAACATAAATGTGCAATGAAAAGAACATACAAGTACATTGACAAAATGAGTACATTGACAAAAAGAGTGGAAATATTATGAAGGGAAAATGCAGAGGCAATGATAAAAACATGCGAGGATGCGCGTCGTGCTCGTTTGTCTCTCGTGTGTAGGATCTAAATTGCGCTTTCAGTGCATTTATATTGTATCTGTTTTAGTCCTGTTTGCTATGGAAAAGTGTGTAAGTAGTATTTTTTGGTCTTGAGCTGAAATTGTTTTTGGTTGTCAGGGTAAATTACAACTAATGGTGTCATGCCCCATGAAACTTGTATAACTCAATAAAATCTTAGAGAGCTTTATGCACAAGAAATGTTTGTGGAGTTGTGGTCATGTAGCAATGTTAATGAATTACTAGTATGCTTGTTTTAGTTGTTTATGACCTCAAGCTTGAGATTTTTTTTGCTCATGCTTTGAATTAGATCTGAACTTGACGGGAAGCTTGAACGTGATTAACTCAAATGAGTATCTATATGAAAGCTAGGATAGTCATATATACTCATTTACATCCCTTCTGCCAAGTACATCTTCATGATAATAAATGCTTAATTAATGTATAAGGTTCTTAATTCGAGGATCATCTGGCCCCATCGTTGATGTGCCTGAAAATTTTCCTTAGTTTAAAGAAATAGGGGGGCGGTGGAGAGTGAAGTTGTTTGGATAAAACACTGAGTAACCTTATTGTATTGCAGGGGGGAAGGGGTGTAAAGAACTGGAAATTTGGCTAGTAAAATAGAAGAAGATGATGATTTTGATTGATATAAATGGATATCACACAAAATAAAGATAGATTATCAAGTTTTCGAGTGACTTGACACACACTCCCAAGTTAACCACTAAAATAAACTCTCAAATATTTTCTTCATACCCTTTCCTCTCACTAATCCCCTATATTTGTAGAACTAACTCATTTGCTTTCTCTCCAAGCTAGACTAATTATCTGTATTTACATATTACCCTCCCCTACACCCAATGCATAACAGGGGGTCCATTAGTTTTGGAAGAAAGGTAAAATGTAGTTACTGATTGAAGTTCTATAAGGTTCTTCATCCAAAGATTCAGTTCTGAGATTAAATGTAGTCTAACAACAGCAATTTTTTGCTGCAAATATCAATTTACTCTGAGAATCAGGGGTTAGCAGTTAGCACGTCCTTAGGAATCTCTAAATCATGATCAAAGCCAAAATGCAATTCTGAGTTTGCGGGACAATGCCTATATTTACAGTAGACATGTAGTTGGTATTGTGGTTATTACAAAGGCTGGAAGTGGGCATTAAACATAACTGATAAGGAGTGCGCATAAGCATTTGTAGTGAGTTGATGTTTAAAGGGTTATAATGATCTGTTTCAAGTTGGTGTTTTTTCCTCTTAATTGTCATCCATGTAAAATTTTCTTTCTTATCTTGCCTCTTTGTTTTATTTTTACCTTCTTCTACAAAATACTATTAAGCTGGGTTGATTTGCGGCTAATTTTTAAGATATGGCAGGTTACTGAACAAGACATGGAGGACACCTACCAACCCCCATTTAAGAGCTGTGTCCAACAAGGTAAAGCAAGTTGCTTGATGTGTTCTTACAATAGTATCAATGGTATACCTGCATGTGCAAGAGGAGATCTTTTGGAGAAAGTACGAAGTGATTGGGGATTTAGGGGGTAAGACTCCATTAAGCTTATATTTTGACAATTTGAGGGTAGTCTACCCCTGCCAAATGCTAAGAGGGTGTTTGGTTGGCAGAAATACATTGAAAAGCGGTTTTCTGTTTTCCTTTGTTTGGTTTGTATGTGGTGGAAAACAGTTTTAAGGAAGCCGAAGGACTGCCAGTTTTTCCGCTTAATCTCTAATTTTTCTCGTGAGCAACCAAGCAAAGGAAAATTAAAATTACAATTGTGCTTTCCCTTGATGAAAATATTATGTCAAACCAAACAGGGCCTAAATACAATCTTATGTCGCTTCTGAATGGCGTGACTGTAGATATATCACCTCTGACTGTGATGCAGTGGCAACAATCTATGAATATCATTCATATGTTACAACTGCTGAGGATGCAATTGCTGATGCTCTTAAAGCAGGTATCTGCCTTAATCTCTTCTAGAACAAGTGTTCTCTTGCACTTACATTGTGTCTTTTGCAAGTTCAACTGTTAGTGTTGATAACATTTTAGACCATCATCTGCAGGAGTTGATATAAACTGTGGAACTTACATGCTTTACAATACCGAATCTGCAATTGGAAAAGGAAAGCTCAAGCAAGAAGATATTGACCGAGCTCTTAAAAACCTGCTCACTGTTCTGCTCCGATTGGGTCTTTTCAATGGAGATCCATTAAATGGTATGTTTGGAAGACTGGGAAGTCAAGATGTTTGTACCCAAAAGCACCAGAGACTGGCACTTGAAGCAGCAAGGGAGGGCATAGTGCTTCTTAAGAATTATGACAACTTCTTACCTTTTAACAAGCATCACGTATCTTCATTAGCCATCATTGGTCCTGGTGCCAATTCTACAAGTCAGCTAGGGGGTGGATATTCAGGTCTAATCTTTCTCATCATACAGTTATACATAAAAATTTTCATATTTGGAACACTACAAAGCATTCTTCAATCAATGTCATTGTCAATCAGCGGAAAATCAATGATGTTAAATTTTGTGTGTTCATCACCAACTTGTATAACTGCAAGATCCGTTGTTGATTCCTAACTCAAAATTGCATGTTTCAGCCCACAAAAAAGGAAATTAATGTTTTCGTCAAATTTCATTTTGCTCTCAACAACTTATATATCTTATATTATTATTACATTTGTAGAATAATCAGAAAATGCTGTATATGCAATTTCAAATGTAAGTATCCACTTGTATATGCTATCAAAATTACATTTTTCTAGGTTGTTTTGTTCTTCTTGAATCCTGTTCATTAAAAGGGCATTAAGTTATTAATTTGCTTCTTCATGATTTTATCATTTGAATGATGCTGCCCATTGGCCATGGCCCCCTATACTTGATATTCCTCTGACACGGTTCTTTTACATGATTCAGGAGTTCCGTGCAATGCGAAAACCTATGTTGAGGGCCTGCAAACATACATCAAGAAGACATCTTATGTTGGTGGATGCCTGGATGTGGCTTGTGAATCCAACTCAATGTTTGATGAAGCCCTCCTTGTGGCTGAAGAATCTGATTATGTTATCGTAGTTGTTGGATTGGACTTGACCCAAGAAACTGAAGATAAAGATCGTGTTACTCTTCTTCTTCCTGGAAAACAGATGGACCTTGTATCTTTGGTTGCTTCTGTTAGCAGAAGACCAGTTATATTAGTCCTCACTGGTGGCGGACCCTTAGATGTCTCTTTTGCTGAAGGAAATTCACGAATTGCTAGCATTCTTTGGCTTGGGTATCCTGGTGAAGCTGGTGGCAAAGCACTTGCCGAAGTCATCTTTGGAGATCATAATCCAGGTTAGATGTGAAACATAGTGTTTTCACTTTTCCTCGTGTATACAAGTATATGTCTGTATGTGACAAGTGTTTCCTGTTCCCTGATTCCTTTCTTCTTCGCCCATTCTTTAGCTTTCTTCCCCTTTTTTTTTCCTCAAAGAGTGTTAGAAGATATGGTGCTGAAGAACCAATATTCCTTGGCAGATCCAATTGCTAGGTAACCCTTGTTATGCATTTATATAGCTTCCTATCACATCAGTGGTAACTGGTAAGCTATTGGGAATAAGGTAGAGGGGACCACTGGGTGGGCTGGATTGGGTAAACTGACACAGGACTGTCCCTAAACTTTGAAGGTGGGTTTGGCTTAAACCTAAAAGGTTCACCGTGCTAGATCAGAGGGCCACTGGATGGGCTGGGTTGGGAAAACTGACACAGGACTGTCCCTAGCTTTGAAGGTGGGATTGGCTTGAAACTAAAAGGTTAACCGTGTTGGGTCAGGGTGGACTGGGTTGGTAGTTTGAAAGCTCGATTGACAAGTCTCCCCTTGGTGGATCGGTCCAAGCATGGGTCCGTACTGCGGCTGGTTCCGATCAACCTATTATCACCGTTGCCACCTCTTAAATCAGGGGGAGCGTTCCAACTTCCAATTCCAATTCCGAGCTTTTGATGTTGTCTGAAAGCTATAACTTAAAATAAAATGTATATGATTTTCTTGCCTAGTGTGGTCTCTTTGGATCATCATTTCTTGTTTAATCAGTTACCCTTTGACTCTAATACATAGATGGAATGACAATAGGTGGGAGATTGCCTATGACTTGGTATCCAGAATCATTCACCAAGATACCTATGAACAACATGAATATGCGGGCTGATCCTTCTCATCTATATCCCGGAAGGACCCATCGGTTTTATACTGGAAAGGTTGTTTATAAATTTGGACATGGTTTAAGCTATACGAATTACACGTACAAGCTTTTATCAGCACCAATTACGCTTAATGTGTTTACGGAGAACAAATCTAACTCGAGAAAACTATATCAAAGGATTGGTTATGTTTCAACAGATGAGCTGTTGTCTTGTGATTCTTTTAGATTCAATGTCGAAATCTCTGTAATGAACGCTGGGTTTATGGATGGAAGCCATGTTGTAATGCTTTACTCAAAAACGTCTAGAAATGTAGAAGGTGCTCCAAGAAAACAGCTTATTGGATTTAGCCGTGTCCATACTACTGCTCATGGATCGACAGAAACGAGCATCGTAGTTGATCCTTGTGAACATCTTAGCTTTGCAAATGAGCATGGAAAGAGGGTATTGCATTTGGGAGAGCATATATTGATGTTAGGAGATCTGGAGCACTCATTGCTGATTGATTTATGATCTGTTTAGTTAAAATACTTACATAAGCCACGTAAACTTGTGCTCCTTGCCGTTGCAAGGGACCAGATTTGAAGTTTTCTCGGTTAATTGATGATGAGTGGGTGTTTTATGGGTTGATTATGATATTTGTTTTCATTATGAAAAATTTCGATGTAGTTATATTTACAATGTTCTATGAATAACTTTGACTATTATATTTTGAATTAGGATTTTTTTGTCAAATTAAGCCAATTAAGATACCTTTTTTGTGATGTTGGACCATAAATAAATTTTTTTGCCTAATAAAGCCACTTAGGATAATCCAACTTGTTTTGTTAAGCCACTTTAATGATTCCGGCCAAAATTCACATTGACTCCAGCGTTGACTTATAGTTCTCCAAACTTCTTTTTCTTTTCCATTTTTTTTACCTTTCCTCCCATTTAATCTCCCTCAACTACCTTATATCCCAAATTAATTGAAACTCCAAACCCCCAAAAATATTCATCCTGATTTCACGCACTCTTCTCCTCTTTCTTCCCCTGCTATCTTCCATACCCAACATCCCCTACTAAGTACCTTCTCCTCCCCAAAATTGAAGTGCAAGACATCATCTCAAAAGATAAGTCTGCATTAGTTCTTTATTTTTGGAGAGTCAAGGTTCAATGGAAAATATGAAGTGCGTATACTGAAGAATGAGAATGAATCCATGAAGATTAAAAAGTAGAAAATAGAAGAATTAGAGAAAAAGCTATTGAAAGCAAAGGAAAAGCCAAAGAAAGTCGTTGACTTTGGTACTAAAAGGAAGGAAAAATCTACAACTCTAATTGTGGTTCATGAATTTTAATTTAGTAAGTAATTATATCAAATTTTTATTGTTGTGAGTAGTAGTTGGATGTTGATGTTGGTTTTGGCTTTTGTTGTGCTAGAAGATGTAAGGATAGTTGATGTATTCTACTGTGGTTGATTAAGCCAAGGATTTCTAATTCTATTTCGCATAATTTTTTTTCTTTTACCACTTTTTGAAGTCTACAAAGTGGATTTCTAATTCTCTTTTGCAGAGATGAGTGGACCTGATTAGTTTTCTGAAGAGATAGAAGATCATGAAGGACAATAAAATATTTGTGTTATGAAAATGGTAAAAGGGGTTGTTGGAGGGTGAGGGAGATTAAATGGGAGGAAGGGTAAAAAAAAAGGATAATAGAAAGAATTTTGGAGAACCCTAAGTCAACGCCGGAGTCAATGTGATTTTTGACCGGAATCATTAAAGTGGCTTAACAAAACAAGTTGGATTATCATAAGTGGCTTTATTAGGCAAAACAAATTATTTATGGTCCAACATCGCAAAAAGGGTATCTTAATTGGCTTAATCTGACAAAAAATCCTTTGAATTACGATTAATATGAAGTATAATTAGTTGATATTTAATACTACTAACTAGGTCCATCTCAAACATATTAGAGGCCACGTGCAAAATATAAAATTGAGGCCCTTAAAAAGAAATAAAAATGAACACTTTCAAATTTCAAAAATAATTTCTCAAAATTGATCCACTTTAAGATGATTTTCTTACAAAACAATCAAATGTTGTACTTAAAGGCAATACAATCAATGAAATCATTAGTTAGATGTTCAAGTAAAGCTATTTTATAAGGCAAAAGCTATCAAGCACCCCTGGGGCGTTAGATAAGATAACTAAAATGAAAATATTAAATGAATTTAAACATTAATTATACCGATCGACGCATGATTTTGGAATTCATTCCAAGATTTATACCATTTCTGGAAATATATTCAACTCTGTAAATGTTCATGCTGCAGTAAGTAAGGACCTGGTTTGCTACTAATCTAGATGTATCTAATAAGATCTTATATGATATTTTTTTCCTTATAACATAAAAAGAACTCCTATTTACTTATGTATGACGGTCTATTGTATATAGACAACAATTATCTTGACATCAAAGCAATGGTGCAAGAGAAAAGCTGAAATACTGATAGTTTCAGTTGGAATCAATTTGACCATACTGTAGATTTAATTCAGCTTGAAATTGATTTGAGTTTATTAAAGTTATTATAAGCCTTTGGGATGATAATTGGTTAGGAACTGGGCCTTTGAGGTCTTGGATTTATGGGCCACTTAAAGAGGAGGAGGATTAACTCAAGGTAAGTGACTTAAGTGTCGATGGGATGGGACGTGGAGGGCCTATCCCTGATCCTTTCGGGCCCACTTTTGGATCGTATCCAAAGTTTTACAACCCCCTTCGGTTACTCACCAGCAGGACCTCTTTGTTCCTTCTTTCATTAATCCCCAGGGCTTCTCCCTTGCCGTGGCCTACGAGGCCCAATGTCCCTCCCCTTGGATAAATCTAGACTGGATCTGGAAGCATCCCATGGAGCCTAAGCTTCATTTCTTCTTTTGGCTTTTATGGAAAGACTGAGTTCCTCACAAGAGCCTCCTCCTTGTGAGACATATTGTTCCTGATGACCTTTGCCCTAGGTGCACTAGAACTAGGGAGAATTCAGCCCATCTTATTTGGGCCTGCTCATACTCGGTAGATGTTTGGGCCCTTTGTGCCCCCCTTGCCTAACCCAAATGCCCTTCTTGGAGTGGTTAAGATTTAATCTTGAGTCGGAGTATATGTTTAGAGGCATCCCTTGGTCCCTTGTGTTCCCTTATATGTGTCATGAATTATGGAGGGATAGGAATGATTGTAGTATAAATGCCAAAAAACCTCTTCCTCCAAGCTTAATTATCCAAAAGGCAATGGACCTGGCTGTTTTCTGTGCTAACCTCAACCCAGTAAGACCAAACGACCTCCCTCGGACTAATCCTATACTAAGTTTGTGCGCTGCAAATGATTTAGTGACTATGTGTGTAGATGCCTCATTCATGAATGTTCACACGTGCATTGGGGGTGGGGGGTTGCGTCCAAGATAATAGAGGGGTCTGGGTGTTGGGTTTTGGTCTTAAAACATATGCTCTTGATTCGTTCATGTTTGAACTTTGGGCATCAAAACTGGTTTACAAATTGCAAAAGATCATAATTACCACCATGCTATTATCTTTACGGATTGCTTAAGAGTTCAGAAATTGCTTTGTGATCATGAGGGTTATGCTGAGAAATATTCGAGTTTGTTATTTGATTGCAGAGAGTTGTGGAAGGATCTTCCTCAAGTGAAGATTGAGCATTGTGGCCGGAGTCTTGTCAAGATAGCGGATAGTATTGCTAGACATATGCGTAGTAGTGATGATAGTGCCAATGTAACTAGGCTTTTCCCCTCTCCTCCTAGCTACTGTATGGACGCCTATTTAACGACTTGTATGGATTCTTAATTTTGTAATTTAAGCTCTCTTGTTCACCAAGAAGAAAAAAGTTATTATGTATCAATATCATGAATTCATGACTATTCTGATTCAAAATTTCAAAAATCACATCATGAAATTCGGATACAATATGAATTCAAACTGGATAATTCGAAATTTCAATCACATCATGAAATTCGGATATAATATGAATTCAAATCGGATTACAATATGTAAGTGGATATGTTCTGTTTTACCTACTCTTATACAATAAGTTATAAGCATCAAATTGACAGCAGAATCAGTTATAAAGAAGAAAGCCAAAAGCTTATTCCATGCCCACAATTCCACAAATAAAAACATAAGCATTACTTCATCCGTTTGAAAGTGGAGCTGCCAAATAAAAAGCAGACATACCGCGTTTGCTTTTTGTTGAAATTTAGTGAGTGACAGCAACATAGTAATAATAAAAATAACAAAAATATAAAGATATATACTCCTTTTAGTCGAATCAAGCATCATCTAAAGGAGTATATATCCACCGTCATTAGTGTAAAAGGAATATATATCCACCGTCATTAGTCTCCTTTTATAAGTGAATTTTCCATAGATGTAAATGTTCTTTTGTTGATTCAGTTTGATGAGAAAGTATCATACATGTTACATGTTATCGTATAAGTTATTGTTCTTTTTACTAGATCACCACATGACGTGCGCATTTTGTTTTGTATCGTTTGTTGTTTTCATTGGGAACATAATGTGCACTATGTTAGAGGAAAACACTAGAACAAGGATCTCACAAAAATGAACTCCATAAATGTGAATCTTCCAGGCGTGTAATCACTTTCCCAAAAGAAGTATTCCGACCCTATAGTGAGTGTGGGTTGCACGGAATCCTCAATCGAGATACAAAGAAGAACAACAATGTTCTTGCTCACTAAGAACAATGTCAATTAAGACAAATGTGTGATTTAGATTTGTGATGATGAATTTGCTTTTGTGCTTGTGTTTGAGAGAGAGTTTCTAACCATACAATATTATGAGAAGAGTCTTATATATATAGAGGATCCTTCCAATGCCTAAACTTTACTTCAAAAGCATAATAACTCAGGGCAACAAGCAACGTTTCACGACAACCGACAAACTGATGAAATGGAGCTCACGCTCCATGGTCATCATCACTCCATTGCTTCGCTTCCTTGATTCCTGACAATTCTGATCGAGTGCTCTATCATAGGAGTGAACGCTCTACATGGATAGCCTCTATATCCTACGTTGTTAAGTCACGACACCATAACCAAGCGACTTATACAAACATAACACGAATCTAATCATACAAATGCTCCATTTCAAAAAAAAAAAAAATCATACAAATGCTCTAGATCTCCAACATACTATGTTCTCGTGTATATCAACTAAACTGTTAGTTTAATAGAGATTAAAATTCCAATAAGTAGTGATTGATTATATTTTAAGTTATGACAATATTAAACATGGAATTTGAATTCCAATAAGTCATAGTTAATATAATGAAATTACAATAGGTAATATGCTTAATAGATCAATATACTTATCAACAATTAAATATATAATTCAATGACAATGAATTTTTTTTTTCAAAAAAAAAATGATGGTGGGTCAGGAAGATATAAGAGAAAGAGGAAGCATATATACAAGGAGTTGTACAATTTGAGATGGAAGAAAACCTAGAAACATGATGTTATTAAATTAGGAATAATTTCTTTTCCAAAAAAGAAACATCAAAGAGTATAGGAGACATGTACACATAATTAATCGTTTCTAAATTTTAACTACAAACACCTAATATACATAACATCCAAGTATCTTCTGGACTTTGTGGACTTATAGGCAGCATAATAGGGATTTGGAGAGGTAATAATTAAGGGATGTATAAGGATTATTTAGGGTTGTGATATACTCCTTGTGTTTCCTAATAGATGCATCATATTGAATTGGCACACTCGCCGATGCATAACTTTGACCATCAATATCTTTAATTTTTTTTGACGGAAACAATATCTTTAATTATACTCCCTCCGTCCTTTATTAGTTTACCCATTTTGACTTTTCACGTTCGTCGATGTAAAACTTTGAGTAATAATATCTCTAATTATGTATTTGTAAAAATTATAAAAATTTAATATTCCAAAACTACATATTGAGACGAATCAAACAATATCCCACATGATTATATTTTTTCTTACATATAAAGCACAAATGATGGTCAAAGTAATAAAGATGAATAGTGTTAGAAGTCAAAGTGGGTAAACTAATAAAGGACGGAGGGAGTATATTATTAAAAGTTAAAAAAAAAATTATGAAAAAATACATTGAGGTTAACTCAACAACAATTTAAACAATTATATTTATCTTTATAAATTAGTTTTTAAATATGCTCAAAGTTGATATTTAAATAATGTAAAAAATCAATATAATACATCTATTAAGAAACGAAGGAAGTATACGCAAAGTGTCTACATCGATATAGTGGAAAAATAATTAGATTTGAATGTACTTATAAACGCTTATTCAAGGAGTCAACTTTTGTATAATTAAGTCAATACAATATAGAATGTGAAATGTCTTGGCAAAAATTAAACTTTCACACTCAATTGTTTATTTGAACTCCAATCCTTTTCCTTGCTCTTAATTTTCCAACTGTTTTCGTGGAAATTGTACACTTGAGATTTTCCAATTAACAACATAAATAATGTCATTGTAAATTGTAATAAATAAGAGCGGATATAAAAGTGTTGGGAGTTGTTTTCTTTTAAAGTTAGTTATTTTATTTAAAAGATTCTTTTTAAAGATGCACTTTTAGCCAAGCATTGTGAAACATTTTCAAAAGAGCAACAGTTGAACTTGTAGTGCGTCTCTAGAATTCTCCAAAATCAAAGATGAGCGACCCCAAGTATGCTTACCCCTACCCTGCTCAAGGTTAGTGCCCTTTTTTTTTATCTCCTTTTAAGATCAAATAATTCATGCATATTAGTTTCTCTTTAATGATATACTATATGATAAACTCTGTTCCTCCTAATTTATATTCTTAGTTTATTTATTTAGCTACAATATAATCATTTACTTCAAATAATTTTTTATTCCCTGATGAATATGTTCTTTCAAGAAATTATATTTGACAGTTAATTTTGGATTTTGATAATCATTAATCATTATACATACTGTCACTGAAATATGAAAAATTAAAGGATATTATCAGGGTCCTCCGGTGATGGCACCCCCACAATATCAATATCAATATGCTGCTCCACCACCACCTCCACCAAAGAATCAACCTGGTTTCCTTGAGGGCTGGTAACTGCTTCCTACCCTTTTTTTCTCAAATTTTATTTTTATTTTTTATTTTTAGTGATAATAAAATTATGGAGAGAAACTAAGTTATGATTTTTGTTTATTTTTTCTTAGTATAAGGGTCCGTTTGATTCAACTTATTTTGTCTGATCTTATCCGATTTATTTTATCTGATTTTATCTGATCTTATTATCTTATCTGAATTTATATTCTAGTTTATTGTGTTGTCTTAACATCTTATTTTATCTAATCTGTGAGGATCTTATCTTATTTTTTCTGAAATAAGTTAACATAAGTTGAATAGAATAGAGCCTACTAATATGGTCTTAATTTTTTATTTTGTTTTGGTTGTAAATGAGCTTTTGGATATTTTTAGTTGTAATTCATGGTGGAATTTTATAAAGGAACTGTCTTTTAGGGTCTGTTCTGTTCAACTTATCTTGTCTTATCTTATCTTATCTTATCTTATAAGATCTTATCTTATCTTATCTTATCTTATAAGATAGTTTATTGTGTGTGTCTAACATCTTATTTATCTTATCTGATCTTATCTTATCTTATCTTATCTTATCTGATCTTATAAAATCTTATATAAGTTAAAATAAGTTGAACAGAACGGACCCTTTAGAGTGTAAATGGTCAGTTAAACAATTCTAATTATCATATTTGTAAAGGAAAACAAATATAGGTATAGGTTGTTTTTTTTGGGGTGAAAATATAGGTATAGGTTGTAAATATACTACTTTTCCAAACTAGTATTTTAGCACAAATGTTGAAAACTTGAAGACAAAATCAAGGTGCATCCTCTTTATTTGAATTTTTTCATAAGTCAACTTATTAGACTTTTAATTGGACCCGACTAGCTCTAATTTCATATTATGTTTACATTCTATTGGACCTAATTAGCTCTAAGTGAACGTCTTCAACCTTGGAAGTTGAAACCTTTTTTATTTAAGGTGAAGAGAATGCACTCTCAACAATATTCCACCTGATAGTGTTATTGTTCAGAAAAATGCACACAAATTAGATGAAACTTGACCCCTAAAACTAGAAGCAAATGTTGGAATTAATACAAAAAAAAATGGCAGAAGTGTGCAAACTCAATTAATGTTTGATGATAATTGCTTATCAAACAACTACTAGTGATAATGTATTTATATTGTGAATAAATCTCATTAATTTGTGAATAAAAATAATTAGGAATTTTTATGCATAGTTCTACGACAGTTAATGCGATTATATTCGAAGTTTATTTTCTCTTAGAAAATGAGGAAATATAATGAAGTTGGGTTTTGGTGGCTGGTGAAACTAATTTATGCAATTATATTTGCAGTTTGGCTGCTCTGTGTTGCTGCTGCTTAATTGATGAGTGTTGTTGCGATCCATCTATCATCTTTCTCTGTTGATTTCTTTTTTGGAGTAATTGAATGTGTATCCCTTTTTTTTTCTTCTTTTACTTGTACCTGAAGTGTAAGGAATGCTTGGTGCTGAGGACTTCAGTTTCTCTTCATGATATATATATATATATATATATATATATATATATATATATATATATTCTGAAGGTTATTGGAGAATCATTTTTTTCTTTTTAAATCTCTGGATTAACCTATTATATAATTATGTCTTATTTGCAAATTATCTAAAAATTATTCCTATTAACATTTGCATATATAAATGTGTTTTATCGTAAATCAAATCATAACATATATGTTCGCTTTGATCTAGACAATTTTACCATAAGTTATTTTAAGGGATGTTTTTTGTTTTCTAATGTTAAAGTTAGAGGATAACTTTTGACACATTTTAATATAACCATGCCAAAAAAAAAAAACATGAGTGAGAGCATCTCATGTAAGACTAGCTCAATTTCTTATTCTTAGTATTACTACAAAATTTTCTTGATTCAAAAATATGGAACAATATTAGGCATGAAGTGATTTTCTTTTTGTTGATGGTTATTCCAATACACTATTTGCTACTGTAAGATTACTGTAATGGAGACAACAATATTCTTGGCCTCTAAATATTGCCTAGGAAAGTTGGAGTAATCATTGTGAAGATGAAAGTGTTTGGCTATGTAGAACATTAGAAAGAACCTAAAATCACCCATTTTTGTATAATCCAGCAATGAAATTTTTGAAGTCAAGAAAGTGATTGAAGAGAATTGCCAGCTAAAAAGAAATGAAACAAGTAGCAATTTTCAAACTTCATCAGAGGGTCCAAATCCCAGCTAGCTTGAATTATTTGAAATAGTATTTCTGCAACTATTTTTAATTGAGTTTCGAATTTCACAGAATAATTTTAGTCACAATACATAGAAACCATAATAATATTAGTTACAATTCATTTTTCTCCCTGCAAACACAACAAAAAAAAGTAATAATTTTGAAAATAAGAAACAATTTCCTCACAAAAAAAAAAAAAGAAAGTAGACATTATATTTTGGACAGCACATACAGTAACCAAGGAGTTCTTCATTACATACATGAGCCCGGAGGCTGAATATCTTTACACAGTGACAACCATTGTTTTGTGAGACGAGAATGAAGCATGTTATTTTACTACAAGGGAAATTCATTTATCAATCCACACTGCAAATACAACCAGACTTATTTAGATACACATTATCAGAATATCTGATATAAACAGCATAAAGAGAAACACACTAACTTGAACTCCAAGTCCAATCTCCGCACACACAAATTTAAAGATATTATTGATTGATTAGGCTGCAACAGGCTCATTCGCTATGGCAGACTCCACCATTGGCAAGTCGCAACCTCCGCCCTTTGCCATGTTTCCACATCCACCACCACTACCACAACCGCCTCCACATCCACCGCATTTTGCCATGCTCCCACATCCACCACTACCACCACAACCGCCTCCACATCCACCGCATTTTGCCATGCTCCCACATCCACCACTACCACCACAGCCCCCTCCACATCCACCACATTTTGCCATGCTCCCACATCCACCACTACCACCACAGCCCCCTCCACATCCACCACATTTTGCCATGCTCCCACATCCACCACTACCACCACAGCCCCCTCCACATCCACCACATTTTGCCATGCTTCCACATCCACTAGCACCACAGCCGCCTCCACATGCACCGCATTTTGCCATGTTTCCACAACCGCTGCCACATCCGCCAGCGCCACATCCACCACAGCTTCCACTGTTTACCGCATTCCCACATCCACTGCCACAGCCACTCCCACAGCCACTCCCACAACCTCCACTTTGAGAGATACCTTGTTTTGCATTCTCTGTATCGCCATCAGCAGCCACAACTTTGGTCTCCGTTAAATTTTCCGGGATACCAGGAGAACCTACTACTTTGGCTGTGAAACCACCCTCTCTTCTCAGAATGTCAGATAAAATGAAGGCTAGAGTAATGCCAGTTAGCATCATCCATTCATCCTTGACCTGCTCACAATAGGAAGGGAAGTGAGCCAAAAGAGAAGAAAAGGGGAACAGAATTACAGAATATAGTCCTTAATGATGGAAAGATACCTTGAAGATTCCATGCTTGAAATCTATTAATCCCACAGCCCTTCCATAAGGAAAATCTGCAGAGAATTCAACAGCAGTCATAAAATCTTGCTCACTTCTTTGCTTTTCGCAGTGTTTGGGCTCATAGTCCAGTCTCCTTCCAGCAAAGAGTTTCACCTATGCAATGATTTTTTGCTCTTAGCTATGAAGTATTATACAAGCAAATATTCAATTCACTAAACATTTTCACCGACATATAGGCTTATACTTCCCCCGTTCTTTAAATATCAATATTTTCATTGTGTTCACTAAGAACTGATTAACGATATTGATGGTCAAAGTTGTATGTTGACAAGTGTGAAAGTCAAAAGTGTCGCAATTTTTAAGAAACGGGAGGAAGTATAACTTAGTCGTAAATGAATCAGGTTATCTTTAGCTACTTGAGGTATTTCAGGAAAAGCTCCATTGATAACAGGAATTTCAAAATTAAAAAATTTGCCAGCCATTTATGGGTTTCTTGGAAGGGGCTAAGAAAGCTTATAGGTTTAGACAACAATTATTGCTCAAGGGACTAAAGGATAAGCAAACAGCACTATTTACCATCCTATGACCAACAAGATCAAAGAGATGACCATCAGTTCCAGAAGTGTTGTGAAGCTCGAAGAAGCCGCGGATCCCCTTTATAAACCATTTATTTCCTTGAAACTGAGCCATGGTACGTGTTTCACCAGAGTCTGTGACATAGTGTACCTCCTTCAACAAATCAGGAGTGCTTCTTGTCATGTCCTTGCTCAAGTCCCTGGGAAAGGAGAATGGTTTCATGGCGTTAAAAGCAAAATTTTAATAGGCTTCCATTACATGTATATCAAGTGTTTAGATGCTACAGCAAGAAAAACAGCCTAGTGCTAGTAGAGCTAGTTTAAACATCAATTTAACTGATTAAGGCAACAAACTGAGGTTCAGGTTTCTATCCTAAGGAGAGATATATTTATGAGAAGCAATCTCCTTTATGACAAATATGCAAGAAAAGGAAGACAGACTACAAAAGGAGACACTTCACAAATTATTCAGGCCATGCTGACACAGCCACAGGCCATCATTTTCTTTCGATAGTAACTGAGTTCAATGTTTGAACATACACACCAGGAAATATTCATAAAAGGAAGTATAAACATGCACAATCTTAGTTCCTCAATTCATATCTTTCAGCACCTCTGGCATATGGCTTCATGTGCCTCTTCCCCTCTATAAATACTACTCAAAAGCTTTCAAATATTCTCCTTTTTTCTTTTTTTTTTTTGGGGGGGAGTGGGGGGTGGGTGGGTGGGAGAGGCAAGGTGATGGTTCTACTACTAGGCTTGACTAATCAAAGGCTGCCATTAACGTCGATCCCAGGTATACGAGGAGACAGGGGAAGGTGGCTTGGGGGAACCTCCACAGATGAGTTGAGGACTTGACCTCGGTAACTTAAGGTCATCAAGTGACACAAGCAAACCACCAAACTGAGTGAAGTTTGGCTTTCATGTGCTTCAAATTTAATACATATATAATTTTTCATAAGCAGGTAAGCATAAAAAGGTTTGACGGTCAGACTTTATATGTACAGAATTTTATCCGTACCTCATTTGAAGGCTGAGGATATCATTTCCATCATCATCAATGACACTGGTGCAGCTCTTAGCATGTTTAACCATCCCTATCTTGGGAAGTGGGAATAAACAAGAACCTTTAAAAAAGGCTGAGACCGCACCAGATGAAAAGCTTGGGGTGCTGGTGTTGGAAGGGTAAATGAAAGTGAAACATGCAGAAGGATTGGCTTAGAAGCTACAATGCCAGGTGCAGGAACTATTGGGAGCCATTTATCTACTAAAAGTTGAGAACCAGAAGCCAAGCATTCTTCCAACAATAGGGAGCAAGAACCAAATGGCTTGAAGGATTTAGGTAATGGTATGTTCGAAGGGAAATGATATACAAGTTCAAAGAGAAACTCTCCAGTAGGCTCACACTGGAAATAAGCAACCTGTTTTGTTTCTGACTCGGATAATATACTCAATGTCCTCTTCGCATCAAAAAGCCTATCAGGTTGTTTCTTACTAAATGAGGCACGGAGGTTTCCTTTGTAAGCCTCTGGTAAATCCTTTATTTCTACAAACTCCAAAAGAACCTGAAAAACAGAGGTAGAAGAAAATCATGTTAATGGTGTATATGACAGTAAATATATCAAATTGTCAGATCAAAGAAGATTACAGGCTACACTTGATCTTCACCGCGAATTAACTAACTACAGCTAAAAATCCTCACCAAAATCATGAAGCATTTTGACATGTTTATATCACATTAGGAAAACTTCAATGAAAGGAAATAGCATCCAATCTACATGGTAGGGCCATGCCAATCATTATACAAAAGTTTCAATGGAAACCATACCACTAAAGTTTAAGCAATAGAATTTTAAGAATCCATCTGATCATAAATTACTTGTACAGATGACTCAGTTCCCATTCAAATTGAAGTTACAAAACAAGCAATCTGGCAGCACGTAAGAGTCATATTTTGAGGGGATTTTCGGTTCTTTTCACATTCTTTTGGCCTTGAAGCCCTATACTACATAGCTCGTACAGAAGTATGGTTACTTAGCAGATTAATTTGTATATCCAACATATTCCGCATGTGTTGAATCAATTAGAATTATATAAAGTAGACAGAGAAAAGGGAGGAAACAAGAATATCATTTAGTCATAATGTCATAACTACCTCTACAGATTTCATCTCTGGAAATTGAATTTCATCACAGTTGTATGGTGCAAGTAACTTCTTTCCCTCGTAAGTGAATGGGAATGGAATTTGTGTAACTGGGGTTGGAGTAATCCCTCTATACATTGACCCCGCCTTCCAATACCTTAAGCCGAAGGTCTCCTCCCACTGCTTGGTAGTTTCAGAATATCCAGTGTCTAGTTTCTTCCCTTTTGTTCTGTCAGAGTCAGTGTCATCATGCTCCAACACCTTACCCAATAATTTACAGAGGTCCTTGCAGTAAAAAACTGGATGTAATTGGTGTGAGTGCCACATAAGGTCAACATCATACGTAGGAACACAAAACCGTTTTACGCCTTTCTTCCTGTTTGTCCTGATAAGATGCAAAAACCCTTTATATCTAGCTAGTGCTTCCTGAAGAAATAGATCATCAGACATATGTGGCCTGGAAACCTGCCCAGAAGCAATAATTTGGCAAGATTAGTATATAAATGACAATCATAACTAATACATATAATTTCAGAAGCAAGACTAACAAAAGCTTTAGACAACATGCTTAAATTATGAGCTCACAAGTCACTAAAGAAGGACAACCAGATATATTTTGCTACAAAGACTTAAAGCATTGTCTTTGAAGTTTAGACAGTTTCATGTAACAAGAAGAGGAAACCCTCACAAGGTTCTATGTAATGTCAAACCTAAATTGAAACATTTACCATTCTAATTTAAGCATGATAACTTGGTGACTCCTCATCTTTTTTATATTCTCTTTATTTCCTTTTCTATTGACTCTTTTAACTTTTCCCTTGTATAGTAGATAGAAGTATTATTAACAAGATGTACAAAAAGAGGGAAGTATAGGGAAGGAAGAGAACAGGAGTCAGAATTCGAGAAAAGCATGAGAAAATACGGATTTAATATCCCTTGCTTACCCTCCAAAGAAAGATTTCCAAGACAGAGAAACAAGAAAATAAAACTTGGTTGAGCAATACTGCTCTGACATTTTGAACAGGAATGGTACCACCTACCCAACTCACACAAGGCCTCAATTATCATTCAGAATCAATGCAATGAAAACCCAAAAAACTAGTTCAGTCTGGTCGAGTGGTCGTTAAAAATGAGGCATATCTGATAATATAAAATAAGAAAGAACCAGAAAGGGAACCAAATTTGGACCTCCTATCAAGATTATCCTCTTTAGCAGAAGTGGGATTATTATAAATTTTCACAGGTAGGTGCATCCACTACCTGATAACAGAAGGGGACCTGTCTTCTTGCAGCAGAAACCAGATCATAACTGGTAAATTTATCACCTCTAGAATTCTTTTGCAAGACATCTCCTGGGAAAGGTCGATTATAATCAAGCTCATAAGGTTCTTCAGGGTAGATTCTATTCCATATCTCCTCAGTATTAGTCTTCGAAGTTCCTTGAACAGATGAGATGATCTTATGGGTGCCAAGAATTCTTCCAAACAGCTCCATGCAATCTGATTTATATCTGACCTGTTTCATGGAGACACAATACATATTTCACCAACATTTTAGAAAAGCAAAGGAAATAGGAAACACTAATCTCCACAAGCCTTACTGGATTGAGCCTATGGCAATGCCAAATCCATTCACAATCAAGAGGAACCACTAACGGGTCTTCAGAGACAGGATTTTCCATATGTTTGGCGAGCAAGGGTAGCCAAAAGGCGTTGTACCTACGAGAGGCATAATAAATTTAAGTACAAACAAGAAAATATGAGAGACTACAGCCTTAATAGTAATTAACACGAATCGAGAAAAGAACGAGTCACAAAACATCAACATCATCATTTTTTTTACCGATCAACATCATCTTCACATCAAAGAGTTTCTCAATCAAAAATAGCTCGTTTAGTAGGTGGTAATAAATGGTTGTAACGGTAATGATATTTAGTGTAATTTGTAAGAATATATCAATATCCATGGTAATGCTTGTCCATTCCAAAACATCTCTTTTCTTCATAAAAATTTCATTATTATCTATTACTGAGAGTTGAGACTAACTTAAATGTGGTGCATTAAATACATCATTTTATTTAATGATGTGGCATGATGCAATTATCATGATAAAGTGGCACTTTAATATGGGAATGAAGCAACGCTTCATGGAGTATGAAGCAACACCATGCTTCATTTGATTCTTTATCTTGTGCCACGTGTTTTAAAGTTTGGAAACTACTTCAATAAAGTAGACTGATACTTGGTTATTTGTTACAAGATAACTAGCTATTGAAAATATATAAATTAACCATACCTCTTTGTGAGTTTGTGTAAAAGTTGAGGAGAAGAAATTTTTAAACTTTTTACATCTCTTGCTTTCTCTCCTTAGTAGACTTGTAAAATATTTTACATTATTATTCATACCCTTGTGTGTGAATGTTAAGGAGTATAACTCTTATTTTTTACATCTCTTGCTTTCTCTCTTTATTAGACTTATAAATTACTAACCAATACATAATACAAGTATTAAATAGTCTAAACAAGTAACTTAGATTATATGTACTTCTCTATTGTATCTCTGTCTCAATAGTGATATCGTGTAACCTCGTTACTTCTTTGTAGAGGATCAATATTACATATTAGGAAAGTGTATTGGTACATGCCAAAGAGAAGTGATTCGGCTTTATATTGTTAGCATTTTGCCATTGTTGTAACACAAGTGTCCTAACACATTGACATGGAGTTTTTCTCAAGAAATGCAATGAAATACATTAACATTAGTTACATTACCACCATTTATTGCCACCTGCACAACGGGCTGTAAGTTCATCTTTATCAAGTCTTAGTAACTTCAATATTTAGATTAATGAGCATACACAGAAGGGAATGTAGAAGATAGAAATCGGAATTTTGTAATAAACTACATTGTGTCCTCATGTTTCTTAACTATGGATAAGGTGCAAAACTACCAATATCTTGTCCTTCTAAGTAAGAAAGAACTATCAAGATATATCTACACATAAACCAAACAAATGACAACATAGGAACATATATACTCAGCTTCATAGTTTACTGACTTGCAAACTTCTCAGTAAGCAGTATCGACGAATAATGCAACAACGAGACCTAAACAGAGAAGAAAGCCTCAACAATGACTACATATGATTTAAAAGTAAAGATCAAAATTAGGCACCAAAATTATACCTATAGATAGCCCATTCCAAAGCAGGGCTTTCATACAGGTGGCGATTCCGATCAACAGCAGCAAGAAATTTCAGCTGTTTTTTCGCCGTCTCAACAAGATCTATGCTCACTACTATTTTCTGGGCTTCTGCCCACTCTCTCTCTTGCTCCTTTTCCATGTTTTAACCTATGAAGAGTTCCATGTCACACATCATTAGAAAACCTTGGATGAAAAACTGTATTAAATGCTAAAAAAACAAATGAAACAGAAAAAAAAACAGTTCAATTTCTGAATTTTGCAAGAAATAATCAAAGTTTTACAACAAATGATTTCACAAGTGAATTTTTCTTGATCATTAACACATTAAAGAGAAAAAAATCAAAATTTAAGACTAAAGTCACTTGATATTCATTGATCCAGATGCAATTATAACTAGGCTTAACAATATTATTAGAAAACGTAATTAACAAATTTCAGCTTTAATTCTTCTTCTTTAAATTAGTCAAAACGTCAACGCACATCAGATAAAATCCAGATTGAACTTTAAATTCAACATTATCTCTTCCAATTAAATAACGATAGAATTCCAAGAAATTACTCCATATTCAGAATAATAATACTCAAATTCACAACAGAAAAAAAAAATGATCAAAAAAGAAGAAGAGATTCTTACAAAATCTCTTCGATGATGATTTCTGAACTTGTTTTTCTAAATATTTGCTTCTAATTTGAGTAGAAAAGTTGATAATTTCGAGGTAAAAATGGATATTGATTTTTTGGGGTATTTATAGTAGAAGAGAGTAGAGAGGGTGTAATAATCAGTAACGTACAGAATTTGAGCAAGAACACGAGTACAATGCGACTTTTGGTAGTACAACTTTTTCTTCTGTGACGGATATGCCCTTGTAACAGAAAGTTGTTTTCGGTTTTTTACTTTTCCCTGAAATGTAGAAAATTAGAAGCGCGGGTTTTTCAACGACCTTTTTAGTGGATTAATTCTCTTTCTGTTTCTACTTTTTGCTTGTCTTTTTTTCATTTTCTGGAAAAGATATTTTAGTCGGATTGAGTCATAAACAACATGTATCGTGTCACGTGTGCTGGCTTGCATTTTACTTTTTATTTTGTTAAGGAATATTGACGGGTTTTATTGATGAAGTCATATGAGAAAATAATGATGAATTACAATTTTCCTATTCCCCCTAGTCATTGTATGAACGTTTTTAGTTGAGATTATAATCAACTCCTTAATCTGCTTTGAGTGAGTATGCATTTTTTCACCAAGAAAAAGAAAGAAGATAAATTAAGATTTAAGTTTTTACATTTAGGAAGGAAACTAAGTATAGCCGCCCCCTCTCTCTTTTTCTCTCTCTCAAACCCTAGCCTCCCCTACCCCTTCTTCCGTGATTAGGAATGCATGTGGATGATTTCATCCATTGTAGTCCCTTTTCCCTTTTATTTTCGTTTTTAGTTCATTTTCTTATTTTGTTTAATAAATTAGTCTCTCTTTATGAGATTTTCTCAAACCCTGTTATGGGGTCTTTAGATCCTGTTTTGGAAATCTCTTTCTCCCCTATGGGAGTTGTGAGTATGGTTCTTTTGTTTTTAGGTATGAGAAATTATTCTCATTGGTTGAAGTTCGAGATTCAACATGCAGGTATTGAAATCTCGAATGCAGTCAACCTGACTCGATCAAGAATGTTCTTCCCAAACTATAACAGAATGATTGACTTCCTCATCAATAGCTGCTTGATTCAGCAAATACAAGGGGGCTGCGCTGTATTGCTCGATCTGGTTCATTGTAGTTTCTTCGAAGACGAATTTGATTTAGTTTTGTTTAATTGTATCTTGTTTTTCTTTAATACCTATTGTAGATGTCGTTTGACCTTCAATTAATGAAATTTCTCTTTCAAAAAAAAAGTTTTTACATTTAGGAGAATTATCCTTTTGGCTTTTGAGTTGATATAACTTCGATGAGTTGGTTGATTTAACTTGTCATTAAAACGAGATCTTGTGGAAAGATGCGACTAGGTCAATTTGAAGGACCAACAATTCTTTGAGGCGCCTATATGCACCCAAGGCATCATATGATATATGAAGTACATAACATGTCTTGACATGAGCATATCATGCACGTATTGGCCTGTGAAGTACGTGAAGATTAAACACATGTGAGCTCATAGCTTCACACTACCCTAGATAACCACATATGTATCCTCCTTCTTGTATGTCCGCGAGCATGAAATTTTGCATCGGTAGTTGAAGATTCAATTGACGACCCCTTTCTTGTGTTACGTGTTGTTTGCTTAAATGATTTGTTTGACATTTTTAGTAACTCCATTAAAACATTTAGAAATCAATGATAAGGGTTTAAAAAAATATTACTTGATATGCACTAAATATAATATAAATATAAATTGATTATTTAGTCAACTAAATAAATAATCCTGATTTATTGTTAAATATATACGATGATTAAAAGCTGCTACAAAATTGTTGACAATATTGTAGATATTTTGTCATAAACTAGTCAATGTAAAACATCTTAAAGATCATCTTAATATGCTTTTTTTTGTATGGTGGATATCCATTTTATTGAGGAATAATGAGTTAAAATACGTAATTTTATGCATGGTATTTCAGGTTGCATGATCTTTGGGTTATACTTAACTTATAGCTTAGGAACCAAGTTTGCTTGGCGGAGGTGATAGGGAACTCCCTTGTGCCTTTAAGGTCACAAGTTTAAACCCCACTACGTACTCGTGTTTGGGAGTAGGAATTCTCTTATATCTCCTTACTCTCAAGCGTTGACCTGTGTAGCTGGACTAGCTGACCTGCAAGAAGTGTCGGTCCAGTGGAGTCCTTTTTCTTACCAAGGGTTCCATGATGCCCCCCCAAAAAAATTATAAGCTTAGGTGGTTGGAGTTTACTGCCATATGTGCATTTCCCGCACTAATGGGGAAAAAACACCTGGCAAACTAATGTACACGATTGCTTGACCCGAACCTGAAATTACATGACTTGGTTTATTTTTTGCACTAAAATCTATGAGAGATTGCTTCGCAAATCTTGTTTCCAAACTTTCTATCAAAATTCTACCCAAAATAATAATTACAAAAAGGACCTAGGAACCAAAATCACAGAACTGAGATGTGAAGTGTGAACAAGGATTCAACTCTCCTACCAGAACGACCGAAAGTTCACTTCTTTACCTCCTCATATTCCGCTTCAGGTGTCTGATTGCCACCGCCTGGAGACCCGCCAGAAGAACTACCCCCAGCACCACCATCACCACCACCACTACCAGCCATATGTTGTCCAATCTTCGAAACTGCTGCATTGGCCGCGTCAAGCTTGGCCTTAATTATATCAGCATCATCCTTCTGCACAGCTTCCCTAAGATCAGCTACAGCAGTTTCTATCTCCTTCACTACATCAGCGGGGACCTTATCCTTGTATTCTGACAAACTCTTCTCAATACTGTAAATTGTAGAATCCGCATTATTTCTGACCTCAATCAGAGCTTTCCTCTGCTGATCCTTCTGAGCGTGCAACTCGGCTTCGTGAACCATTTTCTGAATCTCAGCCTCTGACAATCCTCCAGATGACCGGATGGTGATTTGCTGTTCTTTGCCTGTTGTCTTGTCTTTAGCAGAGACAGTGACGATGCCATTTGCGTCAATATCAAATGTCACTTCAATTTGAGGGACCCCCCTAGGTGCGGGAGGGATTCCCTGAAGTTCAAACTCGCCTAAGAGTTTGTTGTCCGTTGCCATTTCACGCTCACCCTGGAAAACTTTGACTCCTACCTGAGTTTGATTATCTGATGCTGTTGAGAATATCTGTCAGCAAGACACACATTTAGAACTTTCTATCTGGAAAATAGGCCCTTAACCACTCTTTTTTTTTTTAATACAAATTGCAAAGGATGGCGACAAGTAAACAGGAAAAAAGAATCAAAAGATGATCTTAAACAAAACCACATTAATTACTAGTGTGTTGTTTTTTACTTTTTCCGTCCTCCCAGAAAACCATACTCAATATTAACAAAGGACCAGTGAGAGAAGAACAAATATTAGTTTTCAAAGTGTCGCACATCCGAGATTTAGAAACTTCAAGGTTGTTTCAATGGACTAGCCCCTTTTCTATCAGAAAATCAGACTGTGCTGAGATAGAAAAAAGAGCAAGTATTTTGGAAAGGAAAGAGAAAACACATATACATATCCCTTAGATTTCTCAATTCCATACGATGCAAAAATGAAGTTTGCAAAGTAATAGGTTTTTCCCCGTTATCTACTCGGCCCTGTCATACTTTACAATCAGATTTACTTCCTAAAATTTCGATGAACCAATTCCATACGAAAGTCTTCTTCACAAGGCCAAAGCTTTCAAGGGGAAGATAGTACAGCTATCACCTTATTTTATTCACCTATAAATGTCTTCGGCACAGGAGCAGGCGTGCAGCAATGGAGGTGTGCCTTTGGGAGGCTTTAAATCAAAATCTTTTCTCAAGGCTTTCCCAAGCCATAAGTCTTGGTGTTTTTATTGCATATGATTATGTTATTTTGATGTAATGCTTAACGACTACTTTAGTATAAGCATTAGCTTGGATTTTGTTATTATCTATTTAAGGAAACAACAGTAGCTAGACTTACCTGAGACTTCTTTGTTGGGACGGTAGTGTTTCTGTTGATCAACCTTGTGAAAACACCACCGAGGGTTTCGATACCGAGTGAAAGTGGAGTTACATCCAGAAGAAGTAACTCTTTGACATCCCCACGAAGGATACCACCTTGAATAGCTGCACCCATTGCAACCGCTTCATCGGGATTGACACCCTTACTCGGGGTCTTTCCAAAAATTTCACTAACAAGTTCTTGCACCTTAGGTACACGAGTCATTCCTCCAACTAGAAGGACTTCATCCACATCTTTGGTGGATATTCCAGCATCCTTTAAACATCTCTTGCATGGGTCTCTGGTCCTGACTATTAAATGTTCCACTAAACTCTCAAACCTTGATCTTGTTAGCGTCATATTAAAATGTTTGGCACCAGAGGCATCAGCACTAACAAAGGGCAAGCTTATCTCTGTTTGAGTGGTAGATGATAATTCTATTTTCGCCTTCTCAGCAGCTTCCCGAAGCCTTTGTAAAGCTAACTTGTCTTGTGATAGATCAATGCCATCAGTTTTCTTAAACTCACTCACCAAGAATTCAACTAAAGCATTGTCAAAATCTTCTCCTCCCAGAAAAGTATCACCATTGGTTGCTTTTACCTGACGAGAGCAAACACAACACAATCAGCCAACTAGCCTGGAGAGGGAAATGAAAACTAAGTGAAATGCAATCATGCAAACTCACCTCAAACACACCATTTGATATCTCTAGAATAGAAATATCAAAAGTTCCACCTCCAAGATCGAAAACCGCTATGACACCTTCCTTGTTATTCAACCCATATGCAAGTGCGGCAGCTGTTGGTTCATTTATAATTCGTTGCACATCTAGACCTGCAATCTTTCCAGCGTCTTTTGTTGCTTGTCTCTGAGCATCATTGAAATAGGCAGGAACTGTAATTACAGCTTTGGAGATGCTTTTCCCCATATAAGCCTCTGCAGTTTCCTTCATCTTAGTCAGAACAAATGCTCCAATCTGGCTAGGAGAATACTGCTGTCCACTAGTAGTTTCAACCCAGGCATCTCCATTTGGAGCTCTAACTATCTTAAAAGGAACCATTTTACTCTCTTTCTGTGTTTGAGGGTCATCAAAACGCCTTCCTATTAAACGTTTAGTTCCGAAAAAGGTATTTTGTGGATTTGTCACAGCTTGTCTTTTTGCAGGTGTTCCCACCAGTAAATCCCCCTTAGGATTGAAGGAAACAACTGAAGGTGTTGTCCGACCTCCTTCGGCATTCTCTATCACTTTTGCATTCTGCAGAATCAGTCAACTTCAGGTCAGACACTATAAGTGAGGCATGAGCCTATTTAACTAAAAGCTATGGGACAGAGGGATACAGAAGATCAACCTTTCCCTCCATGACTGCCACACACGAATTAGTAGTACCCAGATCAATGCCTATAATTTCATTACCCGTGGGTTTTGAGCTGCAAGATAGGATGATAATTTAGAAGTGTACACTAAGGGCAAAACTCAAATTTCGAGGCATATTGAACATATACCTGAATTGCCTCGTCAAACTCATCCACCTTCCAACCAAAGATGGGGGAAGCCATGACGGGTTCAGATTGCCAGCCAACTGGAAAGAGAATTCGGGATAACAGTTAGTTGCAATAGTCAACATCATCATCTTCACACAACAACAAAGAAGCTACACAAAAATCCTAGTGATATCTATTAGCTAATAACAAGACTTCTTTTCAGAAAGCATCAGGTACATGGAAAGATCAGAATGGCAGCTGCAGTTTAATTTCAAGCAGCATCCCAAAGAGTGAAAAAATTTCCTAGCCAAAAGATTGAACCAGACATTAAAGCAAATTAATCCAATGCAATTGGCATCATCCGTCGCAAATTTAATAGGCAGGGTAGCCAACTGAACTTAGTTGTAGGGTTGAATTACAGACTATACACCGATAAATTGCAAAAAAGAAAGATAAGTGGAAATTTTACATATGGTTTAGTTTTCATTTGTCAAATTGTCTTACCCATCTACACTCCTGTCTCCTAAATGGCTTAATCCTCTGTTTGCCCGCCTCTGATCAAATCGCATGGCCCGGCCTGGTTTGATCTAATAATAAGGTGACACACTATTAACCCGCACCAGTGCAGCCGAATCCGCCCAATAAACAGGTCTATACCATAACACCACCCTTAACCCGATTTCGTACATGCAGCATACATATATACATGCTCGGTGTACAAACCAAAAGAAAAGCTCTATAATATTTTCTTCGGGAAACAAAACAGCAATAATAAACCTGAGATGCACAAAGATCAGTCTGTGGGAATAGAAAAGTTATTAGAAGTTTCAAACTTAGAGGTCCACTTAATAGACTTAGGCCCTGTTTGGTAAAGAGAGGTTTAGGGGAAAATTAGAGGCTTGGACTTATATTGAGTGTTTGGTAAAGAGAGCTTTGAAATACTTGATTGTGTCCAAAAAGCTCTTTTTGAAAAAGCTTACATTTATAAACAATAAAAAGTACAATAATGAATTATGCCCATGTCCTTATTGGTCATTTTACAAAATTAAGTAGCAATTAGCTATCAGCTATTTACCAATCACCTTTATACAAACAACTAATACAATCAACTGTCATAACACCTAATACAATCAGCTATCAACTAATACAATCAGCTATCAGTTTATTGTCAAATAGGGATTTAAGGAAATGGTAAGTATTACATGTAGTACAAGAATGCCACAACAAAGATAAGTTCCTAAGCGATCATCCATATTCTACGGAGATTGAGCTGGCAAATGCCCACAACCCTGATTTCGATTTATTCCAAACAAACTATAGTCCATCCCCAACAAACTTTCTTTTAACCGTCTTCTATTCTCAGCCATCCTATCTACATAGTGAAATCTCAATATAATATACTGTATTATCAAAGAACAGACAATGCAATCAATTCCAACAAAGGGATTGTACTGTAACAAATTGTGGCCCCAGTAAATGCAACCATTCTCATGCACGAAAAACGCCATTGACACACAACATTTCGCTTTCGAAATGTTATTCTTAGCGTATTCTACGCCATACCTTGGCAACCAACAGTTTCCTAAGCTTGTTTTAACTTAATATTTGGCTCATCACTAAAGTTAAAGGTACTTTAAGGTCCCGAGTTGAAGCTCCGACTCACAACACGATTACGAGACGATTTTGTCAACCCTCTTATTGCACTGGCTGCTTAGCCCCATATCATATGGAATTCACCACCTCAACTAGACAACTACCAATAAATTTGCTATCAAATTAAAACCCACAAAATCAGATTCCCACATAAATTTCCAATTAAAGTCATAACACACAAAAAAAATGCTACACAAAATGCAGAAAACATCAATTCAAAAACATAACCAAATATTACATACAAGAACAAAACCCCAACTAAACTAACCCAGAAATTAAGTAAATTTAGTCAACCCCATTTGCATAATTCTCCTTCCAACTCCAACAACATCAACCTCAACAACGAAAGCAAACAAAAATCAACAAAAAAAAACATCACAAAAAAACAAAAAACAAAAAAAACAAAAATAGAAAATTGACAAAAGAGGAAAGGTACCATTCGTTTACTGAGAGATGATCGTAGAAGCACAGAGGTCGCCATAGCTCAGAGATTAAGCAGAGCAAAATGAAATTTAAAGTGACAGAAATTTTAAATGTTTGGAGAATATATTTGTTGAAGGTTTAGTTTTTTGGTGCTGGTATTATAAGTATTTTCGGTTGATTAGGATGTTCTAGAGAAATTCTGTAAGAGAGAATAGAGTGTGCTGTTTTTCCAGAGAAGGCCACATCAACCTAGTTTCTTCTACTGGGATTGAGTAAATTACTAAACTGCCCCTGTTTTTGAAAGATGTGGTTGATGTTGGGAAGAATGGAGTGAGGGTAAAGATGTAAAATTGGTGAGAGGTTCGTTGAGGTGCTTTGGGTGAAGAATTAAGCGGGAATGCAAAACTGCTTCCACGTGTCAACTGGTTCTTTTTGTTTTGTTGTTCTATTTTCTTTGGACAGAAAGTTGAGTCAAAAGTCTTAGGTGGACCGGGTTCACTATCATTTATTGTGAACTCGAATTGACTATGGGGTTGTTTGTACATTCGGCTTTTGTTGCATTGTTTTAATTTGGTTTAGTTGAGCTTTTGTTTGCTGAAGATTGGATGTATGTATTGGGCTTTTAAGTTATTGTTTAAGTCCACTGTTTTGTGAAAGTGTTTGGCAAAATTAATTGTGGTTGTTTGCTGTTTATTAAAGAGTTTGTGAGGCAACAAGCCATGAAGCCCAATCCAAAAGTCATTGCAGGTAGCTTTTTTATTTTGGCTTAAAAGCCAGCTTTTCAGCCAACCAAAAAGCCAATAACCAAACATTTTTTTGGCTGTTTGACCAAATTGAAAAGCCAAAAGCCAATGAAAAAGCCATTTACCAAACATGGCCTATGTTAGACAAAATTTGACTATATCAGAAAATATCAATTATATCATATGAAAATTAACTATCACATAAAACTTATTATGTCATACAAAAACTGACTATACAAAAGATGATTATATCATGCAGAAACTGACTCTATCAGATAGAAACTTACTATATCAAATAAAAATTGACTATATTATAAGATACCCGGTGCACAATAAGTTATTGTGAATCGGATCCATTCAAGTTTTTTCAAAAGTTGAGAATAAATAGCCCATTTTCATTTTTTAGCCCGCACGTTTTGTGTGTCGTTACCCTAAGAACATTAGAGTAAATGGTTGTAAGTTGTAACAAATAAAATAGAGTGTGATGGTATGAATTAGGCTAGTTGGTAAAATTCTAGAGATCAGTAAATAAGATTTCAAATTATGTTACATTTATATTGCTACTCTATGTTAAAAAACGATTTGACTTTAAAAAATAGGGGACCCGAAATCTGATTATTCCGAATTTTAACAACCCGAAATTTCATGATTAGGCCTATCTTAACCTGTACCTGAGAACTGGTAATAAAAAAATTGTTCAACAAAAAAAAAGAACCACCTTCATCTATTGGTATGGTTACATTTTTTTTGTTAGACTTAAAGATTATTTACATGGTTGAAATTGACCATGTTTATAATAGCTAGATATTTGCTACACATATACTGATATACAATAGGTTTTGGTAGTACATATAGATTGTATATATATCGTGAAAATGAAGAAATAAGAAGCGTCTTTAAATCTCTTAATTGGTTGGGGTAAAAGTAAAACATACAAATAAATTAAATTTTTTATTCATTAAAAAAAAAAAAAAAAAAACTCAAGTTTATGGCTGTCGTCAAGTTGATGTTCATAACAGAATTCCTCTGCCATACTAGTGCAACTCACAACTCACAACTCACAACTCACCTAGACATCATATCAACAGACTAATGAAGCATATGTCATGTTAAACAATCTTTATTTTATTTTTACTTTTTTTGAGGTAGTGTCTTGATTACTCTATTAAACATCACAAAACATACTACCATTTCATCAATACTCTATCAACTCTTGTTTAATCAATAGAATAGGATTTTGTCATCAGCAACATCACATACACAAGGAGCATGAATAATAGGTTCACACTATCTGGGATGTTATGTTATGTACAAGAAGCTAATTTTCAACCAGCAAAACTACACACTATAGTACAACATATAGTAGCTGATACTCACTAAATAATAAGTATATCAGGACCCCTAGAATATCTCTTCAGACTTATCAGCCTCTGGACCTGTTTTAACTTCGCGCTCCAAGTACTCTTCCTCTATTGTTTTCTTGAGAATGAAAAGCCTTTGGATAACTACAGGTTCATCAATTTGCTTCGCTTCCCTAATCTCCGTCTCTTCTTGACTTAGATGGTATGCATCAAGCATAATGTTTATCCACTTATGCAGCTCCTTTGGTGTCCTGCTCCATAAAAAGCACAATTAGAGCAAATGAATTACATAAAGCCAATCTTTTGTATGGTGAAACCAAGATGACCTATTACTTCTATAAAAGGTAGCAACTTTTTAAGGTCTTGTAATATTTTGGAGTTAAATCAAAGTCCAAATTGTGCCTTACGTATAAAGACCATTAGGATCCTTGGATTCATGTTCACCTCCAGGGCAGAAAGCCATGGCCAACGCAGAGAATCTCTCTTCAGGGTCTGTTATGTTAAGCAAGTGCTTGAGCAGTTTAATTTCTTTTGGTGATATGCTTCTCAGGCTGCTTTTTGTGGTGGTATAAAGACGATGCATTATCTCTTTTACCTGCAATTCTCATTTAGAAAACTGATGTTGCAGAAAGAATACAACCATTATTATTTGGTGCAAAGGCAAGTAGAGTATTAAGATTGTACCTCATTCTTCATGGTTGTGGACTCTCTTGCTTTAGCCCATGCACTATTTATCAACAATATCAATGAAGAGTCAAGCTGCTTTCCCTTGGCAAAACTTTTTATCTTCTCACAGGCAATATCAATTGATGGAGAGTTCAAAATGTCATCAAATTTAGCTTGAGCAGTGTCAAATGTTTCCACAATCTCTAACGTGTTGTCATAAGCAGAGACTGCAGACAAGCACCTTGCAGCTAGCCTAGCAACACCTGCTCATTAATTCTGGAATCTATTATATACATATATGATATATCCAACTATATATAGAAAATATAACTATATAAACGAAAGTGCACTAATATAATCTCAGAGATGAAATCTCCAGCCACAGATTCAGGCAAAACATAGAAATCTAACAAGAAAAGGGCAAAATTATAGAAAATGTACATTCTGCCTTCTAGGAGTAGCATTCTAATGTCTGGCTGTCCACGTTGTTAATAGTTAGGTTGTATTTTTTTTAGACCACCCACTGTTCTGGTAGCTCTATATTAGAATTTCTTTAATTTTGCCAAAAGAATGTGTAAGACAGCCAACTCATATTACATAATAATTGATCCTATCATAAGCTTATCCATCTTGAAGAAAACTATTGAGCAAGTTATTGATCAAGTCCTGGGGAATTTATGGACTGCACATTCCAGTTAAAAGATGCAGGGCAAGAGCACAGAGCACAAAGTGATGAACAGGCTAGTTTTACACAAAACAATGGAAGTCCTTTGAAGTTATTGCACATGCAAAATTGTTAAATTGATGCAACCCTAGGAGTCTATATGACTAGACTTAGTAAGGATTCAAAAAAAAAAAACCATACTAAAAGACCTAAATCTGGCAGAAAGAAACTTTAGAAGAGAAACGAAAGCACATTTACATAACATATGAAGTAAGGAAGAAGGAATACATCAAGGAGAATACATTGACAAGTTATTGCTAAACTTTTAAGCACTTATTCAAACTTCGAGGTGGCTTTTGTAAGATTCCTTGGAAAAATCTGGTCCTACAGAAGCCAGCTACTCCTAAAAGTATTATCATGCTCTGCATAGCAGGGAGTTGACTAAAGATAGGACATTGCCTTGGTATGCAGATAGCCAGCACTTGCACCTTGTGTCAACGACCTCCAAAGATCACTAGTCACTTGTTTTCTCAACTAACTTGTAATGAATTGGGATTTTATGATTTTTTGGTGAAGAAATTAAGAAAAAAAAAATTGAGAATCAAGAAGAATTACAAAGATGTTTTGATTAATGACGATAGAAGTGCTGCTTAGAAACCTCTAGGCTTTCTAGTGGCGTACATCAGTTCCAATAAAAAATGAATTCACCCTGCATGGATGCCCCTCCTTTACATTTCTCTCCTTTCTGGCATAGGTAACTTCAAGAGCTCATGGTTCCTTAAACGGAATTTAGAGTGGAATGCCTGAAATATTCTTGATGTTCTTCTTGCATAATTCAGAAAAACTGAAGACTTAAGAGCGTCCATCACATAACTACTCAGGAAAGGCGTGTTAAGATGGTTGAGGCATCAAAACTACCTCAATTATGGCAAGTACAGTGACTACAGTCGCAGTCAAAATATATCTCAAGGCAAAATCAAGCATACAGAACATGGCAATGCCTAAGGTCGCATACTTGATTTGTCAGAAATGAAACACAAGAACCTTGGACCAATTCTAAAGTTGAACTGATCCCGAAGATAACGGTGCATGTTACTTCTCAATTCACTTCGGCGGCTCAAGAAAGAGGAGAGGAGAGGAGAGCAGTGCCCGACATTTTATAAGCCCAAGAGAGGTTTTAATTTATCCTAAAACCAGTGAGCACTGAAAGAAGTAACTCCCTAAACTTGCAAGATAGTAATTTCTCCATTTCACCAATGTGAGACTAAGTTATTTGTTTTAGATCATGACATTTAGAATAAAATGACATGCTCTCGAGTCTCTACTGATGGAACTTGGCTCTCTTGATGCAACATTAATGACTCATACACAAGGTTCCAAAGAAGGTCCTCAAAGATATCATATCGTTAAAACTTCGAACATCTCAAACAAAACAATATTCACATATTATAACAATCTCAAGTAAAGGGGATCACAAGCGATCATTTCTATTAGCTGGGTCTCGTCATCCTTACTGAAGTCTAACCAGGAACCAAGCACGCACAATGATTTCGAAAAAGTAAAAGTCACAACACTTCACACCATGAATATATTAGGTGATAATTGTTGCTATAAGGAAAGTATAAAACGATTTGTTACCATCACGGTCCTCCAAACTGTCATAATTCTGTTTAAGTAACGTGAGGTGGCGAAAGAACTCCCCATTGAAGTCTCTACGCCGCTTGGCAACAATCGCATTGATGTCAGTAGGATTGTCTTCTATCTCCTTCAGAAGCTCACTATGTCTTTCAATTTCATCATCAATCTGCAATACTCATGCCTGATCAAATTTAAATCTACATACATCTAGAAAAAGTGCAAAGTCAGCTAATATCAACATCAAATCACGCATACTTCCAACTCCTTTGGTTCACATTAATACGTAATGAGGCTTTGTATACTTAAAGAAGCTAAACAAATTTATACCTATGATCACAAATTCACAACATCTATTGTATTTTGGATTAACACAAGAACTTGAACTTATTTCCCCTCTTTTCCATATCATGCTAATTATGCGGGTAATTAAGGAAGAAAAACCCCCAACATTATCATGACTCATCGCGGAATTTCAGTATAGTCATGTGGGGGTCTAGTCAAATTCGTCTCAATGTGTACATTCCATAAATCATCTTTTTATACCTTTTATAAATATGAAGTACATTATTAACAATCAAAATTAAGTGGGGATAATGAAAAAGCAGATACCTTCTTAACTTTTCGACCCAAAGAGTTAAGCTTCTCCTTCAAAACAGGATCATTCTCCATATCAGCTCGGGTTCGACATCTGTTATAGAATCTATCCCTGTATTTCTTCCACTCATCCCTGAAAAACAGATACTTTCTCCAATCTTTAGGCCTGGGTTTCTCATTCATAAACAAATCAATCATCTTATCACAAAATTGGGTCATTGTAAAACCCTCAGCAATTTCAACCTCTGCTTCATCATCCACAACTTGGGCCCCACCCAATTCAGCACCATGAGCATCTAATTCCCAAAAAAAACTGATAATTTAGTAAACAAGTTAATTAAGAAATACCCAAGTGATGAATTTGACTTACTTGTTGCTGAATCGAATATTGTAGACCTGAAGCTGAGATTTTGAGCTGTTTTTGAGGTTTTTAAAGTGTGGAAAAATGAAATGGAAGAGAGAGAATGAAGGTTAGCAAGTAGTAATGGAGAAGTATGAGAAGAGGGTAGTAGAGAATCAATGGTGAGAGAAGATGTAATGGGAATTGAAAGTTGTAACCTCATCAAGCTACAATTCATTATTTCTAGCGTTTCAAGGATTTTAGGGTTTTAGAGGGTTTAGATAAGTGTGCTCTGTGCAATATCCCACTGAAACTCACTAAACCCTTTAAATGAGCCAAAAAGAAAATAGATATTACGAGACTCGTTTATTAGACAGTTCGTTTCAGTTCAAGCTTTGAGAATGAATATGAGCAAGCTTGCGGTTGCGGGCTGACCGGCTGAGGTCGAAGAGGCAAGTGCTTAACGAGCCAAACATACATCTGTACTAGAACTGATCATGGGTCGGGTTAGGTTGGGCTTTGGCGAAAAAAAAAACCGTTTCGAGCCAATGGCTCTGGTTGGGATGTGACAAGCCTCAATCTTTTTTTCTTGCGTCAATACGAGCTATTTTGGGTCGGGGCAAGCAGGCTTTCGCGCATTTTCAAACCATGCCCAAAATTTTATATTTGGGTTGTCCAGAGTCCCCTTTTTTTGCCCAAATTCGGCTAGGTCAGGTCCCGGGTCCAAAATGCCGGTCGAAATATTATGCGTAAAATCCTCTTTTTTGCCGGGCCTACAGACCGGGTCAATGTCTATCACCTGTCATTTGTCCATATAAAATAACAATGTTCATTACTAGAGTGTGCATTAGCTTGTGTCTGGTTTGTAATACTTCCTCCGTTTTTTTTTACATGTGACACTTTCAAAATTCACGGTTACCTAGAAAAAAATTGGAGAGGGGATTAAGGAAAAGTAATTGTAGGGGATTAAAGGGAGTGGGGGCCATCACACTGGTTTAAAGTTAAGGGAGGAGAGAAAAAGCGGGACCACACCCCCACTTTCCTCCTTATTTTTGCACGCCCAAGTGGGGAAATCGACCCAGCCAAATATTTTGCCACCTACTTCAATTCCCTCCAAATTTTTCATAAACTTAAACTTTTCATAAAATTCAAATTTTTGCCTTCTTCAAATCGGTTGAAGGCACCAACTAGAAACTCTCACTTCTATATAAACCCCCAACATTGAATGAGGGTTTATTTCACAAAATGAAGAAAGAGAAAATTTCATGAACTACCATGGTTTAGTATCATTACAAGTTAACTAAGTTAAGCTACTAATTCACATCACACACCGCACATTAATGTTCAAAATAATCATCCAAAAAATACCGATCGAAGTTTCCCACAAAAACTTCAAACTTGGTCTTCTTCATCCGCTTTAATCTAACAAAATGGGGTCGGGAGAGCGGGGAGATGCGGGGTTCTTTGACCTTCAACGATTCTTTGCAAGTTGAAGGCATGGAGGATGACTTGTTCGTCGCATGAAATGGGACACCATTATCACAGTTGATGATGATCGGTACACGGATGATGATGGTGGAGGCACGTAAACGTAACGAGAAGCACAAAGAAAAAGAATAAAGAACAACAAGTTCATGGACATCAACCACAGACACAAACACAAAACAATGTAAGTGCAAGAAAAAAAAAACCAATGTTAAGTTTAGAAAAAAGGAAAATGTTGGTTGATGAACTTCTTACCTCAGAAATTAATGGTAAACTTGTATGGGGTTTAAAAAGAAAATTAGCAAAAAAATATAGCATACATAGGATGACATTAGAAAGAATATGGACAGATGCAAAAAAACAGAGAGCAAGTGGGCAACCCATAGATGTTAGAAACAAAAAAATAGGGAGATGTGGTAGAAAATTAAGAGTTTATGATGAAAAATGGCTTCAGTCAGTCCCTCTTCATCTAAGGACCAAAAGTATTAGGGTATTTCTTTGGTTATCTTAAAGTCCCTCCATCAATCGTATATAGGCTCGCTGAAACAGGGAAGCTCGGAAGTCACACAAGCAAAGACTCACCCAAAACTAACCGATGATCACAAGCTTCAAAGATCGAAGTGGGTGTTGCAAGCACATATTACCAAGAACAAGGACACAACCACCAACATTTGTTGACATGCATAATGTTGTTCATATAGATGAAAAGTGGTTTTATTTGAGTCCAGACATGAGGAGATTCTACTTGCTCCCTGCTGAAGATGACCCTTACAGTTGTTGTCAATCTAAAAGGTATAAGATTAAAGCTATGTTCATGTGTGCAACATCTAGACCTATTAAAGACAGTCAAGGGAATATGATACATGATGGCAAATTTGGTATCTATCCTTTTGTTGAGTATCACTAGTGGAAAAAAACACAAGGGATGCGATGCAAGGGCTGCGGTTAATTATAAAACGCAGCCCTTAATAGTGAAGGGCTGCGGTTAGCCCAAAACCGCACCCCTTTATTGATAAAAGGGCTGCGGTTAATTCAAAAACCGCAGCCCTTAAATTAAGGGCTGCGGTTTTTGGGCTAACCATGACCTTAAACAACCCAAAATGAAATAACCCGCTAAATCGAGTTACTCCCTTCGCCGAACCCATTTCTCTCTCTCCTAATTCCCATTAACCCATCTCTCCTCCTCTCACCTCATATTCTCTCCCCTCTCACCGCATATTCTCCCCCCCTCTCACCCTTGTTCGCCGGCGGTTTAGGGTTCTCTGTCGAGGGTTCGCAAGGGTTTAGGGCTCGCCGGCGAGGGCTCGCAAGGGTTTAGGGCTCGCAAGGGTTTAGGGTTCGCCGGCGATGGCTCGCAAGGGTTTAGGGTTCGCAAGAGCCGTCTCTCTCGCACCTCTCTTCCTCTCGTAGGTGAATCCACACCGGGTTTCGCCTTGCCACCACCGGTCCTCCTGCACCACTGTCGAATCGCGTCTCCCTCGTCGGAGTTCTGCTTTCCCAAATGTCGAATCGCTGCCCCTGCCTCTTTCGCTCTCTCCTCTGATTCGTTCTGCTGCTACACTCGAGCAACCTCACCGCACTTTGCATCGGAGCCGCGCAGCCTTGCTGGGATGTCGTCACCGGAGTTGGTTTCTAATTCTCGTCCTTTTTGCTGCTGTTGTTTTGTTGTTTGTTTTATCGACGAAGCTTCATCAACTTGCTCTTTTTACAACAATTTTTTTTATAGATTTTATATTTTCACTGAATTTTTTTGCGAAAAGAATTAGGTGTGATACTAATCTTGTTAAGTACCAAGATCCGAATTTTTAGACCCATAGAGTCGTTGGAGCGATCGATTGTTGAGAAATTTCTTGTCAATTTACCCAATTTGTGTGTTAAATTGTTGAAATTCGATGAAAATGGTGGGTGGGGTGTAGAAATTTGGGGGTTTTAAGGTAGTGAAATGGCAAGCTTTTAATGACAAGTCTTAGTTTACTCTAACTTCAATGCATATGATTTTTGATGTCTTGTTTGTTTTTAATCTGTTTGTTTGTGTTCTGGTACTATCTATGATGGCTTTAGTTTGCATTTAATTAGATGCTTATGTTTTGAGCAATGCTCGAGACGTGTGGATGACGACCGAGTTTGATGCTTGGACATGTATCTCTGCTGGATAGATAAAGTGTAACTCTATTAGGAGTATGGTAGGATGTGTAGTCACAAAAGAATGTGGATAGTAGCTAGTGTTCATTACAATGCTTTGTTCTCTTGCATGTTCTACTAAGATTATATGTCGATCGAGAAATATTTGGTGCAATGATATAGTCTGTTTATGAAATAAGTTATGGATGCAAACCGATTTGGTTTTATTATATTTTTTTAACCAACATCTTCAAAATGGTACTTGAAGCTCTTTTGCCCTCCTTTCTTGCAATCCACTTTGTCTCCTTAAATTTCATTTTCTTTTGTTGACATTTTACGTAAGATTACTCCTTTGTGTAGATCTATGCTCAAGTGATTGGACATGTTAAGATTGATGCTCGGTGAAACGAAAGTACTATGCAAGTAAGTACAAGGTTTTATGTTGCTTATTTTTCAGTTATGTTTTAGAAATTAGAACCCTTTTATCCGAAGTTGATTGTTTGAGGATGAACCTTATTTATCCCCCTTCCCCCTTAGTTGAAGATGATTGTTCGAGGAATTAGTATGGGCCTTGTAGCCCCCTTTGGGATTATGGCGTTGGCTCTGTTGAACTGTTTTTTGCCTTTATTACTTGTTTCATTTTTAAGTTGGTGAATTTAGTTAGTTATTGATTTTGTGGGATCGCTTAGCCTAATATGTACTTAAGTGGTTGTTTTTTTGCCTTTATGGATTTTTGTGGGATTTGCTACCCTAATGTGCATATGAGTGGTTGTTTTCATGACTTTTATCGCTTAACTCATGCAAAAACATGTGTCTCAACTTTCTTGTTAAAATAAATTACTTTAGAGAAACTATTGTTCATAAAAATTGTGAAATCTTACAAATTTATGGTATCACCATTCTTTAAATGGACCCAATTCATTCTAAAACTAGTGAATATTTGTGCAAACAAATTAAGGAATGGTTAGTTGTTGCTTTGGCATGGAGTGCTATGTGGTTTCTTTCCACTAGTGATATGATAGAAGTTTCTCTACATTTTCATATGCCTATTAAGAGCAACAGTTCCTTTAAAGAAGTACTCTTACCATGTTTAACTCGCATGCCTTCTCTTTGCCTCTCGGTTTCTCACCTACTTTCATCTTTTTCATTGGCATCAAAGTGGGGAGAGAAATGTCTATGTGTTTATACATGAAGAACTCAATATTCATGAAGATTGAATGAATCTTCTCAAGGGGCTATCTCTGTTGAGCTTTACTTCGTAATATCTTTTTTTTTTTTATTAATTTTAGTTCCGCTCCTCCTTTCTCTTATCATCATTTTCTTTTGTTCTACCCTCGCATAAAATAGCTTCTTTCGCTTTTTATGTCAACCTCTTTTTCTTGGCCTTGTAAGGCTTTTTCTATGTTTTTCCCCTACCATCTCTGCCTTTGATCTTTCTTTTCTCAACTTTCTTTCCTTTCATCTTAATCAAATCTCCCATACTGATATTGGTCGACTGTCCCTTCTGAGTTAGGTTTATTCAAGTCTTAAGACGTTCTTGTACGTATAACTACCAATCAACCATATATGAATTCTAGCTGAGCTACTCATATATTTAATAGATGATTTTGTACTTCTATCAGCTCATGTAGCAGCTCTTATCTTCCCTCCCTCTACCCCAAACAATATTCTAGTTCGGGTGATAGTATGTATTATTACAGTAGTAAAACAATTATACTATCTATTTAGACGATGTTATGTAATATGGTTTCATTGCATGGTAATAACTAATAGATATTTCAGTGTTGAGGCTTGAAGATGATAGTATGAATCATTTCAGTATTATTTTCATGCATGAAGTTGATATAGTATATACTTCGTATTTTAGCGGTGAGGCTTTATTATTTGTTAGCTACATGATGGCTCCACTGTTATTTGCATCCATGATAGTACCTAAAGTGCAGATTTTCGAAAAAGTAAAATCTTTCTATTTTATCAGTGCTAATCTTCATATGTTAAGGGAAGAGTTAAAGAAAAGAAAATACTACCCAATTCCCATCTTCTTATGTTCAGATAAATTGAATCTGTCCATTGAAGGCAATCAAAACCCATTGCTTCCGTTTGTCTACACAGTACACATTCCTGTAGCTGTTTTTCAAGAAGTTTTTTTTACCGCGATGAAAATTCAACTCTTGTTTTTTCACAACTTTCCTGTTTGTGGGACGTGCGTAGTGAAACGGTCTGTTGTGTGTTTGCATTGTACATTCACTGCTATTAACAATTTTATTTTTTGTTCATTTGGAGTTACATAATTTTGCTTAGATTGTTCATTTGAAGCGTTTAAGTGAACAATTAGATAAAAAAGGCTTTGGTGTACTATGTGCATAACTTCATCCAAGCATAATATAATTTGTAAAAATCAACTTCTAGAATGGGAATCTATGTAATAGTAGTATGAAAAATAACAGCAAAGTTGAGCTTCAAATGCTTTACTTTTATGTCCTTGTGTGCATCCTGTTTTAGAAGTATTACGTTTGTGAGGGCTTACATTTCTATCTTTTTTTTAGAGTGGTAATAATATTTATAGTACTCCGATTTGAAAGATGTTGTTATTGGATTTGTTTTTGAATGAATACCACAAAGTCGTGTCTACACTTGGTTCATCTTGATGACTACACTCCACCATGGGTCACCAAACTCAAGGGGTCCGAACTTTTGTTAGCATATCGGACTTGATGGACAACCACAATTTCAGGCCTGTAAAATTGGAGTATGTTGAAGAAGGGAGTGAGGATGAAAAGAGGGGTAATCTATTTTTGGAGTATATTCTCTACACATGTAATGTATTGTATAATTGTGTAAAAAACATAATTTGCAATGAAAAATGATACTTTTATATATATATAACTGTTTGGGAACATTTTAGAACAAAAAAAATGCAAAAAAAAAAATTTTTTATTTTTATTTTTTTTGGGTCACATGGGCTGCGGTCAAGGCAAAAACCGCAGCCCTTGTTGGGTTAAGGGCTGCGGTTTTTGCCTTGACCGCAGCCCTTAAGGCGCTAAGGGCTGCGGTTAACAACCGCAACCCTTCCTAAATACCAAGGGCTGCTAGTCTAATTGCTGCGGTCAAAATACGCAGCCCTTGGGCCCCTTTTGACCGCAGCCCTTGGGCTTTTTTCCTCTAGTGTATGGGAGGGCGAAGTATTCAACTAAGAACAGAAGGGCAGGAAGTCGGGTGACAAAGGCAATTGAAAGTGTCAACCTTGCAGTTATGAGGGACATGATAACCAACACTATCATCCCTTCCATAATGAGGAATTGGCCGAAGGTGTGTCAAAAGAAATTTACATCCAAAGAAGACAATGCAAGACCTCACATTCATGCGAGATAACCCCGCATTTAGGGCGAGACAACTCAAAATGGCTTCAATATTCAACTAATCAATCAACCACCTCAGTCTCCTGACTTAAATGTGCTAGATTTAGGATTCTTTAGAGCTATTCAAGCACTACAATATCAGTCTTTTCCTAAGAATCTAGATGATTTGATTATAAAAGTGCAGGACTGTTATGATTTCTTTGACCCAGAAGTATTGAAGTACACTTGGTTGCAATTGCAATATGTGATGGTAGAGATACTTAAATGCAAAGGAGGGAATAATTACAAGAACCCACACCATGGCAAAAGAAAGCTGGAGAGACAGGGATTACTTCCAGACAATGTGGAAGTTGAGCAAGCAGTTATAGATGAGGCAGTGGCTTATCTCAATGAAAGATTCATTAATGTAGGTGAAGCTTTTGAGTACCTAGATGCACCACAAGTCTAACATGGGGAGAAGATAAAGATTCTTGTTTGCACAATTTTTTGATGTGTATGAAGGAGAAGAAATTGGGGCAACTTTTTGGGTATATAAGAAGTATATAAGAAGACATACACATGTATATAAGTATCAACAGATTTGGTTTAGCGAATGGAGAAGATGCAGCAACACTTCTAATCAAACCAGAAAGTTTTTGGGCCTAGCTTTAATGTTTTGTTTTTGCTGTGTAATTAGTTATGGTCAAGTACTGGTTTGTATAAGCAGTGATGCAACAATTATGGATGAAATGAATTTAATTTTATGTTCATTTTTTGCATGTCAACAAGTTGATGGGAGTTGTGTTTAGTTAAATCCATCAGGGAGATTTGCATAGCTCATTGAGGAAGAAATGGGTGATTTAAATCCTCAACTTAATGGTTTCACACCAATAAGGAGCAAATCATCTCTTACTCCTCAAGCCACAAGCATTTTCCTTATTTTGAAGTTTCATATTAATTGCAACATTAATAAATTTGACTATGTTTTCTTTCTATGGCTATGTTCAGTTCACCTTATTTTTACTTATTTCAGATCACATCAGATCAGATAAGTTCAGATCAGATCAGATTAGATAAGTTCATATCATATCAGATAAGTTCAGATCATGCTTATATTTAAAAACTTATTATTATTGTTATTATTGTTATTGGTATCATGATTATTAGTATTACCAACGCTATTATTATTATTATTATTATTATTATTATTATTATTATTATTATTATTATTATTATTATTATTATTATTATTATTATTATTATTATTATTATTATTATTATTATTATTATTATTATTATTATTATTATTATTATTATTATTATTATTATTATTATTATCGATTTTTTCATACCCCTGATTTTCTTGAAAATACATCAGAATGCCCTTAATGACTAACGACGGTTAACACTGTTAGTGTAACACCCCCGCCAAGCCGAACCCTTTTTCATTTAATAAAACTCGAGATGGGGGAAAATCCACGAAGGTTCGACTCAACGGGCGTGTTACCGCCGCACTTATCTCCTTGGAAATAAATGCAAGGCTACATTATTCACTAACTTACATGGACATTTAGTCCCTTTTTGAAAGAAATACTTTAATAATAAATTAATATTTTCGAAAATTTCTAAGCAGAGTCTCCTTTGTAAATTGGACAACCCAAAATGGGAAAATGTTTGAAAAACCTGTTACAAATAAAATATATATACCAAATCCCAAACTCAACGCTTTCGCGGAGTACCAGCTAAAGAAAATCAGGAGCACTATTGCTCAACCAGAAACTAGAAATGAAACTAAATCAATTAATTATTTAACTATTACAAAGTGGAACGACTTCGCCTCAAAGGAAACATAAAACAATCATAGCTGTACCCTTAGCACGTAACTGCTTCTATCTTGGAACAGATGCTCCAGAACTTCAACCTGAAACTATTGTAACACTGCCACCCACCAAGTGACAGGCCACAGTAGTGACAAAACAAAACATTGACATACACATCAGCACAACGCTGAGTACTAACCCATAAAACATTCTTAAAACATGCTTTGGTGTCTACGATTCTCACGTAATCAATACATGTTCACATCATTCATAACCATATCACAACAGCATAGCAATATTCACATAATCCATACGTTCACATGTAGATATATATATACAATGATTAATTACATAATTAATCTTAATTAATCCAGTTATTTAAGGAGAGGAAAGAGAACGCCAGATGGCGGGGTCAATCCCCTGTAACCACTTACTTCAACATTGTAGGCCGGGGTCAATCCCCTGTAACCACCTACGGATAACATAATGGCCATAATAACAGAGTCCCTAGTGTGCACACCCCTTCTACTTGGATCACAACAAGATAGAAGGAAGACAAGCAATGAATAATCAAGCATAGTAACCGAGAGAACCCGTAGGGGCCGCTGAACCACTCATACGGGGGCAACCTGTTCATCATTTCCCTCCGATATTTCACTTTACGTGATTAACATCTTTTAATTCACGTCATCACATAAATCACGTATACAATTACGTCATCATTGTTCAATCCAGTGTGAACATATTTCATCCATCATAATCTCAATCCATTCATAGTGGTTTCAATAACTCATTTCATAAATACAACCGTCCCTTAAGTTCATTTATCACTTCAGATTCATAATCATTTCATAGCATCGTATCATCATAATCATCATAAAATATTTCATTTCCCGCAATCCATATACGAAACATAACATTAATCATGGAAAGTAATCATAAGCATGTCTCATAACTTAAAGTACTTTTAAGAATAACAAAATGAAACATATCGAAGCATAGCGTAAACATAGCAAGTATTTTCGTATCTCTAATCGTTTAATAGTCATTCATACTTTCAGATAGTTTTAGAGTTAAAAGGTATACTTTAACATATTAAGAATACATGAACATATATCATTTCTTAGTATATATTAGGTATACCACCTTTCCACAATTTAGTGAACTTCCATCAACAACAACATAGAAACACCTTTCGTATATCACATAAACAAAACCAAAAACATGATTTCGTTATTATATGAATCTAACACTAATAAAGACCATTTAAACCAAAAACTAAGACTTCTGTTACATAATCAGCAATTTATACTCATCCTGTGGATTTATACTTCCGCACTAACTGCTTTTGGTTAATATCAACGACTAATCTAATTATGTTAAACGATTTAGGAACTATTTGTTGTTACATTAACTAGATTTGTTTCCCAAGTAGAAGAACACTACTTTAATTTATGAATGATCGATTACCTACTAGTCTCTTCATATTTAATTAAAAGACTCCCAAGATGGGTGAAACTTGATTGTCAATCTTTAACTCAAACTCCATAACTACTCTTTCAAACATCCATCGGTTATAATACACACAATTAATAGTTATTCACACTAACTTTCGGAACAAAGAGAGTAATTTAACTATACTTTCTTAACTAGGATCCCTCGATTGATATAATAAATTGAACCAACCGAATTACCAACAAGCCGAAGCTAAACTCACATCAACACAATTACATAAGAGAACACTACTATGATTTATTAAATCAACCAATTCAACATCATCAACAATAACTCATGAATTCAAAGTATCAACGAGTAAATAACCAATTGTCGGAATTCAAAATCAGAAATTCATAATTCATCAAAGCATCAATAGTATTTCAGATTCAGATTTTCAAAAAAAATGACTTTTAATTTGAGGGAAACAAGAGGAGGAGAAGAGAGGTGTAGTACCGAACCACCAACACACGTCAGCGGCGGCGGCGATGGCGGCGGCGGCGACCAAGAAGACGGCGACAAAGACGCGAAGACTACTAAAGGCGGCTTCGCGGCGGCACCGACAACAACGAGCAAGAAAGAAGGCGGCGCGAGCAAAGACGGCGACGAGAGCTTGGCGGTGCTGCAGCAACGAAGTAGTACGAAGCAGAGGAGATAACTGAGCTCCGGCGAGCTTCGGGTTTCCGGCGAGACAGGGGGGAACGAGAGAGAGAAAGGAGGAAGGAAGGGAGCTGGGTTTTCGGTGGTATGGGGGACAATTTATGGTGGTTTGAAAATTCATTTTCAGTTTTCAAAATCAAAAATCAGGAATTAAGGAAGGAGATAAATGAATTGAAGCAAACCTTTTGAGATTGTTTGCTTGAGAAATTTGGGTGAGAGTAAATCAGTATTTATAGAGGTTTTGGTCAGAATTTTTGAGCTTTGGTCAAGCTCCATTAATGGTGGAGGTGAGGCTATGGTGGTAGCTCTTTGAAAATTTGCCCCTAATGTCCGAAAATTGTGGTTTGAGTTTCAATTTGTACTGACAAAGGCTGAACTTTTGTGTTGAAAAATTTGCTCCTTTGAGCTGGAGTTCATACGTGAGAGAAGGGAGGGAAGGAAGATGGTGATCATCATTGATCACGTTTTCTTTCTTTTTTTTGTTTTGTTTTTGATTTGGTTTTTCCTTTTCTTTTGGCTAACAAAAATGCCACATGGGTTATGGACTTGGTATTTGGGCTATGGATTACTAAAATGGATGGACAACTTGTACAAGGATACCCACAACCAAAAATAAAGAGTTTAATTAATTAGAAATAATGAAATGAATAATAAAACAAGTAAATGATTTATTTTAAACTTGTTAAATAAATCAAAACTAACATAATTATCAAATAAAATCGCATTATCATAAAATATATTTTAAGTGGAAATAATATTAAACTTTAATAAATAATAAAATAATCTTTGAAAATTCGGGGTATTACAGTTAGTCATTAACCCTAATTAATCCTAAAAAAACCCTAAATAACCCCAATTAACCCTAATTCTCTAGTTAACCCTACTTCTCTCTCCCTAACCCACCAACATTAAACCACCACCACCGACCCCCACCCCCACCACCACTTAACCCCCACCCCCTCCCCGCAGCCCCTCCCCGCACCCCCTCCCCCGCTCCCCGCCCTCTCCCCCACCCCCTCGAATCCATGCCCTCCCCACCACCCCCGACCCGCGGCCCCTCTCCCATCCGAGAATCCCGCGCCCCCCACCCTCTTCTTGTAGGGAGTTCCTGGGATCCGTCATATACCGTTGACAATGTTGTTGAACGTGACTTCTTGAGAAACGAGAAGGGGACCCCGGTGTTTGCTCGGTATACAATTAAAGAGGCTCTATCTCTTACAAGGAGTGTTGTAAGTGGCATCGGACATTGCGGTTTTCATAGAAACCAGTTTTGTTGACATAGATGGAAAGAAAAAGTCTCTTTAGTTCCTGTCATTTCTTAAATGCTTATGGGATTCAAAGGGGAGGATGAGGGGGGTCATGGATTCGAAGGGGAAGGGGTTGCGGGCCGGGGTGGTGGGGAAGGCTGCGAGATTCGAGGGGGGGGGGGGGATGCGGGGGAGGGGGGGGGGGGTCGGTGGTGGCGGGGGTCGTGGTAGTGGGGGGCAGGGGTGGGGTCGGTGGTGGTGGTTAAATGTTGGTGGGTTAGGGAGAGAGAATTAGGGTTAATTGAGGTTACTTATGGTTTTTTAGGATTAATTAGGGTTAATGACTAACGGTGTTAACCGTCGTTAGTCATTAAGGGCATTCTAATGTATTTTCAAGAAAGTCAGGGATTATATGGTAAATTTTGAAAAAAGTTGGGGCATCTGATGAATAAAAAAATTTGTCAAGGGTATATGGTGAAAAAACCGTATTATTATTACTACTACTATTATTATTTTATTATTATTATTATTGTTAGTGTTAGTGTTAGTGTTAGTGTTAGTGTTAGTGTTATTGTTATTGTTATTGTTATTGTTATTGTTATTGTTATTGTTATTATTATTATAACTATTATTATTACTATTATTATTAGTATTACTTCATATGATTACTATTACCATTAATACTGCTGTTATTTACTGGTACATTTATTCAAAAGGATTATTATTATTGTCGTTGTTGTACTTATTAATTATTAATATTGGTAATTATTATTAATGTCATTGTTATTATTATAAATGTCATTAATATCACTATTTCAAGCTATGTGCTGGTGGAATTAGTTGGAGATGGATAGGATTCCCTCTAATGTGAAATTATTTGGTATATATGCATAATGCGTTGATATGAGATTAAATTTCCATCGTTTAAGTGAATTTGATTGATATGTTTAACAAATTGAATTGGTGTATCTAATTAAAAATTATAGTTTAAATTTCAGAATGAAAAGAAAGAAAACGCAACCGAATATCTCAAGTTTTTTTTACTAAATCGGTATCAAACATGAAAACTCGTCGAGAACAATTGTAATAATTTTTAGGTACTATTTTATTGTAATATGAACTATTATTAGTCATGAAATGATTTTATTTGAAGTAGTTTTTTTTTAAATTCATGGATTATCCTATACGGGTACGTGTATCCGAACCCGTACATGTACCCGTATCCGTCTCTGTGCAACCTAGTCGGTAGTGACCAACCATTCATAAATTCCTGGATCCGCCACTGTCTGTAACAAGGAGCAAATGAGGCTTTTGTTTTCATTTGTTCGGCAAACTGATTTCTGCAAGGATTTATGTCAGGTACTCAAAATTCATGCTACAATGATATGCCAGACATTGAACGACCTACAATGAGAGGGGTATTGTAAGGCCTTCTAGGATCAGTATAAGAGATCAAGATGAAGAGAGAAAAGGGTCCTATTCGTGTGTATATATTGAAAACATGTTTCACGCATATCATTTGCATTATAGGTTGGTTTATATTTTTCCATTAAAATTTAATTTATATACTTGTACAGTATCATGCTCTTTTATTGGTTTATATTTTTCCATTAAAATTTAATTTATATACTTGTACAGTATCATGCTCTTTTATCCAATAACCACATTGCCAAATTGAAAAAACAATACAAGTATAATGCAAGGCTAGTCTTGGAGTCTTCCTTCCAAAAAAAATAGAAAAATAATGCAGGTGCAATGCTTGAACAAAGAGTGCATGAAATATTACAGAGGTAGGGGAAAGGAAATAAACGTGGACTTTTATGAAGGGATGTGAATATAGGAGAGTTAGGCATATGTTTGGGACCCAACTATCACTTTTTTCACTCTTTGGGACCTGTTAACTTTTTTTTCACCTTTTGGGACCTGTGGTTGAGATTCCGGCCAGTTAATCCAATGTTAACTCACCTAAGAGCACTCACACTTGAAAAAAAAGTTATATTAAAAATAATAAAAAAATAAGCTTTGGAAGCTTTGGAAACATCTTCCTCCAGCTTCAAAGCCATATCATATTACGGTCTTCTATCAACTAACCTCCATCTTCATCAGTCCTTTCTCGTCTTTCTGTCTCATCTATCTACTGGAACGAAGAACCCATCGACGCTCTTCAATGGCGGAAGAAACCGAGGTAAAATTTTCAGTACCCAATTTTAGAAATTTATTCTTTTAAATTACCCAGTTTAAATTTTTTTTAAAGAAAATTTAATTTTTGTGATTCAACGCAGTGGCGGACCCAGGAATTTAAATTTGGGGGTACGGACTATGGACAGACAACAAACACAAAAAAAAGGGGGAAAAAATTGTTCAATACATCGTTGGCGAGTCTAAAATTTGAACCACGTGGGTTTGAAATAGTCTGAAAAAATGACGATCATTAATTGATAATATTTTTACGGAATTATGGACTATAAAAGTAATGATGATCTCATGTGAATATACTTTTCCCTACATATAAATCACAAGTGATGGTCAAAACAGAGTGTGTGATGAGTGTCAAAGTACAAAATATAACAATCATAACAAGGGGAGTATTAGTTGTTTAGAGACTGAAAAATGGAAACTGGAAACAAATGGGGAAAAAAATTCAGAGGTAAAGTATTAGAGGAGCAACATTCAAAATATTTAAAAAAAATGAAGTGACAAAAGAAGAAATAATAGATGCAAAGTGCAAAGTGCAAAGCTGCAAATAATATGTTGGCTCCAAAAGAGAGATTGGGTAACATAATTTGAAAAAAAAAAGATCTATCAGGATTCGAACATAGGACTGAAGAGGATAGAGAACTTATATTAGTGGTATGACCACTAGAGCAACTTGACTGGTCACATTATATCCTACGCGGGAATAGTATATTTGTTTATTTAAAGCTGAACTCTGTTTTTTAATTAAAAACGGGGGTACAGTTGTACCCCCATGTCCCTTAATTAGGTCCGCCACTGAATTTCAACGTGCATGTGAAATGATGGAGTTGCAAATGAAAATAGAACCTTTAAAAAAAGCATATGCAGAGATGGTGGCAGAACGCAAAGCTCATTGCTTTGAGCAATAATTTGTTTTTAGGAAATTTTAGGATCTGTTTTTTTTTTAAACTATCATTTCAATTCTATGGTAAAAAAACTGTAAATTTTTCACTTTTTCATTTTTGTTTTTAGGAAATTTCAGGATCTGTTTTTTTTCTTTGGTGTTGTATGTCTGCGCTTGATCTGCAATTTGGGATGCAACCATGGAAGAAGTTGAAGAACTGGTTTCGAGAGATAGCTGTTAACTAGAAAAAGCAAGTAGGTATAATTTCTTATTTTAAGATTTAGATTGAGATAATTGGCTCAAGTTTATTTTTTCATGATGATAAGCAAAAAATTAGATGACGAGAATACATAACTTGATGATTGTTGTGTTCTTAAACAAAAAATACGAGCTTGAAGGACCATCAATGGAGTTCGTCAAGGAGAGTCGTGAATGGAAGCTTGTGGAAACAGAGAAGTAAAGTGGGATGAAGTTGGAGTGGCACAATTTTTTTTTTGTGAAATAACAAATTAATAAATTATGTTTTTTTGGGTTAGTGTATCAAAATAAATAACTGTTGGGGTCCATAGTTAACCACGGTAAACATTTTCTATCTGAAACTCATTTTGGGTCCTAAACGGTGAAAAAAAAAGTTTGAGGTCTCAAACGGTGAAAAACTCAATAATTTGGGTCCCAAACGTATGTTTAACTCGAATATAGGAGGGGTTAGGTATTAAGTACACCTGTTAGCGTGGATATAGGCAATTCGTTAGGTAGATTACTTAACAGAAGTTTAACGTCTAATTTATTAGTGATGTCACTTTAATAATCATTATAACTAGAGGGTTTTTTCGAGATAAAAAAAAGTAGAGGGTTTTTTGTGATAATTAAAAAAACAGAGGGTTACCCATGAGAAAATGCAAAAAATAAGGAGTTCCATTTGGAATTTTCCTATAACTAATCAATCCTTAACGATAACTAGATTTGATAAATTAGCAACAAAACCTCTACAGAATGGAACAAACTCGTTAAATCACCACGATACAACTAAGGGCCTGTTCTCTTCGGCATAAAACAACTGAACTGAACTGAACTGAAATACATTATAACTAATTAATAGTAATGATTATCATTTAGGAACTGAACTGAACTGAACTGAACTGAATTGAATTGAATTGAACTGAACTGAACTGAAAATAAGCTGGGGAGAACAGGCCCTAATTCACTTTCTTATGATCTTCAATCGATCTCTTAAGAATATCAATAGTTAATCACTAAACCAATCAAAGATACACTGAAGTCAAGTCTGACGTAAATAGGCTTTCATAACAGCATCGGTATCACTGCTGGAAATTAATTAGCACTCAACTCCAAAAGCATGATACTTTTTGGAGCAAAATTTTGTAATTAACTGATAGTAGCAAGTGATATATTTGGATTAATGACATTCGGTTTTCTGGTGCAAAAATCTCATTGTTTATGATACTTAGTAAAACCTTCCATATTGAACGGCAACATACCAAATAAGCTGCTCTGAACTCTTTAGGAGGCTTAAGTTTTCATCTCGGATGGCAGCATACTAAATACGGTTTTTTCACCATATATACCCCCGACAAATTGGAAAATTCACCATATACCCTCAATGTTTCAAATATGCACCATATACCCCTGAGTTTTCGAAAACGTTCACCATATACCCTTTTTCTAACTTCCGTTAACTCACCGTTAGCTTTATTTACCATTTTGCCATTATTAACCCTAAACCCTAATTATAATCTAACCATAACCCTAATCTAACTCTAACCTTAATCCTAATCTAACCCTAATCTAACCCCTAACCCACTCTCCTCTCCCCTCCACACCACCCCAGGCCCCCACCCCTACCCCTCCACCTCGGGCCGGCGGCCCAACCCCCATCTACTCCACCGCCGCCGCCCCCTACCCCTCCCTTTCCCCGTCGCTTCCCTCCCTCCTCCCTCCCCTTCCCCGTCGCTGCTTCCCTCCCCCCCCCCCTCCCCTCCGCGCACTCTCCCGACACCTCTCCTCTATCACACCGGCGTTTCCTCTAGGAAAAGGCACAAAAATAGTTCGAAAATTTCGAGCCTCCAAACCTCACAAAACCGCACAAAAGTGTGCAAAAACCACACAAAATTTACAACCAAGTGTAAATAAAGACTCCCCTAGCCCGGATCCGAAAGAATTTTCAAGTTTCAAGCCAAAATCGGAGTTCAAAATATTCAAAAATAAAGGTTTGATGTTAGAGAGAAAGAATTCGAGTCGGGAGAGGGAAATCGCGGGGAGGGGGTGGGGGGAGAGAGAGAAATCGCGAGGAGGGGGTGGGGGGCTGGGAAATCGCGGGGAGGGGTGGGGAAATCACGGGGGGGGGTGGGGGAAATCGCGAGGGGAGGGGTGGGGGGCTGCGGCGAGGGGGGGGTGGGGAAATCGCGGTGTCGAGGGGAGGGGGTGGGAGTGGGGGTGCGGCGGGGTGGGGTGGGTGGCTGCGGCGGTGGAAGGGGTGGAGGGCTGGTGGAGAGGGGTGGGGGGGGGGGGGGGGTGGGTTAGGGTTTAGATTTTAGGGTTAGGATTTCGATTAGATGTTAGGGTTTAGCTTAAGGTTTACATTATAGGGTTAGGGCTTAATGATGGCAAAATCGTAAATAAAGCTAACGGTGAGTTAACGGCAGTTAGAAAAAGAGCATATGGTGAACGTTTTCAAAAACTCAGGGGTATATGGTGCATATCTGAAACATTGAGGGTATATGGTGAATTTTTCAATTTGTCGGGGGTATATGGTGAAAAAACCGTACTAAATAAGTTTCTTCTGCTCCAAGAGTTTACGAAAACCTAACATGTCAACAGTGGTGGATCCAGGAATTTATGAATGGTTGGTCACTACCGACTAGGTTGCACAGAGACGGATACGGGTACATGTACGGGTTCGGATACGCGTACCCATATAGGATAATCCATGAATTAAAAAAAAAACTACTTCAAATAAAATCATTTCATGACTAATAATAGTTCATATTACAATAAAATAGTACCTAAAAATTGTTACAATTGTTCTCGACGAGTTTTCATGTTTTGATACCGATTTAGTAACAAAAACTTGAGATATTCGGTTGCGTTTTCTTTCTTTTCATTCTGAAATTTAAATTATAATTTTAATTAGATACAACAATTCAATTTGTTAAACATATCAATCAAATTCACTTAAACGATGGAAATTTGATCTCATATCAACGCATTATGCATATCTACCAAATAATTTCACATTAGAGGGAATCCTATGCATCTCCAACTAATTCCACCAGCACATAAAACACATAAAATCAAAGGCTCATTCACGGCCTCTCCGAAAACTTCACATGATAGGTCCAATTCTAAAAATCCTAAAACAAGGATTTTAGTGCATTACCTGAACACAATCAATCAAACCTTCAAAGCTAATCCAATGTTCATAACTTCATAGTCATCATTCACCAATTAGCCACTGTAACAAATTATATTAAATTACCAACAATAAATATAACAATAATAAATTAACAATAATAAGTCAATAATATAACAACAATAAATTTACAACAATAATAAATGTTATATCAGCAATTACCAACAATAATATAAATTAACAACAATAAATTTAGGCAGTAAAACTAAAAACTAAACTAAATCTCTAAAAACTAAACACCATTACCAGCGGCAGCAAGGCAGCAACTAAGTGTCTAAGCAAGCAGGTGGCAGGTGGCAGTCAGCAGAGGTTTCAGGCAGTAAAACTAAAAACTGAACTAAATCTCTAAAAACTTAAAACACGCAAATTCATAACCAGTGGCAGCATTCAGCAAAACACAAATTCATAACTTAACTAAATGTCTAAATCTCTAAAAACTAAAAACTAAACCAGTAGGTTAGCAAGCTTCGCGGCTATGGCGGAAATGAAATTTCGATTGAGGTTTTTCGAACAAGAGAAATAGAATAGAGAAAAACTGAATTCAAACAAACAAACAACTCACCTGACGTTTAGCTAGAGAATCTTGAGTTCTTGAGAGGTTTCAGGCACGTCAAACGCTTAAGCCTTAAATCAATTTTCAGCAACAAGCCAACAATGAAGAATAATTGAAAAAGTGATTAAGCGAAGAATAAGAAGGTCAATAATTAGAAGAATACCTGAAGACCGAAGTCTAACGCCGCTGCCCGCTGCCCCTTGCCGCCTGCCGGCCTGCCGACGAACAAGAAATGAAGAAGTGAAGAGGAAGAGTGACCGGCGACGAGTCACGACTCATGAGTCACGACGATTCGACGAAGATCTGAAGATTTGAACTAAAGAGTGGCTGAACGACTCAACCGCCGACGACGAAGGATTGAAGAATGACCGGACCGGCGACTGCCGACGTCCAAGGAAGTGAACGCTTCTTCTGCTGGGTCTGGGTCGTGGGATTCGACAAGGAGAAAGAGAAAGAATTAGGGTTTACTTCGCGTGAGAGAATGAGCGCTGCTTTTGATTTTTTTTTTTTCCAGAAATATTAGTTGGTCACGTGACCACCTGTGACCACGTGTAGATCCGCCACTGGTAACTGATAGAAAAACTTTGATTTAGTAAAAGAATTTCGAAATTAAGCTAAAATTAAAGGAAAAAGAGAGAGAATCATACCTTACTTTGAGCAGGAATGAAGGAAGGAAGAAAAGAAGTTGAGGAGTTACTGGAAGTTTAGAACCATCTTACGAGAAGACTAGATGGGTGGGTTAGAGAACTAAGTTGAATCTAATTATGGAGAGTTAATTTAGTAATTACTAGCCTTACATGCACGCAATGCGTGCGATAACATATACTTCCTCCGTTCTAAAATAAATGAAACACTTACTATTTTAGGCCTTTTAAAATAAGTGAAACGTTACCTTATTTGGTATTCACTTCTCTCTATCTCTCTCCTCATCACATGGGTCCCTTCTTTTTTTTCTCTTTATCTCTCTCCTATTCTAAATCCCCGTGCCAAGGCCCTACGTTTCATTTAAAACAGAACGGAGGAAGTAGAAAATAAAAGTAATTGGGTAGAAGAACTGTTTTTGCATTTTGTTTTTTCAAAAAAATGATGTTCTATTTTAAGGGCATGTTCTCTTCGGCATAAAACAACTGAACTGAATTAAACTGAACTGAACTAAACTGAACTGATTGCAACTGAACTGAACTGAACTGATTGCAACTGAACTGAACTGAATTAAATTATAACTAATAGTAATGATAATAATTCAGGAACTGAACTGATTGCAACCGAACTGAACTGAACCGAACTGAATTGATCAACTGAACTGAACTGAAAATAAGTTGGGGAGAACAGGCCCTTAAATGTGGTACTTCCCCCTTTTTTCGTTCATATGAAGCAATTAGTTATCCTCCTTTTTTTTTTTCTTTTTTTCATTTTTTTATTTTTTGGTGTCCCCCGTGTGTTGCCTTATGTAATAGAGGTTGTTCAATTAACATGATTAGGTAGATTAGTTAACTTTTTTGACGGGAAAGAAAAACCATATATTAAGCAATAAAAGCCTTGTAAAATAAGAATCATTATGTAGGTAACTCGAGCGGTTTTCCCATTATGTAGGTTATTATATCTTCTTCCGCCTAAAAAACTGTTAATCCAACTACAAACTATAACATACATCTCAATATAAAACTCTAGGGTGTTACATAATATGACTCATTAGATTATAAAGGTCTCTTCTGATCGTATGGGCAGCAAGACAATTAGGATTCTCTGACAGAAGGCCATGCTAACAACTTAATAGATTGGCATATGATTAATGTACAAAAGAGAGAAGGTTGGGAGGATACTGTCTACTCCTTTTTCGCGCATGATCCATATTTGGTTTCACTTTTCATCAAGCTAGTCGAGGAATTCGGACGCTGCATACTCAGTTACTTCGCCATTCATTGGAGTTATGCAGAAACCGCCCTTAAACAGGTAAAATCTATTGAGAATTTTCTGCTAAAAAAGAGCCATAAATTTATAGTGGTATTTATATCTTATTACATGATATAATCTTAATCTACACTGGTATGAAATTCAGGTGATGCAGGGACCATACCCTAATATGTAACTAATGTCATCCTTAACAATCATCCAAAATAAAGGGTTATTTGTGATAAAAAAAAGAGAGGGTTATCAATGAGAAAATGCAAAAACTAAGGGGTACTGGGACTTTCCCTTGGTTATATGATGAGGCAATTTGTACTTGTTTTTATTGCTAAGAATGTTTGAAAATTGTTAAGCATCTCATTAGGTCATTCAGAAGATAATGAACATAAAATTATCAAATTTGGTGTGATACACCAGGCTTTTATGGATTTTGGTTATATGATATTTCACCGTAGGACAAACTCCCTCGATTATCATTTAACTTTTTTAATAGGCAAGAAGAAATTCTCTGGGCTGCCCTTATATAGGGCCCCACGCCAATTACAACCATATATACACCCCAACCCCTAACCCCCTTAAATCCCAAGCAAATGTTTGGGATAGGAATTGAACCCCAGACTTCGCTAGACAAGGTGGGAAAGCTCGCCACTTGAGCCAACCCCAATTCCTTCGATTATCATTTAACTTATTCTCAGTGTCTTATCTTCAATGTAGTATAGTATTATTTAGTGTATTAATTGTACAAAGGGTTTTCACATCTGATGATGGGGAAGCATATATCAAATGAGAAAAATATCATATAAAAGAATATCTAAATAAAAAATAAACAAGTGTCATAATCTCATTTCTTAGGCAAAGTTTTTAATTTCATACTTTGAGTTTTTTTTTTTACTTTACTTACATTTTTTTATGTATCCTTAATCTCTTAATTAAACCAATATTTGAGTATTAAACTAATCTCAAAACCCATTTTAAAAAAATGTTATATGGTGTTGGCCATGTACTATCGCCTTTTCCCTATACCATTGAAAGCTTTTAATGTTCACATGATCCTCATCTATTGACATTTTTATATGGTATCATCTCAAATAATCATGTTGCCTTCTCAGGCTCTCACCACTCCCAACTACTAGCTAACAACTTCTTACAATCCCCACTACCACTATCGTCATCAAGCAAACACCATAGCGCCCCTTTGAGCATTGATTTAATCCATATTATAAGGGGAGGTAGAATGGATGGTCAATGAATCACAAAGAAGGGGCTAAGTAAAGTTGGTTGATGATGATAGTGGCAGCTAAGACTTTGAGATGGTGGCTAATGGGTAGTTAGAATAATGAGAGTAAATATACTTATTTGAAATCGTATATTTTGTATCTCATTGAAATGTCAATAATCTAAGTCCTTGTTTGGTATACATGGGAATTTAATTTCCGTGGGAATCCTAGGAAGTTATTTTCCTTATGTAATTCCTAGGAAATTGACTAATAATGTGTTTGGTTGACTTCAAGGAATTTCAACTTCTCATGAATTGGTGTGAGAATTTTGAATGACCAAGGAGGGCTAGGTGAATAAATTCCCACGTTTTGTGGGAATTTCAATTTCCCAAGAATTTTCATTGGCCCCATTTTCTCCATTTTTTGTCAACCAAACAACTACCCAATTTAGAAAATCATGAGAATTTTTATTGCGTACATAATCTCATATATACCAAATAACCACTAAGAATATAACGTGAAATTCAAAAGCTCCAATTGATATCATATGAAAAAGTTAGATAATATAAGGTACCATAGTATAAAAGATGCAAAAGAAAAAGGTCTACGAGGAAGACTAATCTTGACTTGAAAGAAATGCAAAGAAAATTAGTCAAACTTTTGAAGTTGAAGCAACAACCTTTAATTCCAACTCAATTGTGAAATCAAATGGTAACAAATCTTCTTCTTTGTTTTACAGTTGACCCTCCTCACAACTCACAACTCTTTCTCTCTCCTCCATCACCAACGGCTGCGCTACCTTTCGCCGTCGCAAAACCAGAATTTCATTACTCTTGAACTCATCGGAGTAACTTCAATCGCAAAGCTTTAGGTAATTCAATTACAACTTAATTTAAAGATTTTTTAAGCATCTTTGGAGATGTGTTTCTTAATCTAGATTTCATCTCAAATTTTTGCCGAGAATCAATTAATCCTATTTTAAAAAAAATTTAAAATGAGTTGAGTATCAGTTTATGAATTGATTTCGCTAATGTGAAAATATGAAAATCTTATATTGGAATTCATCATTTAATTTTCGTTAATTGAATTCCTGCATTTGAAATGAAATTGAAGTTCCCAAACACAACTTTACTGCATTTGGTTAAAATCTCTTAACCTAGGGCACTGATAAAATTAGGGTTTTGTTGATGTTTCAAGGCACTCCAAAGTCCAAATTGAGCTTTTGATTGGGGAAAAGAAGAGAGAGAAATGGCGAAAGCTGGAGGAATTACAAATGCGGTGAATGTAGGGATAGCGGTGCAAGCAGATTGGGAAAACAGAGAGTTCATTTCTCATATATCACTCAACATTCGTCGTCTCTTCGATTTTCTTGTCCAATTTGGTAATCTTCTTTCTTTCCTTTCAGTTTTGTGTTCTTCTGATGAATTTTGATGTGATGGTTTAATTTTGGGATTTTTTCAATTGGAATGTTTGTGTGTTTTTGGGAATTTTCTGAATGTCAATTTGCTGTCCAATTTCTGATGATTGTTTAGACTGTCGGACTTTTGCGATCCGGAAGCTTTCTACCACTTGTTATCTTTGAAGGGGTTGATTAAGAAGGTATAACTTTGATCTGGGGATTGGAATCCTAATTTTCGTTTTATAGGTTTTCCCGGATCACTGTGTTTTTCATGTTTTGAGGTCAGCTTGTAGTGTTCGGGAACACGCTCCCCCTTCCATATAAGCCTTGTAGGTGAAGATGCCGAGCAAGAAGGGCATAATGCTAATAATGAAATAGAGGAAGAGTTGAACTCTATTGATGAAAGATCTATGTTCAAAAGTCGGTAGAATCTAGTAGTAGGAATTGTGAGGGCAGAGAATGGATTGTGGTTCTTGCACTAGATATGAAGTATCAGAGTGTGATTTAATGTTCTTCCATGTCCCATGTGGCCTTGTTTGACACGACAGGACAGCATGACTGAAATCACAGCAACACAAACACAAAGTTATTGAGAGAAATCCAAAAATGACATGATGCAAACACGAAATCAACCTAAACAACGTCCTGTTTACCAAATTGCTAGCTCTAGTTTATTCTGCATCATTATAGGTGGAAAGTGAGGGGAAGAAAGGTAGCTGTAATAGTTGCAATTGATGGTTATCTTGATTCATAGGTCTCAATGCTAAGTATAACTGTATAAGCATTCCAATGTTGTTCCATGAGAAACTATGAGATTTAGCAATGGGGAGGAGATTGACAAGAACAAGGGGAGAAAGAGTAGTAAGCAGATTTAGTCATACTAACAGTCTGAGCCCGTATCACCTGAGTATATTCTTGGCTGAATGGACGGGGTGACAGTAAAATGCATTGGGGTTGTTTTATGGTGAGTTAAACCTTTTGATTATGGCCTTTTCTCCAAACAACATGATCCTTCCATTGTAGACTTAAGCACTTCAATGTTTCTTACTCTGCTCACAAATAAGTGCAAAACTGGCTTTTCTACGGTTTGCAGTGCGCACCTTTCACCATAAATATCTTTGATTACATTATAGTAAAGATTATGAAAAGTTGATGATTTTAAAATATTTGCTGAAATAAATCCGATAAGATATCATGGTAACATTTTGGAATTATTAGTACACTAGTAGAATTAAATGGTCAAAAAGTGTGAAGCTTGACTACCAAAATGCGAGTGTCACACTATTTTGTGAACAGAGGAAGTACATTTTTTCCTTTTCAGATAATATTATCAGTCAAAGGAAAATCTATATACCTTGTTCTTGTCGAGTTGATGGTTTCTTGTGGTGAGAGGTACATATACTTGATCTAATTGTGGGGATATACAAACTATATCAATTTCTTCTACTTCTCACTGCTTCCTGTGCACCGTCCTCGTGCTTCCGCAATCCAAAAGTTGAACCTTTACTGTGTACGTTTGCATTGAATTAGAACTTGATATTATGATATTTAGGTCATATATTATGGCCTATGGGTATGTCTGGTTATAATACTAGAGTGCTGGGTTAACTTGATGAATCATATTTCTATTTCAGAGTCTACAACGAAGAGTAAACTGGCAGCACTGAATGAGAAGCTTGACACACTAGAACGTCGTCTTGAACTACTTGAAGTCCAAGTGAATACTGCGTCAGCCAACCCTTCTGTTTTCAAGTGATGTAATTAGATGGTATTTTTTATATATGTAGGAAAGAGTACTTATTGTAATTTGTAACGCCTACTTCGGTGTCAAAATTGCTCAGCATAGTTGGAAAACATTTTAGTATATCCTTGCATCTTACATGCTAAAAGCTTCTCATTAGGCTTGAACAAGATCCTAACGCTTGATTCTTCTTCAGCTCATTCAAGTACTCTCTCTTCAGTTATCACTGACAAGTGACAACCACTATATACTGATATACTGTTATTGGGAGGGGAGTATTGTTCCTTGCTTCATACATACCTCTTTTGTTGCAGCATTGTATCATGGTAATGTTACAAATTCCTTGTGTCATCCATCGATTGTATGATGCGATATCACAACTCTTTCGATTGTATGATCAATGTCTTTAGTTGTATTCTGATTTACATTGATTGTTAATTGAAACATGGGGCTTGACAAATAATAACCGTATGTTTAGAGTTGTCATCCTAGGCTTATGATCTCATTTAAGCAGTCTTATTAGGACTTGTTTTCAGCGTTATTCTTCACCAACAAAATCATTGAAAGGTAAAAAAAAGCCGCTAAATTCTTGTAAGGTTCGAAACACCACCACCAATTAGAAGGAAATTGAGATAAACTGATCAATACTTGGTCTTATGGTTACCTAGTTATTGTTGGAGTCTTGGAGGAAGCTAAGGGTTAGGTCATCATTGGATCACCTTCTTAATGAGACTTATAAGCGGGTTGGGGGTCAATAATACAATCTTTATCATACACTCGGGTGTGCCATGAGCATGGTACATCCAAGACTACTTTTTTGCTCATTAGCTCATTTGGAGCTCTTACTATCTCATTTAGAGGTCTCAAATGAGCAAATGAGCAAAAAATAGCTTTGGGTGTACCATGCACATGGTACACCCGGGTGTATGGTGAATGCACTCGGGTCAATAAAGTAAGCAAATGAGGGGAGAGAAAAATGAGCACACATAAAAGCTAAGTTATAAACGAAAATTTTCTCATACAATTTTCTTTCAATTTACAAAATTAATAGCCTATAATGTTGGCCTTGTATCTATCGATCTTGTCCAATAAAAAAGGGGGTTGTGTATTATAAACCACATGTTCAATATAAACTCTTTTAACTTGACTAAACCTTCACACTCGTTGAGCTACCCTACCCATTAATCAGATAGTCACAACTTTATTAGGTCATCTCTAATTTATCCTTTTGTAAATGATAGGATCTTACACCTTCAAAATAGTACTCCATGTGTACCTAAATGTTCTTGGAGTTTTTGGGTACAAAATATTCCCTCTCACATTAATAAAATCAAAAGATCATGTGCAGAACACGTGAATTATTATAATTTTTTTTAAGTGAAAACTTATCATAATCTTTTACGTGAGTCTAAAAGGGGACATTTTGTTTCTAATAACATAATAAATTAGTTGATTGCTTGTACCGATTATATACAGTCTAGGTGAATGGATTAGGGTGTTTAGTTTTTCTAATTATCTTAGATCATAAGTAATTACACTATCTAGGACCCCTTTAATGAACAATGATTATACTCTAGGTTTCCTTCATTTAGAGGTTAATTAAAATGATCTAACGCCTTAAGCTGCCGCCTAGAAAGGTGAAAATATTGAGTGTAATTAAGGGAGGCATCCAAAGGATGAGGGAATCTTCGAAAATTAATCGGTGACTTTGGAAAATCTTCAATACTTGGGCTTTCACGCTAAATGTCATAATGAGATTTCATAATCAAAACTCAAAAGCCTTAATTAATTGATCTAGTCAAATTTCCAATGCCTCGTTTTTTTTTTTTTTTCCCTGGGTGCATCCAATGCCTTGTTTCTTCTTCTTTTTGTGCTCCAGCTGGTTTCCTCAAGTTAAAAAAAGACCACAATGTTTTTGTGTTGGTTCAATTCATCTTCTTTCCTCAATCCTCACTATTCACTACTTTCACTTTCTAGTTATATAGTAATACTTCCAGTAGTAGTTGGAGTTGACAACTTTATTCAGAGTTTGAAGCTCAAGGATTAGTGACTTTAAATCTTGAATAGATTACAAAAGCAAACACTTTTCTTTTAGCAAACTTTAATGTTTACTAATTTGTTTTGGATGATCTTGAACATTTGTCGGTGAGCAAGGATTCATGTTATATACATATACTTTCTAAATATTCTTTTTAGTTGCGTTATTTTCTTTTTCACATGATCTAACATGCTTCTTTAAAATATTTATATCTCTAATTGTGTATAAATAAAAATTACAATAAGTTGATATTTGAAATCCTTGCATTGAGATGAATGTAACAAGTTCCCATTTGACTATATTTTTTCATATATAATGGTAAGAAATTTTACTTCTAATTTGATTGATGAATAGTGCTCAAAAATGAAATGGTGCAAGCGTGCAATTAAAAAATATGGAGGAAGTACATTGACAAGAGCTAGTATATATTGGGGTGTTTGGTAAGATGACTTTTTGGATAAGATAATTGCAAAAGCTAAATTTTCCCCTGAAAGCTAAAACTTAGTTTAATAGCTTTTTTTTCGACTTTTACATTCATTTGACACTAAACAACCAACACAAACATCAGTTTCACCAAACAATTTTCATGAACACATATAGCCAAACAACTAACATATATAGCCAGTAAAAACAGCCGATCGAATCAGCCAAGTAAAGCAGTCGCCAGTCATCAACCAATAGTTGATTGCCAAACATCCCCACTTATCACTCTTTTCTTTTTTGATAATTCATAATTTCATATTACTCTATTAGTTCGTTCTAAATTCGAAATATTGTCTCTCTTTCTACATCATGGTTAACTAGTTGAAATCTTAACCAAAAAGAGTTGTTCATACCTAATCACATCATATATATTTATTATCTGGTCCTATCTTCGTGGTTTCATTACCTTTTTGCTACCCCGATTTAGCAGCAAACTCCGCCGATTCGGCAGCAGTGGCATGGAGTTGTTAGTTTTTGGGACGATTTATGGGTCAATTTGTTACGGTTTTGCCTTGGTTTATGTGTACTTGTCTTGCTAGGTAGATTCGGTTCTTCTATGACAAAGAACGATCTAGGAAATCAAATAAAAAATGTAGTTCATCCTGGGTTTACCATGCGTGGATAGGTAGAACTCTAGGTATCTATGTGTTGACGAAGAACAAAGATGTTTATCCAATTCAAGATCCCTATTCTCAGGTTCAGTTCTAACCTAAATCTATTGTGTTTCAATCTTCTTTGTTAAGGATTGTAAGTTTCGGTTGCGATCTTCGGATCAGGTGGTTGGATGATGAATTAAAGCAATTCATATTACCCTATGTTTTCTGCGATGACTTTAGGAGTCATCGCAACTCAAAAACGCATCTCGTGGGAGGTCCTCCAATTTAAATTGGGGCAAATTTCGACCTCCACAAATCCAATCTTCTTTTCTAAATTTATGCAAATTGAAAGAATGTGCGTTAGATATCAAATCAATGTCTATAATCCAAAGTGCATTCATCATACACCCGGGTGTACCATGTGCATGGTACACCCAAGGCTATTTTTTGCGCATTTGCTCATTTAGAGTTCTACCTATTATGTGATTATGCTCATTTAGATGTTTCAAATGAGCAATGAGTAAAAGAGAAACAACCCAATAATTGAGAAAACCGCCCCCTCTCTCTTTCTCTCTCTCAAACCCTAGCCTCCCCTACCCCTTCTTCATCAATTAGGGGCTGCCATGGATGATTTCATCCATGGTAAGCCCCTTTTCCCTTTTTATTTTCAGTTTTTAGTTCATTTTCTTGTTTTGTTTAATAAATTAGTCTCTCTTTATGAGATTTTCTCAAACCCTGTTATGGGGTTTTTAGTTTCTGTTTTGGAAATTTCCTTCTCCCCTATGGGAGTTGTGAGTATGGTTCTTTTGTTTTTAGGTATGAGAAATTATTCTCATTGGTTGAAGTTCGAGACTCAACTTGAAGGTAATGGAATCTCGGATGCGGTCAACCTGACTCGATCAAGAATGTTCTTCCCAAACTATATCGGAATGATGAAACTTCCTCATCAATAATTGCTTGATTCAAAGAATACAAGGGGACTTGTATTGTATTCTTTCGATCCGGTTCATTGTAGTTTCTTGAAGACGAATTTGATTTAGTCTTGTTTAATTGTATCTTGTTTTGCTCTAATATCTATTGTAGATGTCGTTTGACCTTCAATTAATGAAATTTTTCTTTCAAAAAAAAAAAAGAAGTGATGAACGAAAAAAATAACATTAGGTGTCTATGTGAGTATGACACCGTAAAGATATGATAAAAATTCTCCTATAATTCAATAGATTCATTTATTTTCAAATCATAGTATAAATTGACGGTCAAACTTACTGAACAAGTTCCCATGTAAAGCTATATAACTTAGAAAAGGTCAAAAAGGTTAGCAGATTTCTACATTGAAAATGCGCTCCAAAAGTCGGTGATATTTGTTGTCTAGTTATAACCGGTAACTTTAATGGTCTTCGTTTAGTAAAAAGTTCTATGAATATGTCACACGCTCACGATGTCGTTTCTTCTAAAAGAGCGACCGCAGTCAAATTCTATCCATGGAGAACCTAGGAGACAAGATTTTGTACCGACTTGGATAATCCATTGATTGGGGGGCTCCAAGATTTTTGAAGCCCAACATTTTTGACATTTAAAGCATTTTCCTTCATATAATATTGTGAATTTGTGAAATGTGAATAGCCTATTAATCTTGTTTTAGATTTACATTCGAGTAGTATTCTGTTCAAGTTCTTTTGATTTTCTTCCAAAATTAACAAGTTTTTTTTTGAGGGGCCAAAATTAACAAGTTAATATAAGTCAAAATTAGTTAAATGGAAACACTATTATATTAAATATTATTTCTAGTTTGAAGTTGATTAGATAAGAGACATTCAATTTTGCACTCGACATACAAAACACAAACAATTTTTAACTTTACTTAATTTATATGTTTTGTTAGTCTATGAAAGTTGGTAATCAAGGACCTACCATCTTTGAACTCATCTGCGACTATTAGTTGCTCAATTAAGATCCTAATTTCATTGCGAGCCAAAACCTTGTAGGACTCCGCTTCAATTAGTACTATAGATGAATCCATTCCATACACCTTACTCTAACAAGTAAACAAACTAACTACAAAAAATTGATTGAAGAATCCATACGATCTTTTGCCGAGTTCCTCCTTCAGCTCGCAAGCTAAGGATCATGTTATAAATTGACTTAATAAAGAAGATTGTCTCGGTAACATTAATTGCCTTATTTGCAACTTGTCGGTAGCAAATTGATTAGCTCGACAATTTGTTGATGATATATTTTTTTTCTTTTGACCATTCCTTTTCGTTTATTCTTACTTTCTCTTAGATAGTGTAATAGTGTAACTAGTAAAAAGTCAAAAAGGTAGCATAAAACTTTGGGATAGTGTTTAGTTGTTGTCTAGCCACAAAAAAACAGTGTTTGGTGGTGTTTCTAAATGAAAAATGAATATGCTAAATAAGCATGATACGAGGATTTGCTCGGCACACAAAGGTACGACTAGCTTTTAAGCAACTCAACTCCCAAGTCCCATGACATATTTTTGTACTTGTATCATGACAATGACAATGTTTATACTTGACAATCTTAGCTTCAACGATGCAACTCGTGCCCTATACAAGGATGCTTATTGTAAAGAAAGGTTTAATTTATCAGTGTATATCTTTATATAGTTAGTCATATCTCATATGCAGTCATTTCTCCTACTGTCACATGTTCCATTTTATCGCATTCTGTTTATGAGATCATGTCACCAGGAATTTGGAAATTCTGTTTTCTTCTTTTAATTGATGGAACTTATCTCTAATTAGGATTCCGATTGAAAAGATGTTAGGTCAGTTCATCATTCCCTTAAGAAGCTGAGGCAATCTCTGTTAGGAATACATATCACAGACACTATCGAGCAATCGAAGTATAACAAAGAGAAATAAAGATATTAAAGTAATAAGAATGCACAAGATTTAACGTGGAAACCTTTGAATAGGGAAAAAACCACGAACACTGCACTAGGACTTTTGAGTATGAGATAGATGATCATACAAGGAGAATTCTTAATCTCTCTAGACTATCTAACCTTTCTCTAAGGTTCTCTAGTCTCTCTAGGGCACGCCAATCCCCGCGGACGCGGGCTGCCGTGGCTTCTCTTCGTCGCTACTCGCTTTCGATGCTCGTCGCAACACACTTGAATCATACACACCACCGTAAGCCTGTTGATACACACAATACACATCCAATTCTGTAAGAATATGCCTTGAATTGGTTAGAATCGGGCTATCTTCAATAGCGCGACTCGCGGTCATGGGTCTCAGCTCGCGCTCAAATGCCGAGAGCTGACCGCGACTCGCGGCCAGTTCCGCGACTCGCGCCTTGAGCCGCGACTCGCGGTCGGGCGCGACTCGCGCTGGCGGGGCTGGTGACACGCGTTAGGCGATTCCGAATTTAAGTTTAGCCGAGTTAAATGCCTATTTAACCTAGTTTCGTTTATTCGACGAAGTTAGTTCATAACACATACGTGTCTGTTTTTCCTCTAAGATCAATAAATCGTTCTCTCTGCGTCCGTGGACGTAGCCAAAAATCCATTGGTGAACCACGTTAAATGCGTGCGTGATTATTCTCAATTTTGCATTCAATATTTGTTCTTTCTCACATCTGTCATAACAAATTGGTATCAAGAGCTTTGTGTTCGATCAGGGTGAGAAAGATGTCTCGGGATGAATGTGAAAATTGATAAATTCATTGGGAGAAATAGTTTCGATGCGTGGCGGATCAAGATGCGTGCTTTCTCGAAGCAACAAGGGTTGTAGGGCACCGTTGGCAAAGAAGTCATCGGATTCAAAGACCGCCGAGATGGCCGTTCGGAGGAAAAGGCGCATTCAACAATTATGCTATGTCTTTCGATGACATAATTGCGAGGTTGCGGAGCGAGGAAACCGCTAGCTGGTCTGTGGTTGAAGTTAGAGAGTTTATACATGACGAAATCTCTAACCAACAAGTTGCTTTTGAAGCAACGTCTGTTCAGCCTGCGTATGCAGGAAGGTATGTCTCTGAGGGATCATCTAGATAAATTGAATACTATCTTGCTAGATCTTCGTAATATTGATGTTAAAGTAGATGATGAGGATCTTTGCTCTAATTACGTTAGTATCTTTGCCTTTATCGTATGAGAATTTTGTGGATTCTTTTATTGTTGGGAAAGATAGTCCGTCATTAGAAGAAGTAAGATCTCGCTCTTCATACTAGAGAAGTCCGTCATCAGGCATCTGGTTCTAGTACAGAAAATCAGACATCTGGATTAGTTGTCACTGGGGGCAAGGGACAGGGAAAATCTGGTAAAAAGAAATCGAACCATAAAAATTCGAATTCTAAGGGCCCTAAACCTAATGATGTCTGTAATTCTTTGAAAGAAAAGGGGCATTGGAAAAATGAATGTCCTAAGAAAAAGAGGCGACGGGACAAGAAAGAAGGTTCTCACGCTGCTACAAACCGATGGTAATTCGAGGAAGATCCGGCCCTAGTTGTTAATGACCAGTCACATTATAGGGATGTGTGGGTTCTTGATTCCGGGGCATCGTATCATATTAGTCCCTCGTGGGAATGGTTTTCAACTTATGAGCGAGATAGATGGGGGCGGTGTTTCTATGGCCAACAGTCAGCCGCTCGCAAAGTAGTTGGAATAGGCTCTATAAGATTGAGGACTCATGATGGTACATTACGTACCTTGAACGAAGTTAGGCATGTTCCATCGATGACAAAGAATCCGATATCTTTGAGTCTTCTTGACGATAGAGGTTTCGGTTTTCAAGGGGAAGGTGGAGTTATGAGTGTCTACAAGGGTTCGAAGGTAGTTCTGAAAGGTATTAAAAAGGGTACCTTATATTTTCTTCAGGGTTCGACTATGACGAGTTCCATTCCTTGTTGCATCATCCGAGGTTCCCAAGGAGGATATGACCAAGTTATGGCATAGGAGACTTGGACATATGGGTGAAAGGGGGATGCGGATTCCGTCAAAAGGGATCTTCGTGTGGGCACAAGGTGCGGGACTTAGAGTTCTGTGAGCATTGTGTGTTTGGGAAGCTTCATCGCAAAGCAAGTTTCCAAAGGTGTGCATACTACAAAGGGCACACTTGATTATATTCACTCCGATTGTTGGGGTCCTTCCCGAGTTGAGTCTATTGGAGGTTACTGGGTACTTTGTGTCAATGATCGATGATTATTCAAGGATGACTTGGGTAATTATGATGAAGCATAAGAGTGAGGCTTTCATGAAATTCAAGCAGTGGAAGGCATTGGTGGAAAATCAAGTTGGAAGGAAGATCAAAAGACTGCTAACCGATAATGGTCGGAATTTTGTTGGTCCGAGTTTAATGAGTTCCCAAAGAATGAAGGAATTGCACGTCATCATCTCGTCGGGAATACTCCACGACGAGAATGGGGTAGCGAACGCATGAATCGAACCTTTGTTGGAGAGAGCGAGGTGCATGCTCTCTAATCTTTGGGTTACCTAGAAGATTTTGGGCGAATCTTGTAAGCACGAAGCTTGCTATCTGATCAACCGTGGACCCCACACTGGTATTGACTGTAAAACACCTTATGAGGTGTGGTCTGGTAAGCCTGCAGATTATTCTCTGTTGAGAGTTTTTGGTTCTACTGTTTATTATCATGTAAGTGAGGGTAAATTAGAACCTAGAGCTAAGAAGGGTGTATTTGTGGGTTTTGGGAGTGGAGTTAAGGGCTATAGAATCTGGTCACCGTCTGAGAGTCGAGTTATACTTAGTAGAAGTGTAATATTTGATGAAAATTCTATGCTTAACCCTACTGTGAAGTCTATGGTGGTGTCTGTTGGTAGTGATGTTGATAAACAGGTGGAGCTGGAAGTCACTTATGATGGGAGTGAATTACAGCACCAAGGTGGAGAAGATCAACATGGTGCTACTGAATCTGAGCCTTCTAGCCATCCATCTACCTCATCTGAAGCACATCGAACTAGTATAGCACTTGATAGAGCTAGAAGAGTTGGTGTGGGACCTCCTAGGAGGTATGGTTTTGAGGACATGGTTGCTTATGCACTGCAGGTTGCTGAGGAAGTGGAGGTAGATACTCATGAACCATCCACCTACAAAGAAGCGGTCTCAGGTAGTGAGTCTGCTCAATGGCTCGCTGCTATGGGAGATGAAATTGAGTCTCTGGATAAAAATCAGACTTGGGAGCTAGTCAAGCGTCCTAAGGAGAGAAAAATTGTCACTTGCAAGTGGGTTTTCAAGAAGAAGGAAGGGACCTCACCTTCTGAGGGGGTCAAGTATAAAGCTCGGGTTGTTGCAAGAGGGTTCACTCAAAGGGAAGGGGTTGACTATAATGAGATTTTCTCACCAGTGGTTAGACATACTTCCATCAGGGTGCTACTAGCAATAGTTGCACATCAGGATCTTGAACTTGAGCAACTAGATGTGAAAACAGCTTTCCTACATGGGGAGTTGGAGGAAGAGATTTATATGACTCAGCCAGATGGGTTCCAAGTTCCTGAAAAAGAAGACTATGTTTGCAGACTGAAGAAGTCCTTGTATGGGCTAAAGCAGTCTCCTAGGCAGTGGTACAAAAGGTTTGACAGCTATATGATTGAATTGGGTTACAACAGGAGTCCGTATGATTGTTGTGTGTATCACAATAAGCTGGATGATGAATCATGGATTTATTTGGTCTTGTATGTAGATGATATGCTTATAGTTGCAAAGTCCAAGTCTGATATTCAGAGGTTGAAGGGTTTCCTCAGTGCTGAGTTTGAGATGAAGGATTTGGGTCTTTGCGAAAAGATTTTGGGGATGGAGATTTGTAGGGAAAGAGATCGGAGGAAGCTTTTCTTGTCACGTAAAGGCTACATTCGAAGATTTTGTCAAGGTTTGGCATGTCAACGCCTAAGCCTATAGATACTCCAAGTGCCTCCAATAATCATTTGTCATTTGCTTTTGCACCCAAGTCTGCGAGGAGAAGGAATATATGAGTAGGGTTCCTTATGCTAGTGCGGTAAGGAGTCCGATGTATGCTATGGTCCGCACTAGGCGCGGATCTTGCACATGCGATCGGTGTTGTTAGTAGGTTCATGGGTGATCCTGGTAAGGAGCATTGGCGAGCGGCGATCAAGAGGATTTTTCGTTACCTTCGAGGTACGTCTGATGTTGGTCTCATTTATGGGAATGATACTCGGTGTTTAGTTACCGGTTATTCCGATTCGATTATCTTGGAGATGTAGGCAGTAGAAGGTCTATGACCCGGCTATGTATTTACTCTTGGTGGCTCCATTGTTAGTTGGAAGGCAACTTTGCAGCCGCAGCTATTTTGTCTACTACTTGAAGCGAGTACATGGCATTGGCAAGTTTGCTAAAGAGGGAATATGGTTAAAGGGGCTAGTCAGTGATCTTGGTTTGCATCACGATCAGGCCATTGTGTATTGTGACAGTTTGAGTGCAATATGCTTAGCCAAGGATCAAGTCCATCACGAGAGGACTAAGCACATTGATGTAAGATATCATTTTCTCGAGTGAGAAGAGGGTTAAGGTGAAGAAGGTAGGTACTGGCGATAATCCTGCTGATATGTTCACTAAACCTGTTCCACAGAGTAAGTTTCAACATTGTTTGAACTTGCTCAATGTTCGTGATTGTTAATTGCCTTTTGGGGCAAGTCTGGGGCCTTTAGGGGCTAATCTGGTGTCCTTAAGGGACAAATCAGTCCGGTTGTCTTTCGGGGCAAATACGGTTGCAGGGGAGAATCGTGCATTGTGTTCGGTGCATACGTTATCTGGTTATCTGGTTCTTTGTAAGAGGATTCAAGTCAAGGTGGAGATTTGTAAGAATATGCCTTGAATTGGTTAGAATCGGGCTATCTTCAATAGCGTGACTCGCGGTCATGGGTCTCAGCTCGCGCTCAAATGCCGAGAGCTGACCGCGACTCGCGGCCAGTTCCGCGACTCGCGCCTTGAGCCGCGACTCGCGGTCAGGGCCGCGACTCGCACCTGGCGCGGGGCTGGTGACACGCGTTAGGCGATTCCGAATTTAAGTTTAGCCGAGTTAAATGCCTATTTAACCTAGTTTCGTTTATTCGACGAAGTTAGTTCATAACACATCTGTAATCTGTTTTTCCTCTAAGATCAATAAATCAGTTCTCTCTCTGTCCGTGGACGTAGCCAAAAATCCATTGGTGAACCACGTTAAATCTGTGCGTGATTATTCTCAATTTTGCATTCAATATTTGTTCTTTCTCACATCTGTCATAACAAATTCCTTCATTGATACTCCAACGATCTTCAAATAAACCATAGCCGACAATCTCAATTGAAGCCAATTCAAGTTTTTCATACTCAATTTTCTCTTAAATAACACTCGATCAAACGAGAGCACAAGTAATAGAACATTTGTAATTGATTAATGGAAACCTCGATGTTGTCTGAGACAAGGTTGATAGACTACGTTCTCTCAATCTAGGAGGCCTTTTTTCATAGGGTTTATTTGTGCTCTTGTATATAAGCTAAGGAGACAATCTTTAACATTTCTTTTTGATTACAAATAACACAAACTAGAAACTTATGAATAAGTATTCTCTTTGGAAATTTTTACCACGAGAAACAAATTAAAAATTTGAGTTTTGAAATTATTTATGGTATTAGAGCCTTTAGGTAGAAATATTTAGAAACATTAAGATTTCGCTGAATGATAATTCCAGAATTTATTATAATCACCCAGTCTTTTTGTAACTAAACAAACGATTTTCAATTCCATGCCAAGATGACATGTAAAGGATATTTTGTGAAGTTTTCAAAAGTATCAAAGTATTCATATGAATCTTTGATTTATTTCATATATCCATTTCTTTCAAATAAATAACTAAGTGGGTAAAGTTTGTGTACTATAGCACATAACACATTACATCAAACCACATCATCAACTTTGAGGAGTAAAAGCTGTTTTTGGGCGATAGTAACCCAATGGATTTTTTTATATTTTCCTAGCTAACTAGAGGCCCACAAAATTGTGGTATTAATATTAATAAGTAGGTAGAATGGATTTGTAGTAGGTCCAAGCTCCAAAAAGACTTGTTACATTTCTGCCACTTAAGATCAAACCGCGTCTTAAACAGAACAACTTATTGGCTATCTTAGTGTTAAACTTTTCTTTTTCTTTTATTCCCATCTCTCTGGTGCTTCGATAGATACTAACAAGACCCAGAATTTTTGTCTTAATCTTCGATATGATTCATGTACCCAGTACAAATTGCTTAAAACATTAGATTTTTTAGATGTGGGGCTACCCAATTGGTTGCCAGAAATATGCCATACATCTATGTTCCATATTTGAAAATATATAATTTACTAAACCATACACTTAAATTTGCAGCTGCTTGGAAGGTCACTCTGTAAGAGTTAAGAGTACATTAGTGCCCCACATTGAAGTTCCACTGACTAAGATATGATCATGTACATATAGTTTAAGTAACTATATATATATGTCAAATTTTGTCATTGTTATGTCAAATTATGTAACTATAGTTGCTTAAGAAAACAAACATATTATATAATATATCCCATACATGGAAGATAGCAGTAGTTATGTTCGTTCTAGAGGTGGCATTGCTTCGAGTTACAGGGGAGTGAGGAAGAGGAAATGGGGTAAGTGGGTGTCGGAGATACGCGAGCCGGGGAAGAAGACGAGGATATGGTTAGGGAGCTTCGACACACAAGAAATGGCAGCCATTGCCTACGACGTGGCTGCATTTTATCTTAGAGGGCGTGGAGCCCACCTCAATTTTCCAGAGTTGGCAGACGAACTACCCTGTCCTGCCAACTCTGGGGCAGAGGAGATTCGTAGGGCGGCTCAAGAAGCTGCAACCGCCCTTCAATCAAGGGCGGTTGCAACTGGGGGTATGAACCCCTACACCCTACAGGGTGGAGAGGCGAGTGCCCAACCCTCGTACTATACTTCCTCGTCTCCTACGAGGGTTGGGCTCTCGCCTATGCAAATTCAGGCTATCAACGAATCTCCGTTGGAGTCACCACAACTATGGTCAAGAATGACAGACACTCTCATGATAGATGATACTTACTACTATTCTAATGATGCTGAGATGAATATTGGATGGGAGGAGGACGAGGTGCCCGACGACTCCTTGTGGGATTATTAACAATTTCTTTTGTCAAACCACGTACAACTATCAACAAATACTCGGATAATATAAGGTGGGGAATTGCAATATTTGGTGATCCTCCTGTTTCGGTACTATATCTATCTTCACTAATGTCATCAATGTTATTTAGTTTGTGCTAATTTATACATTCATTTGTAGTAGTAACTAGTAACAAGTAAGTAGCAATTGGGTTGAAGTCATGCAACGCTCACAAGAGGTTTCTTGTTGCATGGGCTAACGAGAACTTCATCTTATCTGGGCTCACATCACGTGATCCCTTGAAGATTTCTAATATAAAAGTGATACCGTGTAATCTAACTATCTCAGGACCCCGAGAAATAGGAGGGTTTTGGAGAGTTAGATAAAAATAAAAATAGAATATATTTGATTTTTTTTTATAAAGGTAATTGGTTGTACAATATTAGAATGTACAATAGTTACAGGAATATTCTTTATGGACTTAGCGGATTTAGTACGATTATATTGTAATAGCTAGTGATTCATGTTGATTTTAATTATGTAACCTTTGTAATTTTTTTATTTGATTTTTTAAGTGCTCCTTTGTAAGATATATATATATAGTGGTACTTTGGGAACGTGTTTATTCCATTATCATATTGTACTTTTCAGAAGTGGAAATAATATAATTTCTTTAAACATACTACTATTACAAAGTTTAATTTATGCAAACATATATGGATATGCTGCGCGGTACGTGCTAAACGGAGGTTACTTTCATTTGTACTAATCTATGCCTGCCATTGCCTTGAAATAAGTTTTTGCTTATTAATTAATTAGAAATAACTTGGTGCATATCAAATTAAAAGTCACCTTATATTATACTATTACAATATCCTCTAGCATCATGCCCTCCCTCTCCCATTATTTTGGACTCGAAATGATTTTAAAAGAATGGTTGCCAATATTATAATCAGCCCAAGACTCCATATTAATTATTATTCTAAGGACAGTGGTCACAAGACTCACAACCTCATAAGCGAATCTTCTATAGGGGCAGATTGGGCCCGACCCCAATTAAAATCCCACATAAAATGACAACGCGTTTTCCGTGTGGCTGACCGCAAGATTAACAAATTATGTGACTGCGAACATAAAAGACAAACTAGCTATATTATGATATAGGTAACCTCTAAAAATTTCTAAGACAAGCAAGCCCAACAGCCAACAGGAAACATAAGTAACCCAACCTATAGTAATAAGTAACTGCAACAAATATACATAACCTCTAGAATATTAATTAGTAACCTAAAAATATAATACCAAACCTTATATGTGTATTGGCTGCACCATCAACTAATGATATGGCTCCGCATATGAGAATTTGCGAAGAATTTATAGTTTGGAAGAGTAACATTACTTGAGCTAATGATGGGCCCTAAAGTCCAACAATTCTAATAGAATGCGTAGGAGGTTAACCCGTAATGCCACGTTTCGTCTGTTATACTTCATGAAAATCGGTCTATCTACTTCCTTCTCTATTTGCCTTGAGCATTCTGCATGCCTATTTCTCCATTCGCTTATAAAAGATTGTTCAAACTTGTACTTTTAGTTTGTTTATGAAAGATTGCAACTTTCATCATACACTCGGATGTACCTTGAGCATGATACATCCGAGACTATTTTTTTCTCTCATTGCTCATTTGGGACCTCCAAATGGGTGAAATTGGCACAATAGATCAGAGAGTTCCAAATGAGCAAAAATTGGCCTTGGGTTCACCATTCACATAGTACACCCATATTTACAATAATATTGTTCCATCTCATTTTAGGTGATATGGCCTCCAAAATATTCTCTCTAATTTTTCTCTTATTCCACATAAAAAAAATAGAACTACCTACTCACAAATTAGTCATTATAATTCCTAATAACGTAACAAAATGGAAATGAGTCAATCTTTTAGTAACAGATTGAGTATTTGCAACTGGCAAGTGTTGGTTCTACTAGGTCGTTTTTGCTCTTTTTCATTTTAATCTTCCCAATCTTTGGGCTTTTCTTCACTCATTCAAGTGAGTAATATCCCTTTATTTTTACCGATAAACAATTAGTTTTTCTCAAAGTACATTAGTTTCAGTTCTTTGCAAACTTGTTACTCTTCACAAGCTTTATGTTGAACATGCCATAATCAATCTTAATAAAAAAAAAATGCATTTTCCTGAACGGCTTCAACACTCTTGAAAAGTGCACCCAATTAGCTTAAACTTTTGAAAAGTGCAATATATTTATTATATCCTAGGTGTGTGGTAGGAATATAGTTGCTTGTCAGGAATAAATATTCATGTGTCGTGCTCTCGGATGTCCAAAAATAAAGATGCATTCAGAGTTTTTATCTTTCAGAATACCCACGCTTAATAGAAATGTGGATAAAACGGCTATTACAAGTTACAAGCGCATATTCAAGTTACTGATTCTCATGTCCCTAATTATCAATTAATATCCAGCGTAATTATCAATCTCTTACAACAAAAAGGGCAATGAACATAGAGCTTAGACAATATCAAATTTAGTAAATATGGATTAAGTAGGAGCGAGCATTTATCAAAAATACAATGCACGAAGCACTTGGTTTCCCTTTTTGGCTTTTTAGCATACTAGCTTATAAAAAGAAAGCCCATTAGTGGAAATTAAATCATTATAGAAAATTGTCAATAAACATTAGTTTGTTACAAGAGAGGTGAACCTGACTATTTCAGGTTGCAACCGCAAGGAAAATAAAGTAATCATCCCTGTATTGAAAGTCCCTTCCCAGATGCTAAAAGAAAAGGAAGCAATTCAGCCACAAACACAAAGGAATAGGTTAAATTTTGCAAAATTGCCCTCATGCTGCCGTAACTGGTAATAAACCATTGTGACGGAGCAGTGGTTCGGGGGATGGCTCACGTCCACGAAATTCCACAAACACCTGGTATGAAGATAAACAAAAGAATTGTAGGAAAAAGGTAACAAAAACAAAGGAGAAATGCATATGAGATTCTGCCAATAATTGCAGCTTACCTCTAATGGTGCTTTGCCACCACCGAGAGCGAGAATGGTCTCTCGGAATCTGCGTCCTGTGTCTATGACAGCCTGACAAATCAAAAGAATGTCAATAACACTAGATTGAACAGCATTCATTCACATTTCATCTGTAAAATGTCACCAACTAAAAGGGTTCTTTTTCTATTTTCGGTAGGTAAGACGAAAGACCCTACAAGGCCGAAACCTTCAGCAGGTCAACCCAGCCCGGGTTTGTAGACTAGACACTATGGGAGTAGGGTAGGTTTCCACTAGATTGGAAGCTGGAATGATCAAAACCTGTGAGAACATACCTGGTCATCATCCAATCCAGCATCCTCAAATGCTGAGAAAGCATCTGCAGATAATACTTCTGCCCACTGCAATAACGCACATTGTATTAAGTTAGCTTAGGCCTTTAAATAAAAACATAAAATAGATGGTAATACCACAAAACATGAAGTAACAATGTCAGTAAAAGTTTTTGCCAAAACATGCTCCTTGTGCATGAGATGCAAGTGCCTTTGCCTTGAGCCTCGACAATCAGTTTCGGCAACTCTTCAGAGAATGTTACTCACCTTTCGGTGATACAATTGTCATTAATTAATTCCTATTAGAGTAAGGTTGTTAAGGATTTAGTTGATCCAACATTACTTGTCAATACAATAACAATAAGAAGAGATTCAGAAGAAAATGAAATATTCAGGGGAGCACAGATGGATTATTGGATTAATGATTATAGCGATCTGAAATCAAGTTCAACCTATCCACTTTCAAGAGGTGGGATCTCTCGTAAGGTGAAATTCCACTCACAACATTTCTGAATGAATTTCCAAAGATGCTTCTCCCCTTCAATTACATCATCACAAATTCCTTGTTTTCTCTCCACTAATATCTCTAACTAACAACTATTACTGAACTCCCGTAATTGCCTTTCCTTCCACTTCCTATAGATAACTTGAATGCACAATTCCCTTTCTTCCCTTGGTGTTCCTTCTAGCATATGTAAAAAGAAGTTATAGAATAGAAGGCCTAGGCTGGTTTGTCACAAAGGTGTTGACGAATACCCCTAGCTCAACTAGAGAAGAGACATTATTATACTACTGTCACCATAGTGCAGAATTTGGAACTCCATGCTCACAATTTTCACCTTGGAGATATTTCCGAGTCACCAACTGCGTATCTCACTCCATCTATTATTCTTTCATATTTTTCTTCACCCGTCACAATTGCAAAGATTCCAGATATTATATCACCATCATCCTAATCCTTTCTTTAAGAGCCACAAAAGCTGGAGGACGGTGGAGATCCCTTCTACTGTTTTATTTAGTAGTTGGATCTTATATATATTCTACTTGTAAAGCTAAAGGGCTGTCATTTGAGTTTCATATAGATCTAGCAAAGAACTTGGGAAAAAGAGACCATTAACCTTGATAATGATGAAGATAATCATTTAGGGAAAAATGAATACTATCTGTGTGCTCAACATCGAAGAGAATTCAACAGTAGCTTCCTATAAATAAATTGGAGGAAACTCCAAAAACCAAAATGCAATGGCAGTAATAGGTTGTAACTAATGTTAACAATTGTCTTTTGGATTTTCCAGGTTTATGGACACCAACACCATTGTTGCTATGAGCACTACTTAAAAACAGTCAATAAAAAAATTGGGAGGAAGAAATGCTTCATGAAATTAAGCAGGATACAATGGTGGTTTAGATTGCACTGCTATACAATGCATGTGCTGATCCCCCGATAAAAGAGAACTTTGAACTTGAGCATCTGGGCTATTGCAAGTTTGCAACTGACCTTCAGTCAGGCTTTCATGGTTAATGACTATTGCACTTTGTATGACTTTAATCACACACTTTTCCCTAATGTAGATTTGGACTTCTACATTCATGATGTTTTGGTGGCGGTTCATCAAATTTAGGACTTGGTAGTTGTGATACATTTGGTGAAAGCAGTGTTTGGTGGACATGACAGTATATTTGATAAACATAATTGAAACCAGTGTTTGGTTTGTCATGACCAGAATTTTGCCAACCCCGTACCTCCTACAGCTGAACCAAACAAAAGGATTAAACTGAACAAGATAAGGTATCACATTCCAACCCCACAGCTTCCTTACCTCATTGGCTCATTCCCAATTCCAACTTCATACCAAATAGAAACCAAAGGGCGTTAAGGGTTTCATTTAACTAGGTACAATCCACATAATTTGAATATAAGCTCGTTAAATATTAGATTTTTAAAAGGTGAGGGGGGCTGGGATTTCTATCACAACAGAAAAACATGTAATATTTACATAACATTATTCAATGTTTAGTAGGGAGATAAAGTACCTTGTAGCTGTAGTATCCAGCTGCATATCCACCTGTAGTCACAAACCACTAGTGAGTTGAATGCCTTAAAGGCTTACACAATCTAGCAGAGGAGACACAAATGCTTTACTAGTAACTTAAAACGCACCTGCAAATATATGGCTGAAACTGCAAAGGAATCGATCTTCAGGAAGTGGTGGAATAACTTGTGTTTTCTGGCTGATCCTTTGATCAACATCATAGATGGATTCTGAACCTCCAGGAATATATCGTGTATGTAACTCCAAATCCAGTGAAGCGAACCTTAACTGAACATAGAAACATAACCTCCTCAGCAAATAATGAAAAATTGTTTCGGATAAATTGCTTTAGACAATCGATGGGACTGTCAAATAGCCAAGATATGCAATCAAGCACATTCTTCAAGCTCATAATATGTATCATGGTTGACAAGAAAAGATAAAGCACAAAATATTATCTCCCTCATTCGCCAAGCATGAGTGCATGCCGCATATGGTTATGACTTATGATCCAAGTTAGATTGCTGGTTCAGGCACAAGACCCTTAATATGAAACACTCGAAGATGATATTTACTAAAGTAAATTACTCAGGTTTCTGTACGAAATAAGATACGTCATCCTCTCGGTCAAGATTCAGCACTCTGTCAACCTTCATTAAACCTCCAATTTGGACAGTTACGATAAAAAATGCAAACAGAGAGCTATGCCGAAAAGCTCAGATAATTGAGCAAAGAAGCAGGTATGAAATTTTTCCTAAAATAACCTCAGCATCCTTCAAGGTGGCATTGCCACACCAAAGGAGTCACTACAGTCACTGAAAGGCAGGACAATTCAAGCCTTCTCTGCAATGCAATTGGCCAAAACCACCAGGAAGGCAGCATACTATTAAAATATGTTGACCACTAACACATGCTTGCAAGCCTATTCACCCTGGGGAGGCAGTAGATTAGAAATCTGCTTCAGCAAACAAAGGTTCTTCATGGACAAAAAGTATGAAAAGAGGAATTATTTGGCTGGTCTAAGAGATTCTACTTCTTCAGATGTGCCAACTAGACTCCCTGTTTTGCTCATCACTGATACTAGTATTATCTAGATTCCTAGACTTGTTATAAATTCCAGAGTAAGTTGTAAGCAGGCACAACATCATACTAAAAAAAGGAAATGTGTTATCAAGTTGCATTGCTCATAGAAAGTAGGTTCTGGAATTTTCTCGGAAGTAGTAGATGTAGATGACATCATCAATTGAAATTTTGAAAAAGCCTTTTTAATATATTTGGTCACCATAAATGAATCCAACAATTCTCAGTTGCCTGGTATGCATAACTAGAAAATTCTTCGATAGTTTTATCCCCTATTTTAGCCAAATCAAGTATACTACTGGAAATCAAATATCCTATATACAAAAGTGCAAAACCGCCGACATTAGAGCTCCTCCAAAAGAGGGAGGCCACAAGACGAAGCAAAGCTAGAGCTGAAGTTTCTAGCACACCTGATAAATTGATTTGGAGTACTGGATCTAGAAGAGAAAGGAGAATTCACATGACAAAAGCAAACAAGACAAATAGCAGCTCTTGCTCATTACTTCAAACCTCACCAAAGGAGCAAAGTATAACACACTAATGAATTATAAATAGCCCGGCTGTAAACATAGTCAGAAAGCAACATAAACAAAAGCTAACCTGACGAAGGCTCATAGAACCAGCACGGAAAGTCCTAGCTGCCAGAAGTTTCTTATAAACATCTTCAGGAAGGGTCTCACCACTTTCATAGTGTTTTGCAATGCCCATCAAAGTGTCTCTGCAGCAGCGCACAAGAAAATTTACAGGTTATAGATAAAGATTTGTGTAGTACATACCGAAACAATTCATCAACAATTTTTACCTATGGTAGCACCAGTTCTCCATGAACTGAGAAGGAAGCTCAACTGCATCCCACTCAATACCTCGAATACCAGCCACAAGACCCTCATCCTGCCTGCAATCAATTTTTCGATACAGTAAGATGTTTTACTAGAAATATAGGCAACTAATAGCACAAATTTGCAAGTCCGTCCTAGATCCCAACAGCCTCAATAAGAAGATACAACTCAGCCAATAAAGAACAGCATCAAGAACATACCTGGTAAGCATATGTTGAAGAGCATGACCAAATTCATGGAAAACAGTCTCGACCTGCAACATGAAATTTAAGGACATTAAAAGCTTTATTCTAGATAACGTCACTTATTTCTATTCTACATGGCAAGTCAAATCCAACTACAGAGCCACAATGCAACAGTATTGTAGACACAAAATCGTGTAAAAACACGTCTACAAGTATAATATTGCTACTTCCAGTACTGGCAAAAAGGCCAACTGCAACAGTGTAATAAGGTAAGATTGTTTTAGATCTTTGCCCAATGACCAAATTGTTCATCAATGGATACAGTTCTATGAAAAAGGCGATAATACCGTAATAACTAAAGCAATATAACTCTTTCAAAACTGTAAACGCACAACATACAAGTATATACACATGAAAACATTTTCTCCCGCTCATTTCCATTCAATTTCTTATCATTATTGTTCTCAATCTAATTGAATTACTTGTATTACACATGTCAAGAGAAAGCAATATAATGAACATCATGCAGTAACAGTATAATATTGCTACTTCCCGTATTGGCCAAAGGACCAATTGCAATAGGGTAATAAGGTTAGATTGAATCAGATCTTTGCCCAAAAGAACATCATGTACTAACTAAACCGATTCTTTTTTACTGGACACTGGACACTGGACACTAGACAATTAGTTGTTCTCAATTTGATTGTTATACTGAAAACTGGACAATTAGAATAGAAAGCAATAGCTATTCAGCCTATTCACCTTGCATTACAAATGGCAAGAGAAAACAATATAAGAAACTGGGAAAAGACTCATCCGTTTAATCTGTGTAGGCGCACCAGTCACCACTAGGTGAAGCTTTTTGCAACCAAAACAGATATAACTATCAGAGAACTCTGTCCACCAGCCATTCTGCAATCCAAGCCTTTCTATGCCAATTTCACCGTCACCAAGCTTCAAACAACAGTAAAGCATACCAGTAAAGATTCTCTTATGAATTTCATATGCTAATCTCATATTGGAATCATAAAAGGTGAACCTTTCTTGTATCCTCTTCTTTAGAAAAGAGGGTATCCATATCCACTTGATAATTGATATGATTGATACGTGTCAAATACCGATATACATGGTAATTCAGAAGTTCAGATTAAGAGAGTTTCAAACTAAATTGACAATTTAATGATCGTTAGTGACAAAGTTAGTTTAGACTTTCTCATTAAAAAGTTCAGTTTACGACACAAATCCATTATTTGGACAGATTGTATACACATTTATAGCCAATTAACAATCAACTGATCCAAAAACTATAGGCAATAATGCTTACTTCACGGAATGTCATAAGGCTTGGCTTGTCGCCAACAGGTGGAGTTTGATTGCAAACCATATGTGCAACAGGTAGCCTCACAGAAGAACCGTTCCGAGACAATACACGACTTCGAGAAAACACCTCATCCATCCATGCACCACCTCGTTTTTCAGCAGGCCGAGAGTATGGATCAAAATAGAAGTATGATATAGGAGAACCTGAGGAATCCTTGACACAATAAAATCCAACATCTTTGTTCCACACCTGTAAACCACTTATTGTTAGGATCATTACATGAGAACAATTTGAAAGCCACAATGTACAGTAAAGCTCAGACTTACTGGAGCTAGACCATCAGCAGGCTCAATATCGATCCCAAATAACTTCTTTGCTAGGGAAAATAGGCCATCCATCACCTTTGGCAAAGAAAAGTATGGGCGTAGCTCCTCCTATAAAAGCAGAATCAGAAACCAAGGTATATTATTCTACCCGTTTTGTCCAAGCAAAGTGTGCTATTACAGCTTACTAAAAATCGACATCCAGCTATACTTTGAACATTGCACACCAAGATTTTTTTAGAAGATATTGCTCAACTAAGGTAAGAAAGGGAACATATATTGCTATTCGGATCACTACACAGAAACATATTAAGTTAAAAAAAATATTTGAATCACTGTGACTTCTAACAAACCAAAACTAGATTTTCACTTGCTCAATTGCAGCGCCTCACTCCAATCAAGATGAGTGGAAATCATATTCTTCATGAGCCAATTCACTTGTCACTCCATAAAGTGAGCTACTAGAATATGAACTATATTATCAATTCATTCCAGGGCCCAAAAAAAGCCCATAATGAAGATTGCATTGACCTACAACAGAAAAACAGCTAGAAAGCACCCCTGCTGACCAAATCAACTATTGAAGGTCCACAAGACAATAGTTCAACACAGATTTATATCCAACGGTGACACCTCCCCAAATCCCAGCTGTACCTCTCCAGAAGGAAGAAAGATCTCTTAACATAACATGGAAAGCACATGACAATCAAAGATATAACAACGTCCACTTCCAAGACAAAAAATTCAGTTTGTCTATATAAAAAATAGTATTTGTTCATCCTGGGGTTCGATCCGATTTGTGGTTTGTTGGGGGATGAAGAAACGGATCTCCATGGGTTGAAGGAATGTCAGTTGGCTCGGGGAAACGCGCTAAAGGGGACGACAAACAGAGGCGGGGAGGGGAAAGACTGGGACAATGGGGACAACGGGGACGACGAGCAAGGGGGGGCTATAATCTAATTCAAGTGTGTGCTTATTGATGCCATGATCAAGAGAGGACCTATACATGGGCATGAAATACACAAGAAGAATTCCCAACCTCGTTAATATCATACTTGGACTCTCGAAGCCTTTCACTCCAAAAGCTTATATCCCAGTGGGTCAAGTTGTCAGCCTCAGCAGCGCCCTGCTGCTTGCAGAAACTTCTAACGTCTTCCAGATCTGTGAAATAAACAAATGCATACAATCTTAAAAATAGTACATTCAGATCACTCAAGATAACAAAGGATAGTTTAATTCATTACAAATAGAAGCATATATGTACCAAAATATGAGTACTTGTAACCAGATTTACCTTGAACAGCCGGATTCCAAGAAGCAGCGCGAAGCTTTTCTAGGAGTTCTTCTGCTTTATCAACAGTTGCCATTTTCATTGCCATGCTCACCTACGAGAATGGACCTCAATAAGATCAGATGACACCAAATAGGCAGATATTATGGACTTTTCCTGGAGAAAAGTAATACCTCTGCATAGTTGTTGTATCCAAGAAGCTTTGCCTTTTCTAAACGAAGCTTCAATGTCTGGTTGATAATTTCACTGTTATCAAGGTCGCCACTAGAAGCACGGGACACATAAGCCCGGTATACTTCCTCACGTAAAGACCGATTTTTAGCATGTTGCATAACTGCCATATAGCTTGGAGCATCTAATGTTATAATCCACGGGCCATTTTCAGCAGTAGCATTTTCATGTCCCTGTTATACAAAGATACAAATAAAATTTAAATGAAAGAAGATACTAAGGTCATTTCTGACGCATAAAGGCCACATGGGAGAGCAAACTTCAATATGAGAATAGGCCACAAGAAAAAATCAAAGGCAAAAAGAATTTCAAGTATTGCTCTCTAGGTGAAATACCTTGGAGACTGCTGTTTGAGCAGCCAAACCCAAAGCAGTGGCAGGCAAACCTTCAATTTCTTTCTTGTCGGTCACTAATTTTTCAAATTTCTTGGTTGCATCCAGAACATTCTCCTCAAACTTTTGAGAAAGTCTTTGCAACTCCTGCAATCAATTTAGACTTTAAATCACAAAAATACGAAAAATGTCATCAAATTTTATTATTCAAGAACAAAGAAAGCAAACAGGAGCGAATATGAGAGAGATATTCTCTTTAACACAGGATTAAGAAAACCAGCTAGCTAGCACCTGACTAGATTAGATCAAATGGGAAACAGAACACAAAAGGTCAATCAGCAGAAAGGAAGGAGAACCAAATGGTATTTGAGGAATAAAAAGGTGTTTTTTGGAGCAAGGACCATCAGCACTGGACAAAACTAGATTGGGGTTGAGATTTCCAACTCTTCGATGAAAGTGGAACACAACAGGAAATAAATTTTTGGTCCAAGGTCAAGAGGAACGGGCAAGCTAATATCTCATGCAATGGTGAGCGACTTTTAGATCTAAGCCTTGTTTCAGATTCTTGTAGATGATGCAAAACTGTCAGCCATGATTGTCGTTTAAAAATCATGAGACTATGAGAGTATGATTAATAATGCAGAAAGTACAGAAAATAGAAGTAATGCCAGGGAATGAAATGAGGTAGTAAACGGGACACATATACAAAACTAGGAAAGGAAGCGCACAGCCGCACACACACAAAGGAGAGAGAAATCAGATAGATAGACATTTATGCAAGACAAGGAGTCCTCATTTTCACTCTTGACATTAAGACAAAATGGTCGAATGAACTCACCCTAACCAGTACCCTTCCCTCAGAACAGTTCTAAATCACTAAAAAATACTTCATAAAGGATAAAGAAGCGAGAAGGAACAAGAAGAAAAGAAGGAGGGCACACCTGCTGAATTTTGTTAAACTGGTCCCTCTTGTCATCTTCAAGAGAAACACCACTGAGAACGGCCTCCTTTATTTGGTCTAATATTCAGAAAGCTAAAATTAGGCGTGTAAACTATTGAACAAAAGTAAAATCAATATCCAACCTAAAGGTAACTAGAATGGCCCACTACATCGGGATTGGACAAAGATTCTTTCCAAAAGTTTTAGACTTATGTATTGGAGTCAACTTGGATCATCAAGAATTCAAGATTCAAGTCAACAAAACCATTCGGTTAATTGAATATAAAATTTTCGGTTTTTTCACCATATACCCATGACAAATTGGAAAATTCACCATATACCCTTAATGTTCCAGATATGCACCATATACCCCTGAGTTTTCGAAAGCGTTCACCATATACCCTTGACATTTCAAAACTGTTCACCAAATGCCCTTTTTGGTAATTGCCGTTAACTCACCGTTAGCTTTATTTACTATTTTGCCATTATTAACCCTAAACCCTAATTCTTATCTAACCCTAACCCTAATCTAACCCTAACCTTAATCCTAATCTAACCCCTAACCCTCCCCCCCCTCCACCCCGACCCCCACCCTCCCCCTCCCCTCCCCCTCCCCTCTCTACTCCACCACCGCCGCCCCCACCCCACCCCCGTTCCTTTCCCCGTCATTGCTCCCCACCCCCCCCCCTCCCCTTCCCCGTCGCTGAATTTCACTCAAGTTGCGGGGAAGAGGAGAGAGAAAGACGCATGGATTTCGTCCCCGAATTTTCCGCCATTGAATTTTCGATTTAGGGTTTTTGATTTAGCGAACAATGTTTATGAAGATGTTTGATTTCTTCGACGAGGAGCGACGCGGGGAAGGGGAGGGGGTGGGAAGTGGGGAAAATCGACCAGGGAGCAGCGACGGGGACGAGGAAGGGTGGGGAGCAGCGACGAGGACGGGGCAGCGGTGGTGGAGTAGAAGGGGAGGGGGTGGGGGCTGGGCTGGCGGGAGGGAAGGGGAGGGGGTCTGCGGCGGTGGAGGGAGGGGTGGGGTGGAGGGTAGGGGAGGTGGGATGGGGTGGGGTGGAGGGGAGGGGAGTTAGGGTTAGAATTAGGGTTAGGATTAGGATTAGGGTTAGAATTAGGGGTTAGGGGTGGCAAAATCGTAAATACAGCTAACGGTGAGTTAACGGCAGTTAGGAAAACGGTATATGGTGAACGTTTTCGAAAACTCAGGGGTATATGGTGCATATCTGAAACATTGAGGGTATATGGTGAATTTTTCAATTTGTCGGGGGTATATGGTGAAAAAACTGTAAAATTTTTAATTCAAAAGTATATCTAACCTGAAAATTGATATTCTATGATTAGGTTGCTACTTACTAATAAGGAGGAAACAATCGCAAGGTAACTTTACTAAATGAGTAATATTATATTAGGCGGTTTTCCAGGAAAAATCAAAAGGTGATTATCTAAAGACACCATATCTTAAAGGTAGTTATAATAATAATTATAAAAAAAGGAATAGCGGCTTGAACAAGTCGAAATCATCACCAACAATAACAATACTCAACATGACATTAATAATAGTTCGAAAAATAATTTCAACCTCTTAAATCAGAATCACTATTCATCCCTCATCCTCAACCTCCTAGTTTAATGCCACATATAAATTTTTGCTTTAAGTTACTTACTACAATTATGGCCAGAAGTAAAAATGAAACCAAAATTACAAATTAGGAAACTCACTTTCAACAATTCTTTTACGAGCCTCACTCAGCTTTGACCAGTCAGAAGACTCTTGGATAGCTTTGAATGCATTGTAAAGTGGCTTGCTTTGTCCGAGCCTAAGCTCAAATTTCACCTTCTCCGGCTGCACATATAAAAAAAAGTAGGTACAGTTAACACAAAATGAACCTTAGCCAGAAGTTGACTTTGTGATTTGCATAAATTACAAGTTTTCACTCTTTTTCACAGTAACTAAAATGATTCAGGAGTCAAGACGCTTAGACAAGGATTATATGACTTCAATTCTTGAAAATTTGAAATACCTGACTAGGATACTCAACACTCCGACAAGCATGTAGTATCCTTACCCTGACACTTTAACTTCTAACTTGACGCGTCAATTACCTTAATGCACATATTTGTAGAGAAAAACTTTTTAGAAGAGGGAAAGTGGAGAGAAATGTGATATGTGCTCGGAAATGGGCTTGAGATAAGAATCTTAAGCAGAATAAGCAAATTATCACCTAAATCAAATAAGGTGTAGAAGACAGACTTACGACCCTCTAAATACTGATGTGGCAAAAGTGAAGGAGAGCCAATTAATTAGAGCCAAGAACACACATGCAATTTTAGGTATTCTTCATAGGCAACAATGGTTACCTAAATCTAGCACATGAAGAATATATGCCGATAGTTAAATTTAGTGTTTCATACCACCTCACTTTACGTGGCATGAACTAAGGATGTACCTTGTTGGAAGCCAATGATGGGTGTGAGCCACTAGCCCACTACTTAACCAAGACTATATGTTACAAAAGCTAAAGTTGAATCCGATTACTGTTTACTTGTGAGTATATCATTTCAGTTTGATAGGAGCTTAGGAGGTCGTGCGCTGGAGTTGATCCACTCCAAGGTAGTTGAGAGCCCACTGACTCACTTGATGGTACACAATATTATTCCACCTATATTGATCACTCCAGGGAAAATTAAGCATACCCCTTTTACATGGGGAAGTGAAACAAGTCTTGCATGCACCCAAAGTTTTTCATCCCCAAGTCAAGGGAATAATTGCCTAAAAGGTATAAAAACTGCCAAGTGAGAACAAAGGTCTGTTCAAGAGATAAGTCAATAACTTGATACACCACAGTGAACAGAATGAGCTAGACAATAGAGGAAAATTTTCAGTTGGTGCTCTCACACAAAGGCGCAAAGCTACCTAAATCCATTTGCAGAGAGGCAGCAAGAACTACCATTTACTTGACCAACTCTTCACCTTCACTGCCACTAAAAAAATGGTAGTAGTAGAGGGCAATGAAATAAAAAAAAACATGCTTTATAGAATGGTGAAAGCCCGACAATAGCCCACAATATTTGATATAAGATATGGGATCTAAGTCTAATGCTACGATGTGAAGTGTTTATATTAACTTAGTGGCCTATTAGCAGTGAACAACAACAGCACTGACATTTCGTTACCAGATATCTCAAAAATAAAACTATTCGGAAACTTGTGCACGCTAAGGCATATGAAATTAGATCAAGTTAATTAGGCACTGAGTGATATAATATGTGACCCAGAAAAGAGCTTAAGAGTGAGCGTTTTAAATTACCATGTCATCCTGTAAATTTAGTATCCCATCAAGGAATCATACCAAAGTCATCCAGATAGAGTGTGAGCTTCAAGAGTTATATCTTTCTATCCAATATGTCAATTGTTTACTTGAATATTCAAAGACATCAGGTAAGCCTATATAGGTTGTTCATTGCTGTGCTCCCATTCACTATATGATGAAAACATTGGCAAATACCATAATCATTCAACATTCATCATCCGAGTAGATTGAAAATACTCCCTTTCTTCCATAATTATCTATCAGTTTAATCAATCTTATTCCATATTATACGTTAAGTACAAAAATACTATTGTTGCATTCTTGATCACAAATTGTCAATTCTGTTTCCTCCTAGAAAGATACAAGAGCCAGCCAGTTCATCTCTGAGACGAACATAGCAAACTATATATCACATCTTCAACTGCATATTTCAATGCTACAGCCTACAACTATATACTTCCTCCGTTCCATAATAAGTGAAACACTTACTATTTTAGAACGTTTCAAAATAAGTGAAACATACCTTAAATGGAAAAAAGAAAGTGACAAAATGACAAGAGTACCCATCACAAACTTGTGTGGTTTGCTATTCTCTCTCCTCCTTTTGATAATGAAAAGGGTATTTTATGACTTTTTGACTTTTGAAAGTGATGTTTATTAAATCTTGTGCCCAATCTCTATGTTTCACTTATTATGGAACGGAGGAAGTATATTCAAAAAAACTATAGTTGATCAAATTTCTTTTTATACAAAAAACAAGGAAAATCACAATTGTATACTTCCTCCGTTTTGATTTTTGAAATAAGTGAAACACTTTTCTCAAAAAACTCTCACATAACATAGAGAAGTGTTTCACTTATTTTAAAACGGAGGAAGTATTAAACTTCTACGATTCTAAATTAGCATCATTTTAATTACTAACATGCCTTTGATTTACAAACTTTGTTCATCTCGGATATGAATCGGCGATTTCTCCAAAGATACTCCATTTACACAAGTAAACAATTAGCTGTAGTCTGGAAAAAAAGCAATAATACAAGTGCAATAGTGATATACTAAGAAAATGAAGAAAAACCTAACCTGAACTTCCTCGATAGCAGAACGAAGTTCGGCGCAATCTTTAACAGACTTAAGATGATTCACCATTCCCCAAACCACACTCAATTTATCAAAAAGTTTCTCCAATGGATCCACCAACTTCTCCCATTTCGGTTCCACATTCTTCTCCAATTCATCCAACTCATCTTCCTACAAATCATCAACAAACAAAAAAAAAAACAACAATCAATCACCAAAATCAACATTCAAATTGACGATAATCAACTCATTTTCCTACCATCAACAAACAAAAAACACAACAATCCATCACCAAAATCAACATTCAAATTGACGATAATCAACTCATTTTCCTACAATCATCAACCAAACAAGAACAACAACAACAACAATCCATCACCAAAATCAACATTCAAATTGATGATAAATCAACATCAATAAACACATACCAATTGCTTCAACAAAGCGCGGATTCCAGGACGAACATGCTCAGGCTTAACAGAATCAAACGGCGGAAAATCGAAGTCAGACAAAAGAGGATTGGAGTCATCAACGGCTGAGATTGGCGCAGAAAAGGTGGCGGAAGCCATGGGAGAGGAAAGAGAAGAGAAATACGATGATGAAGAGGAGAGAGAAAGTGAGGTTGTGTGATGATGGCGAGTGTAGTCGAGGCAGAAAGAGAAGGAAGAAGACCAGATAGGGCAAGGGAAGGATTTTTGCAGGTAATTTATGCGCGAATTTCGTGCGCAAGAAGAAAAGTAGCGGAGGTGAGATGGAGGGTGAGAGCGGAGGAGAGAGAAAGAGCGCGTGAGAGAAAAGGAGGACGCCATTAAAAGGTTGAGTATAAGTAATACTCCAAGTAAGAGCTTTGGCTTGGACTTGGGTAAGTTTTGCATCATCTTGTTTTAGATGATTTCTAGTCTTTTGGGCTTGTTGATGGCTTTTTGTCTTTTGGCATGAGTGACGAACTGACAACCAAGGAGTGTTATGCTTATGACTTCTGAGAATGGGATAGCCTGAGGTAGACCTAGCAAAACTGGCCGGGTTGGAAGTAATCATATTATATATGACTATTTAACTTGAATCGATATGGCTTGGATATTTAGTATGAGAATAATGTTTTTATTTGTGACGAGTGAGTTAATAATAGAGTTGAATGTGTTTCGATTTAAATAATGTTGAACTGGATGACTCATCACTTGAATATAGCACGAAATGGATTGAAATGGTTTAGACAACTTGATTATCACCTTTACTATAATGTGTTTCTTTTAATGTAGCTTGTTTTTGAATAATTGGACATGTTTGATTAGGGGTAATACTTAAGTTTGTTTTGAGTGTCATAATATAACTTTTACATTTTAACAATATCGAATGAAGTTCTTAATTTTTGGAATTGTTGTGAAGGTTGTTTTGTTGAGGATAATTTTGGAAAATTCAGAGTTCAACTTAAATTCAGAGAAGAACAAGGGTTATCCCAATCTAAAAACCTGCATTAGCTAAAATTCAAACTCGCAACATCATATTACAAGTTTGAGTTCTTACCAACTACACCAAACAAGTTTGGTTATTCACATAATACATAATGCTATATAATACTTGTCTATATTCCATAAACATGGAATGGCTTCTAACTAGCTAGCTCATAATCAATACATCCCATGGTTGGCATAATAATAGGTGATACTTGAGGTACATGGACTGGAAATTTATCAATCTCATCCATCCAAGGGTTGCCTTCTTCATTAGGATAAATGTTACGCAAAGCACGCCAAACTGCACTATTACACTTAAAACCCGATCCAAGACCAATCTGCCAAGTTCTATCACCCTTTTTTATTCTTCCCTTAGCCTCAATATAAGCAAGTTCGTACCACAATGAACTACTAGATGTATAAGAGGTGTCAATTCAGTTCAACAGTTCAGTTATGGTTATAACCAAACAGTTCAGTTGATATCAGTTCAGTTTGTACCAGTTGAAATAATTAACGATTCGGTTCGATTCGGTTTAATTCGGCTTTTTTTCCTTTCCATTTTCAGTTCAGTTCAGTTGCAGTTTAAATCAGTTTTATCCAAACAGTTAAACCAACCAACGGTTGAATCCATAGCAGTTAAAATTTGTTGCGGTTCTTTTCAGTTTCGTTTCGATTAATTTCAGTTATTGACGAAAACCACATAACTTCGGCGATAATCGCATCGGTTCGGGTAGAAGTTAATCACATTCTTGTATTTGTTCGGGAAAAATTGAGCTTCGTGTCGGGTTTTAGTTGTAAGCAAATCACATCATGTTTGGTTAAACGTCTCATATTAGTATAAATCCTTATAAACTTTCTCGAAAGACGAGTTAGACATTTCTTAAAAAGCCGATTAGATCAATGTCTTACTATAAATATATTAGACCAATGGATTTATATAACTATACTAGTTATTAAGCTCTATGCATTTGAAAACTGAAAACATATAATCGACGTAAAATAAGTTAATATTGGATTTGATCAAGGTATCTATGTGAATCGAAAAGTTAAATCAAGATAACAATACTCCATTTAAATTAATCGTTAACAAGTTATATTCAATTTGAAACTCATATATCTGAGCCAAATTGAAAGAAATTGATATTAGATTAGATGATTGTATCAACATAAGTCGATAAAGTAATTGAAACACAAAAGATTTACTTGAATTGAAATATGTTGTTTTTAGAACGAGTGTATCAATGTAAGTCGATAAACTAATTCAAGATAATAACAACAATGTACTTAAGTTAATCATCTTTAAGTTGAATTCATTTTAGAACCAAAAGCATATAATTCAGTTGCAACAAATGTAAAACAATGTAACTGGTTCAATATAAAAATGCTCCACTTAAGTTAATCGTCTCTAAGTTAAATTCATATTGAAACTCAAAACATCTAATTTGAACTGAAACAAGTTGATATTGGATTATATCGATGTATCAATTTAAGTCGATAAGCTAATTCAAGATGACATAAGTTTGTTTTAAGATAATTGTCATTACGTTGTATTCATTTCGAAACTTAACAGTCAATTGAATTAAAATGAGTTGTTATTGGATAAGATTAATGAATGTATCAATGTAAATTAATTAAGTTAATTGAAGATAACAATACTCTAAAGTAATAGTCTTTAAGTTCAATTGGTTTCAAAACTCAAACTATCTAATTGAATTAAAACAAGTAGTTAATTATTGGTATTATATCGTATTAAACCTTATTGCTTATTAGCAAGATGATATGAAGCGAAAATTCGTATATGTAGTATACTATAAGGTCTATTACCGACTAAGGCTTGTTATAACTTGTACAAGTTCACTTAAGTGAATACAATCATATTATTACATAGCTGAGTAATTATTAGATAAGTTTAATGTATCGATGTAAGTCGATAAGGTAATTGAAGAATCCAAAACACTATTTTAGTTCATTTTCTCTATGTGGATTTCATTTCAAAATAATAAACATCTAATTGAAGTGAAACAATTCCTTCTTTAGATAAGATAAATGTATCAATGTAAGCAGATAAGCTGGTTCAAGATAATAATACTCAATTTAAGTTATTTGTCTTTATGTGAAGTGTATTTCGGAAATAAAAACATCTTATTGAACTGAAGTAAGTTGTAATTCGCATAAGATCAGTGTATCAATGTTAGTAATAAGCTTATTCGAGATAACAATACTCCATTTAAGGTAATCATCATTAAGATATAGTCATTTCAAAACTTTAAACATCTACTTGAATTGAAAGAAGTTATTATTGGATTAAACGAATGTATGAATGTAACTCGAAAGACTATTGTAAGGTAACAATACTTCATTTAAGAAGCTAATAATATTTAAGTTATATTCAATCCGAAACTCAAAACATCTACATGAATTGAAACAAAATATTATTAGATCAGATCAACTCATCAAATGTAAGTTAATAGAATAAAAAGAAATAAACAAAAAATTAGGTTAATTGTCATAAAGCTAACTTCACTTTAGAATTTAAAACTTATAATTGAATTGAAACTAGTTGTTATTATAATAGATCAATGTATTAATTTGATTAATAACAATAGTATGTAACAGTATTAGTGATAGTAATAATAAAAAGTAGTAATAATAATAATAGTCCTAGTGGTCTTAATAATAATTTACTAGGATAGTTTGTCTTCTTAAGGCAAAATCCAAAACCAACTAATGTACAAAATCTAAACCGTTAAATCATCACAATCAAAGGCACACAAGAGAACAACACAAAGCACATGGATCATAGATATTAGCCATTGGATACAAACTATAAAACAAGCTGAACCATTAGATCGTCCTTTAATCTCTCAAGTTTCACCTTCTTCACCATCTCTCTCCTTCAAACCCATCTCCCACCCAAAACCCTACTAAAACTCCCACTCTTTTTCGTGTTTCTCTCATTGCTCCTCCCTCCATCTTCGTTTCCGGTTCACTCCGCCGAAATTCGACCACCACCACGCGAGGCCTTCGCCGCTAGCACGCTTCCCTATGTCGCCGCTCTCTCTCTCTCTCTTGCTCCCGTTGCACCCCTACATCGCGCCACCATCGCGGTCGTGCCACTACCATAGCCCCGCTCTTTTATTTTTACTTCTTTGCTAGATCTGAGACTTTTGGTTGTTATTTTTGAGTTCTTCTTTGAATTTGGGATCTAATTTGAGTGGTTTGATTCAAGATTTTTGTATTTCTCATTTTTGTTTGTCCCACTTTTGGTAAAATAAATAGTTTGTATTTGTTTTAGAGAAGAAAATTTAGTTTTCCATAAGAGAGAGTAGGTAGGTTCGATTTCTAGGAATTTTCGGTTGTTTAGTTTGATTTTTTTTGTCCTTGTTTTGCTCTATAATCTATAATCAGTAAAAACTTTGGTCCTTCTTTTGCTCTAGAATGCTGTGAGATCGTTTTATGGAACTCGTGTTCTTTTCGCATATGTTCTTATTTCCTCAACCCCAGAAAAAAACCAAGCTCCGGGCAGCAGCGAGACAGAGTGCACGAGAGAAAGAGGACAAAGGAAGCAGGGCGGGAGGTTGCGGCGGCCGATTGGTGGTCGAAGGCAGGCGGTCGATTGGTGGTCAGAGAAGAAGAGGAGATGAGTGGTGGGTTGGGTCCTTGGGCAGCAAGGTGTCTTTGGCCATCAATGGTTTAGGGAACATCTCCAAGAAGAGAGATCTCCAAGAAGAGAGGAGAAGAAAGAAGAAAATAGGGGGAAGGGGGCTGCCGTGGTTTTGGGTTTCTTTCTCTTTGTTTTTTTTTGTTTTATTTTGCAAACTTTACACTAATTCATCACTTCTTGTTGTTAATGTTATTAATCTTATGTCCTACCATGTAACTTATTAATAGTTTGGTTTATTTAGAAGCTCAAAATAATTCAAAACTGAACTTGCTTAACTAAATAATTATTAAACGAAAAATTAACTTTCTTAATTATGTTATTAAACATGTTTTAAAGTTTCATAATATTACGGTATAAGAACTGCTTAAGCAATCATAAGGCGCCTATAAATACATGTCAAGTTATCGAGGTTGAGAGGGAAGGTTGATAGCATACACTTATGGCTTTGTTAGGAGGTAGTAGATAGAAATCATGGTGTTCATGTAAATGTGTAATATCCTCTTGTTCTTAGGAAGATCCCGTTATGGGTATTTATTACCAATCAATACTTTATCTGTATAGGATTGTGAATCCAAGTCAAATTTTCATTGAATTAAAGAAAAAGTTATGAAAGAAACAAAATTATAATTGAAATAAATAAACTTATCATCGAAATAAAGTTATAGTATCTCATATTTTTGTAAAAGTTTGATGGATTTGAAAATATCAATTTATCACGAAATAAAGCTATATTGTCATAAATTTATATATTAATAATAAAAATATCATGATAAATTTACTTGTGAGAGTACTAATACAAAATTATCACGATAAAATTTGTAAATTGAAGTACTATCATGAATTTGGGTAATATCTAGATTCAGTTCGGGTACAGTTAAAAATTAGTTTAAAATAATTTCAGTTTAAATCAGTTTCAGTTCAGTTTCAGTTTCAATTTGAATCAGTTCAGTTAATTCAGTTAAATATTCAGTTCAGTTCAGTTCAGTTGATCGATCAACTTTTCAGTTTTTCACAGTTATTTTCAGTTACAGTTTGTTTCAGTTCAGTTGCAGTTCAGTTTTGGTTTTTCATTTACAGTTTATTTCAGTTTCAGTTCAGCATTTTTCAGTTGATTTCAGTTACAGTTATTTCCAGTTCAGTTTAATTCAGTTCAAATTTCAGTTATTTCAGTTCAACCAGCAGTTCATTAACCAAACTGACAGCTCTAGATGTATTCCCAAACCTATAAAGAGTCATCCTAGAAGGCTCCATATGCCATTGAGAAAGCTCAAGCTTCTTCTCCAATTCTTCAAGAACCGCTCTTCCACCAGCATGAACACAAAAATGCTCGAAAGCGAGCTTGAAATCCGGTACATATGGCTTAATTTTGTGCATACGCAATACCTTCTTTCCAATCAACACAACCACAAAAAGAAGTTGTTCTGATAAGGGGAGAACTAAAGGCCCAAGAGTTGTGATGTTTGCTTTCAAAGCTTCTCCTGTCACGCCCATTAGGTCCTTAGAAAGGGAAAGACCGCGACATCCGAATTCATCCTCTTCTTGGTAAGCACATTTGTAGCTCTTATCATATGCACCATTGTGGGTGCGTATTACATGTACTAGTTGGTACTTTGATCGACGTCGATCGCTAGGGCTGTTCAAAGACCAGGGTCGGACCGGAATCTGGACCGGACTGGACCGGACCGAAGATTCCGGTTCGGTCCTCGGTCCGAAAAAAATCCTGATTCTGGGTTTCCGGTCCGGTCCGGTCCAAACCCGGAAAATTCCGGTCCGGACCGGTGGACCGGAATTTCTGATTTATTAGTAAAAAAAATAAAGTTTATATGTTAAAAAGTTTAAAAAGTAGTAAAAAGTTGGAAATTTAGAAACCTTCTATTTATAAACTTTAGAAATATTGTTATTAATATTATTAAAATTTTAATATATTTAATTTATAAAGATTTTTAAATCAAATTAAAAATATTTTTTTTTTAAAAAATAAAGATTCCGGTCCAACAGGTCCAAGACCAGGACCAGGACCGTCAAAGTCGAGTCCCAGGCCGGGACCGGACCGGAATTTTTCCGGTCCGGTCCAGGTCCAAAATTTTTCCGGATTCAGGTCCACCGGTCCAGCCGGTTCCGGTCCGGTCCTGGACCGGTGAACACCCCTATCGATCGCTACGCTTGTTTGAGAGTAAGATTGCAACACCACCCATTCGGAAAAGACAGTTTGATATGAGCATTGAACGATTGTCTCCACAATACCAATGTTGTGTCAAGCTCTCTACACTTATAACCAAGGCATATGAATTGGGATGCACCTATGGATTCAAACACATTAGTATATTTAATGTAAATACATTAACATCTATTAATACATAATGAAGTTATATGTGTTCGAGTTTGTGTTTAGGAGATCGTGAAAGGAAACCTCTATTACATTTGTTAAAAATGACGGGAGTAACAATCAAGTATATCAATCAATCATCAATAATATATTATAAAAAACGTGTGGGTGAGAATATAATTGTAGCCAGCCACGTGTCACCCCTTCATTAAATGACATCAGGCCACATAGGTGGTGACTTGGCAAACTACCAAGTTAAGCTTAGCTATTGTAATAATATGTAACAATAACCATGTATACTAATATCATATTCATAACAATAGCCGGCCTTTTACAATTTAAGTTACTTTACCGGCCATTTACAAATTTACTTTAACCGGTAAGTTTAAGCACAACTAACTCAAAAGATGTAAATTGCGATAAACAGCAAATTACCTTTAAAAGATCTTTAGCAAGATCAATAGAAATGAGGCCAAGATCGCATCCCATCCCACCAAGATTATAGCTCAAAACATCCTCTTTAAGCTTATAATGGTTAACAATTGTAGCACATAGAGAAGGCATAGGATTAAATAAAGTACAATTCGATACTATTATACCAATTTCCTTAGCCAAAACTCCCTGTCTTTTTAAGAAGTGCATCAATGGCCGAAAACGCCGGACCCTCCGCCTCGTTCCTCCCCTCTTCTAGCGTTGGTCGTGGAGGTACCTCGATCACAGACCGCGGCACGTACGTCTCATTTCCCACACCCGACCTCTCAAACAATTTCCTTTGAAACTCAATGATCTTTTGAGTACATGTTCCATGTTTGGCTATTCTATCTATGCAAGTTGCCTTACTAGTGTTGGAGATTTAGAGTATAAGGTTAGTTTATTTCATGGTGTGTTTATTTAAGTTGCTTGGATATGGTGTCGTAACTTAAATAACATATATAATAACATGCTATATGTGTGAGTCGTATTTTGGACTCATCATGCGAAGGGTTAAGAGGACAGTATAGTGCTCGCGCCTCGCGAGACTATGGTCGCGCTTCGCGACGGTGGAGCAAAGCAAATACCGGGAAGGCGAGAAGGCGGTCGCGACTCGCGACCGGTGTCGCCCTCGCGACGTGCTTGAGATCGCGACTCGCGATGCTCGTCGCGACTCGCGACGGTGCTCCTGACTTGGTTGTTCTTTGCGTTGTTTCGCGTAGTTTGACGGTTTGTCATTGTATTGTTTCGGATTTTCTGAAGCGTTGTAGCATTGTTATATATATGAGGGTTCTCATATGATGAAGGGTGTTGAGAAAAGAACTTCTCTCTTTTTGCATACAAACTCTAAAGATCAAAAATCAGAAATTCTTCATCTCTACAAAATCTCACAAACTCATTTTCATTTAATAGTGCTCATAGTAAGCGTGACCACTATTGTTTCTTCTTTGTATCTCGAAGGTGAATTCCGTGAACCCGTGCTTTACGATTAGGGTCGGAATATTACTTTTGGGAAAGTGATCCACGCCTAGAAGATTGTTGTCTTGTGACCCTTGTTCATTACTATTTTTCAAACAATCCAAAAGTAATAATATAGCAAGATGACTTCAATTCGTGAAATGTCTGCAAATTTTCACAAACTTGATAAGTTCGAAGGGTTGGATTTAGAAGATGGCAGAAGAAGATGCATTTCCTTCTCACTTCGTTAAGTGTGGCGTATGTTTTGAGCACTCCCAAACCCGAGGAAGGGGAAAATGAAACTGTTGAAGAAATTCGGAGGAGGAGCAAATGGGAGAATGATGACTATATATGTCGTGGCCACATCCTTAACGGTATGTCCGATGCTTTGTTTGACATTTATCAATTTGTTGAATCCGCTAAGATTCTTTGGGAAGAACTAGAAAGTAAATACATGGCCGAAGATGCTTCTAGTAAGAAATTTCTTGTTAGTAATTTCAATGCTTTTAAAATGGTAGACTCTAGGTCGGTAATGGAACAATTCCATGAAATTCAAAGAATCTTAGGGAGTTTTAAGCAACACAACATTGTGATGGATGAAACCTTTGTTGTTTCCTTTATAATTGATAAATTACCACCCGGTTGGAAGGATGTTAGAAATTCCCTTAAGCATAAGAAAGACGATATGAATGTTGAACAATTGGGTGCTCATCTTCGGATTGAAGAGGGCATTCGGGTCCAAGATGGACAAAAGGATGTCAATCCTAATTCTTCCACCGTTAACATGGTGGAGGATGGTAAATCAAAGGAGTCTTCTAATCCTAAGAAGAGGGCTAACAATTTCACCAAAGGCAACTATGGCAAGAAGCCTAAGTTTGGTGGAGGTGCTCAACGAGGTTGTTGGGAATGTGGAAAGCCCGGTCATTTTAAGAAGGATTGCACCATTTGGAAGAAGAAGATGAACAAAAAGAATGGTGGGAATGGCGAGTCTAGCCAAACCCATACCAAGCAAGGTATGTGTACACAAGTTTCACTTAATTCAAATCGAATTTTGTGTGTATGATTTCGAAATCTTTTGTGTACGGGATGATTGTTCATGGTGGATCGATTCGGGAGCATCAAGACATGTATGCAAGGAGCGGTCTCTATTCAAGACTTTCAAAGAGGTTGAGAATGGAGAAGTTCTTTACATGGGCAATGATTCTACGGCTAAAGTTCTAGGTGTAGGACAAGTAGAATTAGTGTTTAGTTCGGAAAGCCTCTTATTTTAAGAGATGTATTGTATGCTCGGAACTTAGGAGAAATTTAGTCTCCGGTGCTACCTTGAATCGGTTAGGTTTTAAGATGGTGTTTGAAGGCGATAAATTCATATTGTCTAAGGGTGGTACATTTATAGGACTTGGTTATCTTTGTAATAGTATGTTCAAACTAAGTATTTTGAATGCTTTGAAAGATACTTGCTTTGTTGTTAATGACAATTCTTCTCTATGGCATAATAGGCTTGGTCATGTTAACTATAAAAAGTTGTATTCCATGTCTAAGCATGATTTGATTCCCTCTTTTGATCCAAGTATAGAGAAGTGTAGAACATGCATGTTAACAAAGATAACTAGAAATTCTTTTCCAAACAATGTGGAAAAAGATACTTCGTTGCTTGATTTGGTGCATAGTGATTTATGTGATTTTCATAGCACTCCTTCCTTGGGGAACAAGAAATACATGATAACTTTTATTGATGATTACTCTCGGTTTTGTTATGTATACTTGTTATTTACTAAGGATGAAGCCCTTGATAAGTTTAAGATCTATAAAACCGAAGTTGAATTACAACTAAGTGACAAAGTTAAACGATTTAGAGCGATAGGGGTGGTGAATTCTATGATCCGAGTTATTTTCAATCTATAGGCATTATACATGAAACTACGGCGGCTTATACACCACAACAAAATGGTATAGCCGAAAGAAAGAATAGAACTTTGCAAGAAATGGTAAATTCTATGTTATCCTATTCGGGTTTAAGTGATGGTTTTTGGGGTGAAGCTATGTTAACGACTTGTCATATTTTAAACCGAGTTCCAATGAAAAAGAACGAGGTTACCCCATATGAACTTTGGTATAAAAGAAAACCAAACTTGAGTTATCTCAAGGTTTGGGGATGTCGTGCAATTATAAAAGTACCGGAACCCAAACGTAAAAAGTTGGGTGAAAGGGGAGTTGAGTGCATCTTTATAGGGTATGCTCTTCATAGCAAATCCTATAGGTTCTATGTTATAGAACAAAATGACTTTTGGTCAATTCACACTATTGTGGAGTCAAGAGATGCAATTTTTGATGAAAATCGATATTCATCAATTCCTAGACCAAAGGATATTACTCCCAATACCAATATTCAAGCAATTGATCAAATTAACATTGATCAAGGAATTGGACTTGATCAAACTAACATTGATCAAGAAGTTGATGAACAAACTCTTGATGAGAATGTTGCATCAACATCATCACAACCTAGGAGAAGTAAAAGGGCGAGAAAAGAGAAATCTTTCGGCCGGGACTTTCATGTATATTTGGTTGAAGGATCAAGGAGTTCCGTAGTGACTAAGTTTCCATATTTATTTAATGTGGAAGAGGATCCTTTAACGTTTAATGAGGCTATGAGGTCTCAAGATGCCGCTTTTTGGAAAGAGGCAATTGATGATGAGATGGATTCCATCATGGGAAATAACACTTGGGTTTTAGCTGATTTACCTCCTAAGTGTAAACCAATAGGGTGTAAATGGATTTTCAAAAGGAAAATGAAAGTAGATGGAACTATTGATAAGTTCAAAGCCCGTTTGGTGGCTCAAGGTTTCTCACAAAAACTAGGGTATTGATTATTTCGATACATATGCACCCGTTGCTAGAATCTCCACTATAAGGTTATTAATAGCTCTTGCGACTATTCATAAGCTTGTGATCCATCAAATGGATGTCAAGACGGCGTTCTTGAATGGAGAACTAGAGGAAGAGGTTTACATGCGACAATCGGAAGGGTTTGTCGTGAAAGGTCAAGAGCATAAAGTATGCAAGTTGATTAGATCTTTGTATGGGCTAAAACAAGCACCTAAGCAATGGCATCAAAAGTTTGATGAGGTTGTGTTGTCTAATGGTTTCAAATTGAATAATTCGAGACAAGTGTGTTTATAGCAAATTTGATGACAACGGTAATGGTGTCATGATTTGTCTATATGTAGATGACATGTTGATATTTGGAACGGATTTGTCACAAGTTGAGTGTACAAAATCTTTTCTATCTTCACAATTCTCCATGAAAGATTTGGGAGAGGCGGATGTCATCTTAGGTATAAGAATTAAGAGAGATAATGGAAAATTGATCTTGTCACAATCTCATTATATCGAGAAAGTGCTCAAGAAGTTTAATGTTAGTAATTGCTCTCTTGTTTCAACTCCTATGGACCCCAGTGAAAAATTATTGCCAAATGATGGCAATGCCGTGTCTCAACTTGAGTATGCGAGGGTTATAGGTTGTTTGATGTATGCTATGACGAGTACTAGGCCGGATATCGCATTCGCGGTAGGGAAATTAAGTAGGTATACTAGTAATCCTAGTATGGAACATTGGCAAGCTATTCGTCGAGTGTTAAAGTATTTGAGGAAAACCATGGACTATGGTTTGTCCTATAGTGGATATCCTTCGGTTTTAGAAGGGTATTCGGATGCAAGTTGGATCTCTAATAGAGAAGATCATTCCTCCACGAGTGGATGGACATTCCTCCTTGGGGGAGGTGCAATATCTTGGGCTTCCAAGAAACAAACTTGCATTGCGGATTCTTCAATGACATCGGAGTTTATAGCTCTGTCATCGGCAAGCAAAGAAGCCGAGTGGTTAAGGAATCTCATGTTTGAGATACCTTTGTTGCCAAAACCAATATCACCTATTGCTATACATTGTGATAGTGATGCAAAGCATTAGCAAGAGCTTATAGTCAAGTGTATAATGGTAAGTCAAGGCACATTGGTGTGAGACATAGTTATGTCCAAGGACTTATCAAAGATAGTTCTATCACTTGTTGACTATGTGAGAACTACGTATAATCTAGCGGATTGTTTCACTAAGGCGCTAGCTAGAGATACGGTAAAGAGGATGGCAATCGGTTTAGGATTGGTGCCTTTTGGAAATCACGAGTAAGGGAATCTTAACTTAACGCCCAATAAGACGTTGGGTCTTGAGTTCAATAAGATTAATTTCCTTATTTGTTGATTGAAAGAACTTGTATAATCATCCAAGGTAAAGTTCTTTAAATCTGTGATGTTATAAGAGGTTTTTAATCTTAATAGATCTCTTGACATTGTGCTTTGTCACAAGAGCATGCTTTTCTAAGAGATCTACCTATGTAAGTGCGAAGTTTGGCCGCTTCAAGGAGCTAGTGAGGCATAGCTTTGATGCACTTATGAATTGATATGGACACATGGCTAATTAGTGTCAAGTATATATTGAAAATGAGTAGTTAATCTTGTGTGTGTAATATCTTCAAGTTTTCATTATGTGTTGCTAATGGTTCAATCGTTTATCGACACCATTTGGATACGAATGCTTGAAATGTGTATTATACTAAGTGGAAGTTCAAGTCTTTGTACACTTTCATTTATGCATGAGGTTGTTTTGTTATGATGATGTTTGTGCAATAACTATTTATGTATACTCTAAATGGGGGAGGATTGTTGGAGATTTAGAGTATAAGGTTAGTTTATTTCATGGTGTGTTTATTTAAGTTGCTTGGATATGGTGTCGTAACTTAAATAACATATATAATAACATGCTATATGTGTGAGTCGTATTTTGGACTCATCATGCGAAGGGTTAAGAGGACAGTATAGTGCTCGCGCCTCGCGAGACTATGGTCGCGCTTCGCGACGGTGGAGCAGCAAATACTGGGAAGGCAGAGAACTGGTCGCGACTCGCGACCAGTGTCGCCCCTCGCGACGTGCTTGAGATCGCGACTCGCGATGCTCGTCGCGACTCGCGACGGTGCTCCTGACTTGGTTGTTCTTTGCGTTGTTTCGCGTAGTTTGACGGTTTGTCATTGTATTGTTTCGGATTTTCTGAAGCGTTGTAGCATTGTTATATATATGAGGGTTCTCATATGATGAAGGGTGTTGAGAAAAGAACTTCTCTCTTTTTGCATACAAACTCTAAAGATCAAAAATCAGAAATTCTTCATCTCTACAAAATCTCACAAACTCATTTTCATTTAATAGTGCTCATAGTAAGCGTGACCACTATTGTTTCTTCTTTGTATCTCGAAGGTGAATTCCGTGAACCCGTGCTTTACGATTAGGGTCGGAATATTACTTTTGGGAAAGTGATCCACGCCTAGAAGATTGTTGTCTTGTGACCCTTGTTCATTACTATTTTTCAAACAACTAGTTTTACAAGAAGGGTCTGGCTTACAACATGTGAAATCAACTAAGTACCTGTTATTAATGTTGCGGTTCATGAAGAAATGAACCATAGTTAGAAAGAAGAGAATGAGAGTAAGAAATCAACTAAGTAAGTTTGATTAGAAGATTATGGCATAGTTGTTGGAAGAAGTTGAGTAGTGGGATGATGAAGAAAAATAACATAAGGTATATGACATTTGAGATGAAATAATGGTACCCAAGTTTTAGATAATTTGGTTTGAATGATGAAGAAATACTTGGTTTTGGGTTTTTCTTGACTTGATCATCCATGCCCATTATTGATAGGAAATAAAGGAAAAGGAAAACTCTTTTCCACCTCTCTTTTCTCTCGCTCTTGCAAGGAGGGATTTGCATGGGAATAGGTGGCTGGGTGGAAATACAAGTATACAACTCCACACTTTATATATAGCCACGAAGAGCTGATCAGATTGTGTTGCTAAAGTAAGTTGAATGAGCTGGTAGTGATTTTGTGTATGATGCTCAGGGTGCGTTTTTGAATTCCACTGAATTGAACTGACTAAAACTCAATAGAACTTATCCAAACTTATACGTGTAGCTTATTAGAACTTATTTTATGACTTTTTTGGAGCCTGTCTAAAAATATCGAACTTATTAAAAATTGGACTAATTACGCTATTCAATTTCATGGAAGACTAAGAATTAAGCAAGCAACCTACATCTCTCGTTCCTCAGCTGAAGTCCCTCAAAGTTAGGCATCTTTAAAGAGTATTTGTTTGTTTGTCTTTGTTCATGTTTTTCCCATCAAGTAAGATTGTTCTAATTTTCTTGTACTTTGTCTCCTTGCGCATTAGTTGTAACATGAATACATGATAAATAAACAAGGCAATGAGCTTATATTCTTTCAATGTGGGACTTAAACATTTCATGAACAAAGACAAACAAACAAATATATACTCTTTAAATATGCTTAACTTTGAGGCTTTATTTCCAATACATGGGACACTGAAGACCACGGGATAGTCGTGGGCCGTGGTCCATACTCTTAAGCCACCATTCGGTCATGGCTTCCACTAGCTAGTTGCTTTGGGCATGAAACAATGAAGACCTCATAGAGGTCGTGGGCCATGCCCTCAATCCCTTGTCAAGTCGTGGGCTCCACTAGTTGATTCTGTGGTTGTTAGGTTTATTTCTTTCTTAAGCTTGGATTTCAAATTTCTTACTACTATCATGTCATGTTTCGGATGATTTATACAAGGTCATTTGACTAATTTTCCTGGACTTTATGAAAAAGCTAGATAGCTTAATTGGGAATATATAGAATTGTGCAGGGTTAGTATATAAGACCGAGATTGAATTTTATCACGCTTTGTGACTCTATACAATAAAGAAAAGACCAATCTGGAATCTAGAAAAAGAATTTAATTAATTGTTGTAGTAACTTAGGTTTGGAAACGCAAAGAAATAAATGCTCGTTTCATCTTAGTAAGGAAATTGTAATTTTCTTTTGAAATGCTTAACAAGAAAATAGTTAAGTGGACAACACTAAATTAATTGACCGGAGCCATAGAAGGGGAGTTTGGCATAAGCAATGCATGTGTCTTGTAATATACAGAGGCAAAGACTCCCTCCTTTATATTAGTGAATGTATTGTCCCCTTTTTTATTATGGTATTGGTATATGTAGACTCTAGTGGTTGAATACTTGAATAGCATAACTCGACAAGAAAATTAAAGCAGCTTGAAGCGGCTTTTGCTGATTGCTTCTTTAGATTTTTTTAGAACACATCCAAATGAAGACCGAATTTATTGATGCAGTGCTCCTTGCATATGTATTTTTACAGCCAAAGTAGAAAAGGAATTACATATACAGCTAATGGAGTTCAGTAAACATGATGTATTACAACTTTCCCCTCAGATACAAGATTATACATGTATACATCCCTAACCTCTTTTATGATTACCCCAATTTAGTTCCATCACCTTCTTTGGAGCTCACGCTACCTGTCCCACGAAAAAGGCAAAAAGGTTTTAGTATATATTCAATATAAACCGGTCTTAGACTCCATTTGGTTGGGTGTAAAACATTTTCAGTGTAAAATGATTTTCATGGAAAACAGTTTACAACGGAAAACACAATTCTAAAATTAGTTTTCCGTTGTTTGGTTCCATGTAAGAAAAATTATGAAATGAAGGGGAAAGTAAGGAGGTAGTGAGAGGACTCTACAAAGAGATAAGGAAAAGGAAGGAAAACAATTTTCCCTTCATTTTGAAAGGAAAATGGTTTTTCATCATTGGGAGAACAATTTTACACCTAGGAAAAATGGGTTTATACTCCTTTGCAAACCAAACAATGTAAAATTGAATATAGAGTGAAACAGTTTTCCATGAAAATACTCTACACCCTACCAAACGGAGTCTTAATGTAATTTTTAATCAAAGAACAATTTCAACTAGCATAACATAGTTGATTGCCTTGAAATAAGAGGAAATAAACGTGGTTTCAATCATTTTAAAAGAATTTCACCAATATATATATATATATATATATATATATATATATATATATATATATATATATATATATATATATATATATATATATATATATATATATATAACGTGAAGTGAACACGGCCTAATGCTGCTATATCTAGACTTCTAAGAGTCAAGCTTAAGAAAAGTGATATCTATACTAGGTTGCAGCTATATATATTTTTTAACCACGTACACATGGACGCAAAATTCAAGTACATGGTCATCATAATTATCAAGTATCATGAAGATTGTAGCACTGATTTCATTATGACAAAAAAAACCTAGTTTTTACATGCCAATTTGTGGATCATGCAAGCTACCAACCTTGCAACTTGTATTAATGCTTGTTTAGTTCTTGTACTTCATAGTTTCCTTCTCAAATCCGATTGTGGGGAACTGTTTTGCATACTCCTCAACCTCAAGTCTTAGCTTTGCAATCTCTGAATCAAAAGCACCAGACTGCAAGGTGGCAACGAAGTCCTTCAACTTTGTTCCTGATATACAATAGCAGTCATAATCATAAGTAAAAGACTTAGATGTCTTAATTATATATATATTTCTTTTACCAAACTTGACTTGGTCTAGTTGTTGAGCACTTGGTCCATGACTTTGAAGTCATAGGTTCAAATCCTCGTAGAAGCATCTTGGGGAGGGGATTCCCTTATCCAACCCCCACCCTCAAGGTGCCTGGACTTTAACTAGGAGTACCCTGGCAGTAGCCAGTAGAGACCTCCCCTGACCCGGTTTCATTATCAATCCAACAAAAAAGTCTCTCTTTTTTCTTACTCTTTATTTCTTATTCGCAACATACTTATAAATCATATCCCCATGAGCTATGTTACTCAGACTCGGATACTCCATTAGTTTGTCGAGACTTTCCATGTTAGAGTGTCGAGGATTTGACACAGGTAGTTGATGTAAAATAAAGAATCTGGTAACATAGTATGGATGCACTTCACTATCTAATTGGTTTTAGGCATGGCAAAACAATAATGAACCAAAGGAACCTTTTGTCTCAGCCTTGATTTTTAGAGACAGCTTGACAGCAGCATCAAAATACTCAGCCACCTTAACAAAATCTTCTTCGATAAAACCGCGGGATGTTAAGGCTGGCGTTCCTGGAACATGAGCACAAATAAATTTGAGTTATAAGAACCTATAAAAGCAGAATGCATCCTATTGATAAGGCCTCTTACCCATCCTGATGCCACCAGGAACCATAGCCGACACATCCCCAGGCACAGTATTTTTATTGGCTGCAATGTGTACAGCTTCCAAAATCTTCTCTACCCTGGAGCCATCAATACCCTGACAAAGCAAGATCAAATGCAAGAGTTGGAGAACATTCACCTTTCTTTACGCTAAATATAGAGCAAACAGTTGTTACTGGCAGTACATATGATGATGTTAATTCAAAAACTGATCTGGGAAAACAAGTATTTTAGTAAATTGTTATCGCAAGTGCGTATGACATTTCTTTATGCTGCATATGATATGTCAACCATATGAGTCCTTTCTCCAGTATTGGAAGGACAGGGAAGGTTGCAAACATCACATATTGGAAGTTCTGATCATCAAGATGAGGCTATCATGAATAGAGGTTATCTTCACCTTGTTCTTCAAGTTCACTAAAACTAGATGATTTTCTGTTCCACCAGAAACAAGTTCATAGCCCATCCCATTCAAAGCCTGCAAGATGTAGCATGAAGTAGTGTTCATTACTTAAACAAAGATATTTTGACCTTTGATGCTTCAAATTGTACAAAATAAAAAGTTTGAATCCATAGTTCATCACCTAGAAGATCTAGCATGCTAACAAGGCCATATAATTTTACCTCTGCAAACTTTGAGCTATTGCTAAGAACTTGTTCTTGGTATGCTCTGTATTCAGGAGTCACAGCCTGCATCACCACAAAGATCTCATGAGCCTTGAGTAAATGGAAAAATTGAAATGTCCATGTCATTTAAGCAACTTGACACCTAAACAAGAGTTCGTAAAGCTTGTTCGAGAGAAAAGGAAGGAGAAAGTGAATGGGAAACAGAAAAAAGACGGTAATTTGAAAAGCAGCGTTTCAAGAAGCCGCAAATCTAATGTAAGAATATCTGGTGTGAAACTCGCAAATATCACATATACTATGATGCATTGCCACCTAAAATTCATTGTTCAAGCCGTGAATTAGTTGTGAATTATCACTGCTTCATCAACAGCTATACTGAAAGCTACATCAACTACACCTAGAGGCTATATGTAACATCTACAAAGCCCTAAGGTTCCCCAAGACCTTGCCTCTTTTTGTCTGTGTTATATTGAGGCTCTACTCAGCAGAGATGCGAAGAAAAACAATTAAATCAGATATGCAAGAAAACATGGCTCAAGATCAAAATGAGGAAAGCAGTACCCAGGACTACTGTAATTCAGCTAGGATGGAAAAACAAAATTCACAGTTCGGTTTAGCATGGAGATTAGTATAGTGGACACAGAGAAGACCAAATAAGACAACGAGTGAGGATGGGGAGAGAAAGGAAGAAGAAGATTATTAATTTTCAAAGTTACATGAAAGAATATGTGAAATTTTCTTATGGGGATCCTAAAAAGGAAAGCATTAAATTTTATTTAGAGACCAAGAATTTATATCAAAATGAGCTAGTTCACACAGTAGTGGGTTGAATGACAGTATTCCAAATAATACACATAATCAAAAACTGAAAAAATACAAATATATAAATCAGTTTCTTATTTCCCTTGCTATCCGGAATCCGGATCATCCTCTCCTGTTAGAAGGACACCGAATACAAGTTTTGAAGAAAAGAAGAACGAGCGCCGTTGTAGCAAGGAGGGGAATGAGGCATAACTTCAGTATAACAGCATGAAGGGTGCAAACAGTGACTTGTTAAATCTATAATTAACATTTTAAAATTAACTAACCTAATAGTATACCCCCTAAGATATTATGTGAATCTAACAAAATTAATCTGAACAATACACATAATCCAGATTTAACAACTACAAAAAAGAGAATATTTCGCATTCCCTTCTTCTCATCACCTTCACAAAGCTTATTTCCGATAATAAGAATCGACATTATTACCTGATACAACATCTATATAATTGATATCAAGCAAATTTTTCAGAACACAAAACCTGTTTCAGAGCAACTGCTAAGGCAGTTATCGTGTGGTTGTGAGGACCACCCTGGAGACCAGGAAAGACAGCCTGATTTATTTTGTCCTCAAAGTCATATAGCACCTGCAGAGAATTAGTAGGATTCAATGTATTTCATAAAAAGATAAATTGGTCTAGACGCTTTATCACTTTTATCATTGACAGAAAGAAAGAATCAACAAGCTAGCCAAAAAATAGTTTCCCGTTTCAGATTAACATTTCCATCGAGTTATCTACCTCCTTTCCTTGTTTGTTAATCTCCTTTACACCCTTCCTGAAGAAAATCATTGCTCCACGAGGTCCACGAAGGGACTTGTGGGTTGTTGTGGTCACAACGTCGGCATAGTCAAATGGTGATGGTATCACACCAGCTGCTACCAACCCACTAATGTGTGCCATGTCTGCCAACATGATTGCTTTCTGCTTGTCACATACCTGCAAAAGAACATGGAAACTAGGTTTAAGAAAATTAAATCCAAAATGTTCCGCTCCTAGAAGGATATAATTTTTGCCCCACAAAGAGAGTCAATTTCCAAAACTGATGTACCTTGCGGATACGTTCATAATCATAGAGTCGTGCATAAGCACTTGCTCCAGCAACAATCAGTTTAGGTCTGAATAAGGTGGCACTTTTCTCCATCTGTAAACAAAATGAGCCAAACAAGAACAAAAAGATTTATAAGTTTACAAGCTAAAGGATTGAAGACACTGCTTGCACTAAATCAGCACTTAGACAGCATCATATAACTGCTTGATTTAGGTTTCTACTTGTCAAGGACGCAGAGAATACAATAAAAAGGTTTTACATAGTCCTAATTCTCAAAAAGAGATGTGCTCAAGAGAAAAAATTGATGACTAAGATGGATTTTCTCTAATGCTCAGTAGTTTAAACTTTAATTTACGCACTAACAAGTTGATCTGCAGAAGACACATATTCAATCAAATGAAGATTGAAAACTTTGACCAAGTGCAGCTTGAAATCTAAAAAAGTCTACATTAAAGTTGACACAGATTGGTATCTAATTCTAAATTCTAGAAAATGCTACTTAATTGCTATGCTCATTACAAAGCGATTTTCCAAGGGAATGATTGTCTCATAACAAATGTTGGCTCATAAGTCATGAGCATAAAATTTTCTTGGTGTCTGTCTGCAACATGATGATCCAAATGTTTATTTAATAATCTAATCGTAGTCAACAACATGAGCATATAACAGGAGAAAAAAGGACCTACCTGATCGTAGTCAATATAGCCAGTGCTCTCATCTAATCTGTATGGCATTGTCTCAAAAAATATAGACACAGCAGAGATCTTCTTGGTGTCTGTCTGCAACATGATAACAATAGAAGTTACAAGCATATCATACTAAATATTGGCTCAGGAAATAACTGATCAATAGGATGCTTGGCTTCTTGCAACATATTGTTCACAAGTCACATTGTTCATTCACAAATTTATATGTAATGATCCAAATGTTTTAAATTGGTGGGACTTAACTCTTATCAAGCAGGATGACATAACTATCAGGGAAGCTCTAGTTAATTTGTATCACAGAAGGCTTCAGATATCCAGACAGACCCTTCTAAGTCTATTTAATGGTCCAATTTAAAATGTCAATCATAGTTTACTTCTATGCTTGATTTGACAGCAGAAGATCTTTTAAAACTATGCTTTGATAAGGGGAAAGAAACCATTCAAATTTGTGTTAATTCTTGTATATCAGCTAGCGCCTAGCATTGAACATAATTGCTCCTTGCATTTACGATCCTGGTCCATTGGATACTTACACATAACATACTTCAATAGAGCAAATTAGTTCTCAGTAAAAAGAAGTGATGTGAACTATCATGGTGACCATAGATAAGACAAGGAGTCTATGAAGACAGTTCAATGCTATAACTTGTCGATCAAGAACAAAGTATAATACAGTATTAAAACATCAACTAAGAGATGAAGCAAAGACCTGGTATCCATGTGAAAGATGTCCACCATGTGGAAGATCAAGAGCCATGATTCTTTCATGAGGCTTCAAAAGAGCAGTGTAAACCTGGAAGTTAGCTGGTGATCCAGATAGAGATTGGACATTCACTGCACAAAAGAAATTAAAGGGTTTCATGGCTTTAGAAGCACAACAAGCCAGAATGCAAGAAACTTACAAAGTAACATAATAATTTTTTTTAACATTATGAGGATACTGTATAAATGATACTACTAAAGATATGTGCTCTTTAATAGATTATGATTGCAAGGGTGAGGGTTGCTCTTAGACGGGAAGCTGAACAAGGGACCACATTCTTGTGTATTGGATAGGGATTCGAACTTGGCTCTCCTCGGAATTTTTATTGAGGGTTGCAAACTTGCACCACTGTGCTAATTAATTCTGTCTTAAGAGGACGGGAGAAATAAGAGCAAAATAAAACAACAAATAAAAGGCATTACAAACGAGAAAATTCACCTCCCCATTTTTCAGGGTCCAATCTAAATGCTTCCAATGCACGCTTCTGACACAACGTTTCAGCCATATCAATGTACCTGAAACAGAGGTTCAATCACTTAAAAAATACAACAAAAGGGTTCAAGTTCATGTAGTAACAAAAGGCAAGTTACACACTCGTTTCCTCCATAGTATCTGGCTCCAGGATATCCTTCACTGTACTTGTTAGTCATGACAGACCCAACAGCTTGCATCACAGAGACTGAAGTGAAATTCTCCGATGGAATAAGTTCTAGACCCTATTACCCAAACGTGTCCATCAGATGAATCAGGAAATAAAGTTGGAATATGGAGACAGTTAAACAAATGAACAAAAAAGAAACATTATGTTGTTAACTGAATGTTACAGAGGAAACTGTGTAGAATTATCTAACATCCTGCACAGTTTAGTTATCTATCATTATTAGGAGGTAGCATAATAGCAAAAACTCTAACTCAAACTCTAACTTTTGATTCAACATTTTATCTTTATGTAGTTTTCACATTTGTTACATGTGAAGATTTGATCCAAAATTCCTAGATATCTCTTACACAATATCATAGAACTTCTAAATATTTTTTTAGGTAAAAAATAGCATAAAGAAACTCAATTAGGCTTTGTTCTTTTCACTTTGGAAAATTAAGTTTCAACTAATTTCAAACAAGTATCAAGTAGGAATCGATTCTGACAGGTTCAAATTCGTTCCAACAATTTTTTTTTTTTGTATCTACAAGACTACTATCTAGCAGAAATGAGCGAATCCATAGTCACGACTCACTATATTCCGAAAATTTCATTGCCTGATTCCATGGCTTTACTCAAAGAATAGACCAACAAATTATTCATGTCCAAAATTCACTGTAGACCTATACAATAAATACATCTACAATAGGCAGGACAGGGTGGTGTTACAACCTCTGAAATTAATGCAGTCACAATCAAAGCATTCATAAAACTAGTGTCAATAACAAAATATAGATAAATAAATGTAGTCACAATCACAGAATTTTTGTTCCTTCACATAAATTAATCCCAAAGACATAATTTCATCCCTCCGTTTCTAATTATAAGGCACTTTAGCTTAAAAAAAATTGTTTCACAATATAAGGTATTCTACAATTTCAATATCAAATGTCATTTTACAATATCAAAGTAAGATTATAGGTCGGATTCTATTATCTATGCAATATCTAATGTCAATTCTTATTACCAATGTAAATTTAACAAAATTCTTAATATGCATAAAAGTGGTTTACATGCCTTAAATAAACAAAGAGAGTATTAAAGTACAACAAAAACCAGTAATTCAGCATAGAAAATGGTGAACCTTCCATTGTCTGGCCTTCTCGTGCTCAATAATGTCAGCAATTTCAGGATCAACCTCCTCAAGTGGAGCATTCAATTGCTTCGGCCACTGTCCAATTTTTCCGCAATTTCCAATTAAGTAAAGAAGAAGCAATCATCTACAAAACCTACAATTGAATTGAATCCGAAGTTCAAACTAACCGTCACAGAAATCTGTTTCTCCTTTTCGAAAACTGCTTCCGTCGACTGAGTGAAAATTGAAGAAAAAATCAGCAAAAGTTAGATTGAATTAAATCACACTTGAGGCGCAACAGACATCTATCGCACCAGATTGGTACCAAATGCTCTTCCAATTGATACGATAAAAAGTACAAAGGGTAGATTGAATAAAACAGCAAAAGTTAGATTAAATTAAATCATACTCGAGCACACCTATCAGATAGATTGGCACCAAATGTTCTTTCAATTAATACGATAAAAGGTACAAATGGTACTAAAAGTGGTATTAGAACTTTATTGTTTGGTACGAATTGCAAGAGCATTTGGTAACATTTCGATAACGTTAGATACCATTCCTACGTCGACACGAACACGGACATGGACACGAAGTGTAAATTGAATTTATGAATGTAAGAATAGAGAGAAGGAGACCATGTAGTAGAGAGGAGCGCCATTAAAGGCGCTGCGAATAGGTTTGTTGACGGAGTTTGAGAGCTTGCGAAGCGCCATTGCCATCGCCATGTTCGCTCACTCTTGCGCACACACACACTCTCTCTAGTTGGCGCTAAAGTGTAAGGGTGTGGTGAGTTTGTTGGGTGAGCTTTAAGTGGTTGTTAATAAATGTCTTTTTAAAAATCAGTTTGTTTATTTTTTTGTGGCGCACTTGTATTTCTGATTTGTAAAGCTCCATCATCCTTACTCTATCTTGTTTGTGTATAATGTTTGTGTTTCACCAACCACACAATCTTTTTTTCAGAAACCAGTAGCCACATCAGGTGTGCCAACTTATGAGGAGGGGAAAAATATCTACTTTTGCATAATGTGTCGGTTTTTAAGGTGTTGTTAAAACTTTGGTTAGAGGTTCGGGTTAGAACAGTAAGGATACAATAACACTTGTCGGGAGAGTTTTACCCTCAATTGGACAATCGTTCTCAGTTCGTATCTGAATTAGTTGGAGTCTAGTAGGCTCTGACTTATAGGGTTGTTTCAGGATTATATATTACCAAGATTTGTAACAACATAATTTCTGTAACACCTACAATCAAATTGTGCTTGGTATGGTAGCCCAAATCATACCTAAGGAATTCTGGTGTTCATTAGAAGAGTGAGGGTTGGATTTAATAGTCAAGGCAGCAAGAGAAGTAATAGATACTTACTTGAGCTCTTAGAGTAATAAACCATTAATTTTGTGTAACAATTTTCTAAAAGAATGTTAATTTGAAATAATTGTCAATTGATTAAGTGGTAAAATACTTTAAATTTGCAAGAGAGATGGAAATTTGACGCTCAAGCTAAGGTGTTTTTTGTGTCTATTACAAATAGAAGGCTCACGCTGTCATGCACAATGAGCAAAGGTCCTCAAATTACTATATTGTTGTCATTGTACAATTAGTTGTCAGTGTAGAGCATATTCTATAGCTGATATGAGATTCAATCTCTTCTGATTGGCCTTCGGCAAAGGTTAACGTATGCAATTTATCTCTATGAGATTAACGTGAAACTGTACACTAAGCATATAGTTGTATTCATATTATACTTTTTTTTTTTACAACAAGATCATACATTAAAATAAAAACATCAAAATACAAGAGTGCCCATTTGCCTAGCTTCTATGGCTAGGTTATGAACGTCATTTATTTGTGGACTCGATACACATAGACTTACATGACCCTCCCTGTACTTACTACTAACAGACACATTACTAACATCTAATTGACCACTAACATTAGACTTAAGACTAGGATCTGACACACTACCAACATCCAACTTATTGCTAGCATCACAAGATCTGGTAGCAGGTTTTTTCCTCGAGCTTTGGAACGAATCCTCACATAAACCAGCTTTCCTCTTCATTCCAGCACGTAACCTGCCAATGATATCAAACTTAGGAAGGAAGAACCGTGGTGGTTGGACTTTTCTCCGCTTAGCCTGAGCTTTAGTTCTCTTGCATAAAACATCTGATCGCATCACTTGGGGCATAGTAGCTGCTATCTCCTTATCAACATCTTCCTTGGACTTGGTCTCCGATCTTTCCATCATTAGACCGTCACATTCATGATAAGCTAAGGCGGGATTAATGACCTCATCTCCTACTAGAGTGCAACTGTGCGTGATCTCAGAACCAGAAACATGTTGCTGTAACAAACCACCTGGCATTGTGGCCTTCTCATTAGTGCCTTCTCTTGTGGCTTGAACAATTCAAACTACCATATATGCCCCTGATTTTGGATTATACATTTGCACTGATTTCCCCTGCCTCAACAATTGATTAACACTTTTGGACAATTTCAAAAAGGAGCCCGACCTTCTTCGGTTAAGAAAACGATATTTAGGCTTCGCCTGATTTGATTTTTCAATTTTAATTTGAAATCACTCATCCTCTCATTTGCACAATCCTTTTTAATATCTTCCTCTGCGCATACAACTCGATCCTTACCTTCATCATCCTGCAGCACGTTTATGACCTCACTTTTTACCTTCTCTGTCACCTTCGAAGAACATTCTCCTTCTTCCTGAAGTTGCTTTTTCATCTTTTTCCTTGGTGGCAGTGGTTCCACCCCTAGACCAATTGGATGATCCTTCTGCTTAGCAAATAAATTCTTGACTTCATTTAATTTCTTTGCAATTTCCTTATTTAATGGTTCAATCTCAGAGGCATGAAACAAATCCCAATATGCTAAATCACACCTACCTATCCCAATCGCTGTTTTAGCTCTTCTAAACAAGGCTTTCACATTACTCGGGTCGAAGCTTAAAACCACAGAGCAAAGAAGACCAACTTGATCAAATTCATTTTTCTTCAGCAAACATGCAGCTAAATTCAACAATATACAGAAAGATAATTCGTAGAAGTTACTAACATCTTCCTCCTCCAAAACAATTAGGCTAAGCATCACACCACCAAAACCATAACACTCTAATGCATCATCAATATCCCCATGACTGAAAAGAGAATTACCTTCTTCCTTCCATGACTTAACAAGATCCAATGAAGCCTTGGGACTGTCTAACCTAGAAACATAAGTCAGAAATTCACTTTCATCTGATCCCAGTCTACAATCCTTATTAAGGAGCTCATGAAGCTCTCCCTTCAACCTCTCACAAACCTCTAAGGAAAACATGCTTAAAGGACTAACTCAACCAGAAATGAAAATCAGAAACTAATTAACAACAAATATTTAGGACAGCCTTAATCACAGCTCTTCACTTCGTTAAAATCAAAGCAGACTGATAGGAAACACTTGCCACACCAACGACTTATAAAAAGGAACACCAAATATGAAAAGAACACACCTGAGATCAGCTCTGACACTAAATTCTGGGCGGTCAAATCCAATGAGATCTAAACGCCCACCAGAGATACCGATAGGAGGAAACGAAGAACAAAGCAGGTAGGGAAGGATCTCCCCTCGATTATTGGTAATTCGACCTGATCGGAATTTGTACGATGACTACCTTGATATCGATAAACGAACAGGAAAAATAAAAGCAAGTAAGAAAAGAGCTTGAATAACGATGACTCACCGGCGACCTAATTGTATGCGGCCACCGGCGAGCCCTTGGTGGATTTAGTTTTTCAGAGTGAACAGTGTAGGGGGAGCTTTTGGAGAGAGAGAGAGAGAGAGTTGTTAAAGAGTGTATTCATATTATACTAGGTAACTCCTTTTTTGCATAGAATGACTACGTTATATAGTAAGTAATTTTAATTTCTAGTTTTGCTGATATTGAATCTATGTTTTGATGAATTTGTTATCATTTGCCTTGCACTTATAGAATAAACCTACCTCCAGTAGCAAGAGTTCTTCTTCTAGCACTTCATGTCAATTTGGATCGGAAAACCCTTTCTTAGTTCCATATTCACCATTTGTTCTTGTAAAAGGAATTTATCAAGAAAAACAAATATTCATATATTCAAAATGTTCCAAAATAATCAAGGCTTTCCATTAAAAATTCATCATAAAGACATACAAGGAAGTCCCTAGAAGACGATTGCAAATAAACCCATCTAAGTTTGAACTTCTAGGATAGGCAACATAAAACAAAACTCAAAATAACAAGTGGAGAAAGGTTGTCAGTTGTCTTTGATATAGCATTAGAGAAGGAAGAGTACTTAGAGGTAATCTAGGGATGGATATGGGTAGGGTCTGGGTCTGGTCCGACCTGACCCTAGACCCGGACCCTAAAATTTTTGATGGACCCGACCCGAACCCTAAGGGTCTTAAAAAGATGGACCCGGACCCAGACCCTTAGGTTCTGCAGGGTCTAGTGTTCGGGACTAGGATCTAGCCTATTTCCTTTATTTTTGACAAATTTTCAATACCATTTATATTTCTTGATCTTCAATAGTGCCGAGTCTAGGGTCTAGAGTCCAAATGACAAAAGTTGGAATTTCAGGATAAATACAAAGGTTTTTCTCGAAAACACAATGCAAATAATTAATAACTTTAGGGTTCAAGTGTAGAGTATAGGTAGGGTATGGGTCTAGAATATTAAGGCCCAGACCCGAACCCTAAGAAGTTAACTTGGATCCGAACCCTTAGGTCCAGAAAAAATTGGACCTAGACCTTAAAATTAGAGTCGGATCCAATAGGCTCCAGTTAGGGTCCTGGACCCATGTCCATCCCTAGTCACCAATCGCAGCTGTTTTAAGTTCCCAAACTCGGGATAATCTCGTCGGGTAGTTGGGCTTTTCAGGTGTAAGCCTAATTCAGGATACAAAATACATTTCGGGCCTAAAAATCATGCCCAAAGCCCTATTTTAGGTTGGACTAGATTTGAATATCTAAATTATGTTGTAATGGCAAATACTTCCTGCTTTTTTTTTTCTTTACAACATTGTTCATTTTAGAAAGTTGCATATTAATTGCAACACTGATATTTATGGCAAAATAAGGCTATTTATCTCTCTCCTAGCATAGAGGGATCCCTAAGCAAATCCCTCTATGTTTCTCTTTTCTCTTATATTCTTGTGTCATGCTCCAATTTTGCAAACAAAAGAAAAAAAATGGAGCAAGTAGTTTTTTTTATGAAAAACGGAAGGAGGAAGTAGTTTTTTTTTTTTTGAAAGAGAAATTAAATTTCATTAATTGAAGGCTAAACGACATCTACAATAGGTATTAAAGAAAAACGAGATACAATTAAACAAGACTAAACCAAATTTGTCTTCGAAGAAACTACAATGAACCAGATCGAGCAATACAAATAAGCTTTCTTGTATTTGCTGAATCAAGCAGCTATTGATGAGGAAGTCTATCATTCTGATATTGTTTGGGAAGAACATTCTTGATCGAGTCAGGTTGACTGCATCTGAGATTCCAATACCTTCATGTCGAGTCTCGAACTTCAACCAATGAGAATAATTTCTCATACCTAAAAACGAAAGAACCATACTCACAACTCCCATAGGGGAGAAGAAGATTTCCAAAACAGAAACTAAAAACCCCATAGCAGGGTTTGAGAAATTCTCATAAAGAAAGACTAATTTATTAAACAAAACAAGAAAATGAACTAAAAAGCGAAAATAAAAGGGAAAAGGGAACTGCAATGGATGAAATCATCCATGGTACCCTAATGAAGAAGGGGTAGGGGAGGCTAGGATTTGAGAGAGAGAAAACGAGAGAGGAAGCGGCTTTTACAAACTTAGATAAATAATCTCCTTAGGAGGAAGTAGTTTGTTATCAAACAAAAGAGAGAAATGGGTGGACACCACATAAATGCGATGACCAAAACCTAAGCCTGGACCAATAGTAGTGGTTGTGCGGTGTGCCTAGGACCATTTCAAGCATAGTTAGAACCTTTATGGGCCAACTAGTTTAAGCTCACCTATTAGGGCGAGCACAAGAAGTAGAAACCCAGCAAAAGCAAAGAGGCCCAACTATTTTATACCCTACGAACAACCCCATCAGAAAAAGAAGCAACAATCGTGGCCCATAAACCTTAGCCCAAGAACAAATGGGACCTTATTCATCCTTTCTATAGAACCATGTCTCGTTTATATTGAGAGATGATAAACATCTCAAGTCTCTTCCTTTAAATATTAGTGTCTTGGTCGGAAACGAGTTAGGCCAGTATTTTTTGAACTTATTTTGATCGAACCGAACTAAACTTATCTTATTTTTCTTTGAACCGAACTTATTTTTACCGAATCGAACTTATTTTGGGTGACTATATTTGAATCGACTATGCGCTAAATAATAAATAATAAATAATAAATAATAAATAATAAATAATAAATAATAAATAATAAATAATAAATAATAAATAATAAATAATAAATAATAAATAATAAATAATAAATAATAAATAATAAATAATAAATAATAAATAATAAATAATAATAATAATAATAATAATAATAATAATAACAATAATAATAATAATAATAATAATAATAATAATAAATAAATAAATAAATAATGAAAATCAACAAAATTCATCGTTATTATAATTATAATATTAATAATAATAACAATATTAATAGTAATATTGAAAATGAAAATAATAATTATAACACTAGACAAGACTGAACTGAACTGAACTTATTTTTGCTGAACTGAACTTATTTTTGCTGAACTGAACTTATTTTTACTTATTTTTGCTGAACTGAACTTATTTTTGCTGAACCGAACTTATTTTTACCGAACCGGGCGAAAATAAGTCCAAAAGAACAGGGCCTTAATGGCAGGCTTGGTACCTCGAGAACTTGTGAATGTTGGGAAGTTTGGCTTATGTTGGTTAAACTTGGAAGTCAGTTAACTTCATTTGTTGTTGTTCCATATTGGTAGTACACAAAGTTGTACCTCAATATATTTAGAGGAATGTTCCATAATATGTTAAACCTATTATGGAAAAGATAATGGACAACCTCCTACGTGCCGCGGTATGTTATAGCACGCGCGCTGGCCGGGCGGCCGGCTCGACACATGTGTGTGGCTATTATTTTTGGGCTCCACTTGGTTTAGTATTTTGTCCGTTTTAATTACCATAGTTGTTACAATTTTTGTAACATTTTATTAATTCCCATAATTTGCTGCATTACTTCTTTGGTTGTTGGAGATCATTACATTAATCCAATAATTACATTTGCCTATTTTTCTTCTATACAATCTCTGACCTTATGCACAAAAATACACATAACACAGCATCTTCGTCCTTCTGCTCACCAAAAACTACCTTCTCCAAAATTCGTTCCTTTTTAGTACAGTTCTCACTCCATCTTTCGGAGTGCGTCGATTTGTGGAGGAGACGTTAAACCTGTATTCGGTGCCTGCTATCCAATCGCACCTGTTGTGGAGGTCTATCAACTTAGGGCAGTGATTGTATCACGACGTCTCAATTCTCAGATTAGTTGTTTTGGTTTTCATTTCTAGTTGAGTGCGTCTTAAGTGTTACATGTTATACCATAATTTATTGCGTCATAAAACCTCAGACGTACATAATGGCATAGACTCCAACAAAAATGATATGGACTATACAAATAATGACATGAATTTGATGTCATTTTGCTATTTATTTCATATCATTTGAGTTTTTTTTTTACATAAAAAACGGTGATTTTTGTGTTGTTACACCAAGAATTTGTGCTACTAGTTCCAACAGTATCTGATAAGTTACTTGTCAATTATCGTATATTTTGCATATTAATATCCAAACTTGACATGGAGGCTTGTCTTTTAGTCTTTTTCTTTTTTTCTTCTTTTGAAATCTAAAAACTTGCAAGGGATTCATTGATATGTTTTCTTGACATAGAGTTAATTGTTCCGGTGGTACCTCCTAGCTTGTAGTAGTGACTTTTAATTAGTTTTCTTATAAGTAAAGAGTATCATTGAAATGTTGGCTTACTTGTAAGAAGTAAGAGATCTATCTTTTCTTTGCTAGGTTAGGGAGTTTGAATCTTGTTGAAAAAAATCATTTGTTTTTTTAAATGCAGGGGATGACATGCGTTTGAAAATTGAGATCCCATGAACAAAGTCAACAAACTATATGTGAGTGTAAGTGTTGTCTCATATTAAACACAATAATGAGAGAAATAAACAGCTTTACTATGAGTTACTTCTTGTAATGTCAATTATATGCCGTGGTAGATGGACACTATTGTCGACAATTTTTTTTAGTTATAAGTATATAGTACCTCCGTTTCACAATACATGCATCATTTTCCTCTTTTGGATGTTTCACAATACATACATGCACCATTTCTTCTTTTGGATGTTTCACAATATAATCCCTCCTTTAAAACATAATCACCTGGGTTTGAAATGCAATCACAACCCTCTCTTTTCTCACCCTTGATGTAAGATCGATGCCTTGAATCTGGTGAAAGTGCGGCAGAAATGGAGGAGCCGCGTGCTCGCCCGGTCAACCGGGCAAGTCTCGCCCGACCGTGCAAGGTCGCTCGCCCAGGCGGCTTGGCCTAGGAGACCGGGCGAGTGACCGGGCAAAAGACCGTCAGAATTGCTTATGCGCCCGACCGGGCGGTTTGGCCCGGGCGACCGGACGGATCTTGTTTTGACGCGGGATGGTGATTCCGAGTCAGGTTATATAAATAGTCTTAACCTAAATCGTTAATTCGACGATTTAGTTCATAATCACATCTGTAATTCTGGTTTTCCTCAAGATCAATAAATCAGTTTTCTCTCTGCCCGTGGACGTAGCCAATACTCCGTTCGTAAACCACGTTAAATCTGTGTGCGTTTTTCTTTGTTTTACATTCAATTATTTATTCTTTCTCACATCCGTTATAACAAATTGGTATCAAGAGCTTTGTGTTCGATCTGGGTGAGAAAGATGTCTGGGATGAATGTGAAAATTGATAAATTCACAGGGAGAAACAGTTTCAGTTTGTGGCAAATCAAGATGCGGGCTTTACTAAAGCAACAAGGGTTGTGGGCACCGTTGGCAAAGAAGTCAACAGATTCAGTCACCGCTGAGATGGATGTTCAGGAGGAGAAGGCACATTCAACGATTATGTTGTGTCTTGCTGACGACATAATCACTGAAGTCTCGGAGGAGGAAACCACCGCTGGTCTGTGGTTGAAATTAGAGAGTCTATACATGACGAAATTTCTAACCAACAAGTTGCTCTTGAAGCAACGTCTGTTCAGCCTGCGTATGCAGGAAGGTACGTCTCTTAGGGACCATCTTGAAAAATTGAATACTATCTTACTAGATCTTCGTAATATTGATGTTAAAGTAGATGATGAGGATGCTGCTTTAATTCTGTTAGTATCTTTGCCTTTATCGTATGAGAATTTTGTAGATTTTTTTATTGTTGGGAAAGATAGTCTGTCACTAGAAGAAGTAAGATCTTCTCTTCATACTAGAGAGGTTCGTCATCGGGCATACGGTAGTGCTTGGTACGAGATAATCGGAGCCTCGGGTTAGTGACCAGTAGTAGTAAGGGACATGGGAATTTTGGGAAAAAGAATTTCAGGAAATCCGAAAATTCAAAGGGGGTCCTAAACCTAATGATATCTGTAATTACTATAAGGAGAAGGGACATTGGAAAAAGGAATGTCCTAAAAAGAAGCATCAGGAAAATAAATCCGGGTCTTATTCTGCCGCTGTTGCAGCAGATTATTCGAATTCTGAGGATGATTTTGCTTTAGTTGCTAATGAACAAACACATTGCAGTGATGTGTGGGTTTTAGATTCTGGAGCTTCGTATCATATGAGTCCTCATAGGGAGTGGTTCACTACTTATGAGCAGGTAGATGGGGGTAATATTTCAATGGCTAACGGTGCGATGCACCAAAAGAGTTGGAATTGGCTCTATCAAGATCCGGACACATGATGGTACATTTTGCACATTGAATAATGTTAGGCATGTTCCACAGATGACCAAGAATCTGATTTCACTTAGTCTGTTAGACAGTAAGGGGTTCAGTTTCAGAGGTGGGGGTGGAGTTGTTTATGTCTGTAAGGGTTCAAAGGATGTGTAGAAGGGTCAAGTGTGGCATTTTGTATGTTTTGCAAGGTTCTACTCTCTCAGGTTCAACTGTTATTGCTTCATCTGAAATTCAAAAGGAGGATATGACCAAGCTATGGCACATGAGACTTGAGCATATGAGTGAGAGAGGAATGCAAATCCTCTCCAAAGCAGATCTTCTCGGTGGCCATAAGGTCACAAATCTTGAGTTTTGTGAGCATTGTGTTTTTGGGAAACTACATCGTTGCAAGTTTCCTAAGGGCATTCACAGAATAAAAGGTACTACGGATTATATCCACTCTGATTGTTGGGGTCCTTCACGTGTGGAATCTTTGGGAGGTCACAGGTATTTTGTATCTTTCATTGATGATTTTTCAAGAATGACTTGGTTGATTATTATGAAGTCAAAAGGTGAAGCTTTCAAGAATTTTAAGCAGTGGAAGGCATTGGTGGAAAATCAAACTGGGAAGAAGATCAAAAGGCTACGAACTGATAATGGTCTGGAATTTTATTTGTCTGAGTTTGATGAGTTTTGTAAGAATGAAGGGATTGCTAGGCATCATACTGTCAGGGATACACCATAGCAGAATGGTGTAGCTGAACGAATGAATCAGACACTTCTGGAGAGAGCTCGGTGCATGCTCTCTAATGATGGGATGACTAGGAGGTTTTGGGGAGAAGTCGTTAGTACAACATGTTATATGATCAACCGTGGACCTCACTCTGGAATCAATCTCAAAACACCATATGAGATGTGGTCAGGTAAACCTACAGATTACTCTAATATGCGAGCTTTTGGTTGTAGTGTTTATTATCATGTAAATGAGGGTAAATTGGAGCCAAGAGCCAAAAAGGGAGTGTTTGTAGGGTATGGGGATGGGGGTGAAAGGTTATAGAATTTAGTAGGGGTGTTCATTTCGGATATCCGAAAATTTCGGATCGGGAAAAATGCGATCCGAATCCGATCCGAAAAATTTCGGATCGGATCATCGGATATCCGAAAACTAAAAAAATTGAAATTTTCAAAGGAAAAGTTCATAAAATAAGTTTCGGATCGGATCATCGGATATTTCGGATATCCGGTCTTGAAAGCGGGTATTTCGGATCGGATATCCGAAAAAATCCAACAAATTTTCATGTCTCGGATATTTTCGGATACCCGAAAATGAAAAATTCCGATCCGTACCCGATCTGAAAATTTTCGGATATCCTATCCGAAATATCCGAAAACTAAAAAAGCGGATCGGATATCCGAAAAATAGGATCGGATCGACCGGATCACGGATCGGATCAACCGGATCGGATAATTATGAACACCCCTAGAATTTAGTCCCCGTCTGAGGGTAGGGTTATACTGAGTAGAAATGTTGTCTTTGATGAAAATTCTATGTTTAATCCTACTGTGAAGTCCATTGTTGGATGAGATATTGTTAGTGTTGAGATGCAGGTGGAGCAGCAAGTCACTTATGATGAGAGTGATGAAACACATGAAGATAATTAACACACTAATTCTGAAGCACCACAATCTTCAATGCCAAGTGAAGAGGCGCCTAGCGTTGCTCGGGAACGTCCTATAAGGACGAATTTTGGAAAACCCCCAAATAGATATGGTTTTGAAGATTTAGTGGCTTATGTACTGCAGGTTGCTGAGGAGGTGGATGTTTATGAGCCATCTACCTATAGGGAGGCAGTTACATGTACGGAGTCTAACCATTGGCTTGCTGCAATGGGAGATGAGATGGAGTCACTTCATAAGACTGAGACTTGGGAGCTTGTGCCTAAGCCTCCAGGGAGAAAAATTGTTACTTGTAAATGGGTTAAGAATAAGGCTCGACTCATAGAAAAAAAACGCGGTCGCGGTCGCGTTCGCGGTAACGGTCGCGTTTTCGCGGAAACGGCTCGTAACGGTGAAATAGAACGTTTCGCGGCCGGCGCGGTGTGAACTTTTTCAAAAATTTCACATGGATGTCCATTTAAGCTTGTTTTTTCCTTTTACTTATTTTTTACACTACAGTATGTCCAAAACTATTATTATTATTATTATTATTATTATTATTATTATTATTATTATTATTATTATTATTATTATTATTATTATTATTATTATTATTATTATTATTATTATTATTATTATTATTATTATTATTATTATTATTATTATTAAGTATTGGAGGTCATTTAGGAACATTCTACATTAGAATAACTCAATTTAGAAAAAGAGCAATTAAAAATAGGCCACACAAAAAACAATCAGCAAGAAAAAGGAAAAAGAAGAGTGATTTAGAAATAGGTGTTACGTTTTCCAAAAGAAAAAAAGAAAAAAGAAATAGGCAGTTTACGTTTTCCAAAAGAAAAAAAGAAAAAAGAAATAGGCAGTTACGCTTTCCAAAAGAAAAAAAAAAGAAAAAAGAAATAGGCAGTCACGTGACATGACTTTATGTGGCTTCAAAATTCCTGGTCAAGTTGTACTTGACATAGATTAAAAATAAAAGAAAATAAAAGAAAGAGAGAGAGAAGAATGAAGATCGACATTACGTTAGACGGTTAGAGAAGATTGACAAGAGCAAGAAGCTAACCTGAGTAACTGCCGCCGACTATGGAAGCGACGCCGCCAAGAGCAGTCGGAAGTATTTCGCCGGCATTCTTAGCCATGACCGGCGAGAAGCGGCCGTCTATTGCCTCCCTCACTCAGATTAGGGTTTCAATTTAGGGTTCAATTCGAAACAATTTCTTGAAATTAACTGAGGGGTTTTGCTCGAATTGGAGTTCTAAAGCCTAGGTAAGATTTAAAATTGACTTTTAATTCAGATCTAATTGATTTTTGGATTATATTTTTCTACTGGCTGTTTCTTCTCCTTTTCTATGCGGCCGTTTTACTTTGTCATCTTCTTCTTCCCTAGACCCCATCTGAAAATAACGGCCGTTATAGTCGGTGTAACGGGTCTCGAACGGCGTTACACCGTTCCGTAACGGCGTTACGCCGCGATTCTTGTGAATTAAAAAAAACCGTTCCGTAACGGGATATAACGGAACGCCATCTCACAAACCCGTTACAAAGCGGCCGTTCCGTTACGGAACGGCCGAGTTTTTCTTCCATGGCTCGACTAGTTGCAAGAGGGTTCACACAAAGGGAGGGAGTAGACTACAATGAAATCTTTTCACCTGTAGTCAGGCATACTTCTATCAGGGTGTTACTAGCAATAGTGGCACATCAGGATTTTGAGCTTGAGCAACTGGATATAAAAACAACTTTTCTACATGGAGAGTTGGAAGAGGACATACATGGCTCAGCCAGATGGCTTTCAGGTTTCGGGGAAAGAAAATTCTGTTTGCAAGTTGAAGAAGTCCTTATATGGGCTAAAGTAGTCTCCAAGGCAGTGGTACAAGAGGTTTGATAGCTATATGATGGAGCTAGGCTACAACAGGAGTTCATATGATTGTTGTGTGTATCACAACAAGCTGACAGATGGATCTTTCATCTACTTAGTGCTGTATGTAGTTGATATGTTGATAGTTGCTAGGAACAAGTCGGATGTTCAGTAGTTGAAGGAGCTTCTCAGTGCTGAATTTGAAATGAAGGATTTGGGTGTAGCTCGGAAGATTTTGGGTATGGAGATTTATAGGGAGAGGGCTCAGAAGAAGCTTTTCTTGTCACATAGAGGCTACATTGAGAAGATATTGTTAAGGTTTGGCATGTCAACAACAAAACCTATATTTACTCCAAGTGCTTCCAATAGTCATCTGTCCGTTGCTTTTGCACCTAAGTCTGCTGAGGAGAAGGAGTACATGAGTCGGGTTCCTTATGCTAGTGCAGTAGGGAGCTTGATGTATGCCATGGTTTGCACTAGGCCGGATCTTACACATGCAGTTAGTGTTGTTAGTAGGTTCATGGGTGATCCTGGTAAGAAGCATTGGCAGGCAGTCATGAGGATCTTTCGGTATCTTAGAGGTACGTCAGATATTGGTCTTATCTATGGAGGTGATGTGACATGTTTAGTTACTGGATTCTCTGATTCTGATTATGCTGGGGATGTAGATGGTAGGAGATATATGACTGGTTATGTGTTCACTCTTGGTGGTTCTATTGTGAGTTGGAAAGCTACTTTGCAGCCTACAGTGACTTTGTCTACTACTGAAGTAGAGTATATGGCCTTAACAGAAGCAGGTAAGGATGAAATCTGGTTAAAGGGGCTAGTCAGTGATTTGGGTCTACATCATGATCAGGCGATAATGTATTGTGACAGCTTGAGTGCGATATGCTTGGCCAAGGATCAAGTTCATCATGAGAGGACTAAACACATAGATGTCAGGTATCATTTTCTGAGAAGTGAGACAAGGGTTAAGGTGAAGAAGGTAGGTACAACTGATAATCCTGCCGATATCACTAGTACAGAATAGACGATTTGCGTCGGATGCGAGGTGCCCATTTGCGTCGGACATGGGTCCGACGACACAGGCCTCGACGCAGATCAGGATACAGAATCTGCGTCGGACAACGACGCGACGCAGTTGATTAGCTATCTGCGTCGGACCCTGCCTACCATGCGACGCAGATGACTCCTCGCCCCTCTCACAGCAGCAAAAGACTCATTTGCGTCACATAAAGAATAAAGTGCGACGCAGATGGCCAAGCCAGCAGCCCAGCCTCACTCATGTGCGTCGCACATAGCATTACATGCGACACAAATGAACTTCATCTGCGTCGCATGTAGTGCTATGTGCGACGCACATGAAGTTTTTTTTGTACTGCCGAAGCTTATCAACCCATGATTTTCACTCTTTTGTTTTATTAAATCTGAAAAAGAAAAAAAGAACAAATCCAATAACCACAATTTACACCAGGAAAATCGAGAAAGAAAAGATAAAAAAGGAACTTAATTTCATTAAAAAAAATGTAATTTACACATATGGCTCGAAGCAAGTTCGAAACTTACGATTTTACCAGATCTAAAAAAAAATGAAAGTAACTTACAACACTAGAAACTTCCTAAAAAATGAAAACTAAACCTAAATTCTGAAACCTTACTTGAAAATCTCATTCTTCAACTTTGCACTGCTGTAGACTTCTTGAAAATCTGATACAAATTTCCTTGAAATTTGAAGGGAAGAATCCGAGTGTTACCGAGAGGATGTTGGAGCTTGAAAGAACTCTTCGACATGATGATCAAATTCAAAAAACTTAACCAACTACAATTTCTGTCAAAAAATCAAAGACAAAAATCGACGAAATAGGGTTTTCAAACGATGCTGAAAATTCTACCAAAATCAAAATTAACAAAAAGAGGGAAGAGAAATAGAATTAAAGTCGAAGATCTTACCGAAATTAATCAAGGAGATCGGAAACAATCGAAAGAATTAGAGATTTTGGGGAAAGAGAGAGGAATTGATTTGCTGATAGTTTTAGGAGAGAGAAAATGATGAAAGTGGAGTCCCACTAATCCAGAGTTTGCGTAGAAGCAGTTAGTCGCCCTTCACCTTGTTAGAGATGCTGCAAATCTAACTGTTGGTGTGCATCCGAAAATGGGAGTTTGACGAGAGAAGAATAGAGAGGGGGAGAGAGAGGAGGAAGGAGAGAGAAGGAAGGAGAGAGTGACGGCTGGGTTAGTGAGTTTGAGAAATTGGTAGGGTTTGAGATTTTATTTTGAAAGGGGAAGCGAATTTGCGTCACACGGAGATTAAGGTCCGACGCGGATAGTGTCCTAAATAAGGCCCAAATGCAATTTCGCGCACAATAATAAGAAACCCATTTGCGTCGGACGGGCTTAAAGATCCAACGCAAATCATGGGATCCAGCCATGTGCGTCGCGCTATAGCTGTGTTTGACGCAAATCATGTTCGTCATCTGCGTCACGTTCTCAACCCCGTTCGACGCAAATGACCCTACCACCCATCTGCTGTCATTTTGTGCGTCGCACGTTCTCTAATGTGCGACACAAATAGGCTATTTGCGTCAGTGCTTCTAGCGTGCGACGCACAGAGACTGACACAAATTTGCATTTTTCTACTAGTGTATGTTCACCAAGCCGGTTCCGCAGAGTAAGTTTCAACATTATTTGGACTTGCTCAATGTTCATGGTTGTTAGTTGCCCTTTGGGGCAAGTCTGGGGTCCTTAGGGGCTAATCTGGTGTCCTTAAGGGACAAATATGGTCTGGTTGTCTTTCGGGGCAAATCTGGTTGCAGGGAGAATCTGGGCATTGTGTTCAATGCATCTGTTATCTGTTTTTCTGGTTCGTTGTGAGAGGATTCAAGTCAAGGTGGAGATTTGTAAGATCGATGCCTTGAATCTGGTGAAAGTGCGGCAAAAATGGAGGAGACGAGTGCTCGCCCGGTCGACCGGGAAAGTCTCGCCTGACCGGACAGGCTCGCCCGCCCAGGCGGCTTGGCCCGGTAGATCGGGCGAGTAATTGGGCAAAAGACTGTCAGAATTGCTTGCGCACCCGACCCAGCGCCTTAGACCGGGCGACCGAGCGGATCTTGTTTTGACGCGGGATGGCGATTCCGAGTCGGGTTATATAAATAGTCTTAACCTAAATCGTTAATTCGAAGATTTAGTTCATAATCACATCTGTAATTCTGGTTTTCCTCAAGATCAATAAATCAGTTCTCTCTCTGCCTGTGGACGTAGCCAACACTCCGTTGGTGAACCACGTTAAATCTGTGTGCGTTTTTCTTTGTTTTGCATTCAATTATTTGTTATCTCTCACATCCGTTATAACACTTGATTTGTGTGCCATACAGAAATAGTACATGTATTTTAAGACAGAGATAATATAAATTCTAGTCAATGTAATCATGAAAGATTAAAAGAATCATTCAACAATGGATAACAAGGATTACAATAAATTGAAAATTTCTTCACAAAAGGGTCGTGAGAATAAAAGACATGAAACGTTTTACATTAGTTCTATAACAAAGGAATCCAAAGGATGGACACAAATACACAATGACATAAACCATAAGAGCATGTACAATGGCTTGGTTTTTGCTTGGTCTAGGAAATAGTAAAACTAGCTTAGGTTGGTTTTACTATTGGGGCAATTGGCCCTTGGAGTTGGTTGGTCTAGACTTCCAGACCAACTTCACCTCGGATGGCGTGCATAGGACGAATAGTCATTTGCCGCGTGGCAAAAGAACTGGGCGAAATTTCTTTTTTTAAAAAAAAAAACCAGTTAAACGCTGAGCAAAAAGAGAAAAGGGAGAAAGAAAGTGCTGAATGTCAGAAACCTTGCACACGCGTCAGTCAATAACAGGCCCAACTTACTGTTTGCAAACCACACTCTGCCAAGTGTCCCAGGTGAGTAGAATTTGTGGGTTTCTTGCTGAGTTAGTTTTTCTAACGTTACAAAATTTGTAACGGTAATAAAAAAAAACTGCTAATAATTAAAAAATAATAATTACACTAATAGTTATAAAATAATTTTATCTATAAATTGAGCCCAAATTTCATATATTTTACCACACTCCTTCCCAACCTATTTTTTCCTTCTAATTACTCTTTCCTACCTAATACTACTAATTCTTATACTAAGCCAATATTATGGATTCAAATAATCCTAATTACTCATATCTGTGTTTTTTAAATTATCTATCTTATATAATATGTTCACTGTTTTTTAATTATAATGTCGAGTGAACGTAATTTAATTTAACGTAAGCTAATTACCTTTTGTTATTAAAATGCATAAATAATATGTTATGTCACTAATTAAAATATGAATACAAATCATCTATTTCATATAAAATTAAACAATGGGTAGGAGAGAGTATATGGTTGGGTTTAGTAAAAGTAGGAGAGAGAAATAGAAAACCAAGTAAGACTAGCCCACCATTGTGAGAAAAAAAAGATGAGTTGGTGGGAGTTTAGTGGGATATGAGGTGTAAGAAGGAGGAAAGGAGAGAGAATCACAAAAACTCAATGACCAACAAAGACCAACCAACCCATTGGTGATGCTCTAACAAGTAAAGAAGCAGAATGTGTAGCAGACAAAGTCAGAAGTAGCCGTAGGGAACACTGAAATCAAGGGCAGTGGGGGCTTCACTTGCTAGCCTATTGACATTGTCATGTTAGGGCGAGTCAGAGACACTGTATTCTACAGTCAGCAATCAACGCAGGATTCTTCATTATCAGGTTCATACAAAAAGTTCACATATTACTGATATCTAAAATTACCACGATTGGTAAGAGAGAGAGAGCAAAAGATACATTGTCCCAATTATTTTACTTTTTATTGGGTCAGAAGAGATTCTAATCTATGGTACACATAATTAAACTTTTTCTCGGCTTACCCATAGGCCATATTACTTCTATGATTTTATCATACATTCATATATACTCTCTGTCTTTTAATAGATTGTCCATTTCTCTAATGCACGTTTTGTATCATTAATATCTTTAATTATATATTAGTAAAAATTATAAAAATTTGATTTTTAAAATGTCTGTATGAGACGAATCCAAATAAGGCGCATGTGGTATGTTTTATCTTATATATTGGAAATTGTTTTTGAGGACTTTCTTTACCTATGAATAGTGCCCAAATTAGAAATGGGCAATTTATTAAGAGACGGAGGGAGTATTACAAGTTCACAACTCTGTGAATATGATATATTTTATGTTGTTTTCATGCTCATTACTCATTTGAATGAATTTAAATAAACAATTCATATATTGAAGAGTTCTAGCTCCAAATGAGAAAATAATATTTTTGAAAATTATTATCCATATGATATACCCGGGTATCTAATAAATATGCATTAGGACATATAGCTCATATTGGCTTGTCACTTGAGCTTTTGGCAACGTTTTGATTGACTCTAAAATCACTAATCTGTTTTTCATGAAATGAAAAACCTAAGTGGTTTTTCTCACTGTTTTGTTCGAAAGTTCATATTTTTGTAATATAAATAACTACCAATTACATTTAGGACATCACTAATCTTTGTAAGACTACAAGTCTATAATATATTGGGTAACTAAAGCCATCAATATAAACAATGTTACCAATTGATTGAATAAGAAAATAAAATTACCCGATAATATAATATTTAACAAAACTATCATAACATACTTTTACTTTTTGTTGAAGTCATCTAATTTAATTGATAAACTCTTGTGGAATGATACTCAAGGTCGAGCATCAAAACTAATATATATTTCTAACTCTTTATGCATGAATATAGAATTTAAAACTTGTCCTTTTTATTATTTAATCCTAATCCAATGTACAACTACTATTTGTTAATTTACAATAGACAATATGCATACATATGTGTACACACAACAAATTCTCATTCTTGAGTACTCCCTCTAATTTTTATTAGTTTACCCATTTCTTTAGGGCCATTTGTTGAGGTACTAGTTTGAACCTTAATATCTCTAATTATCAATAAGTAAAAATTACAAAAAGTTGATATTTGGATAATACACATTGAGACCAATCTAACAAGATCTCACCTGACTATATTTTTCCTTAAATACAAATCATAATAGATCAATAGTCAAAGTCATGTATGTGAATAGTATCAAAAGTAAAAATGGGTAAACTAATAAAAATCGGAGGGAGTACAAGTCTAATCCTGGTGTGTGCTTTGAGACATGAGCGAGGTTTGTTTCTCATTTTAATGTTGTGGTGAAATTTGTGGATGAAATTAAAAAAGAAAAGTTGGCAAAACAAGAGCTTATTGACTTGTAACTCCATCAAGACATCATTACTAATCTTCTAAATGTATTAACAATAATCTCATTATTATAACCTATAATTAATACATTAATTTCGTTTATACATTATCATTAACTCCATTCAAATAATCACTAATCAACATTACACCATATACGCTACACTATTACGTATATCATGCATAAATTTTTGAATTTACAAAATTTTCGATATCATACATTGGAATTTGGAACTTGGAAGGATTAAAGGAAGCGACAAAAGGATCCAACTTCCCACTAAAATTTGGTGTGTGATGGTGTGGGTGAGAGCTGGTGGAGCTTCGTTTGTACCATAATCACATGGGTTTGGTGTCCTAGAGATTCTCCAAATTTCAAATTGCTAAATTATTAGTATGCAATTTCATTTTGTGATTATGGTAAGTACGTAAATGATTATACAAATGTTTAGGTACCAGTATAATCATTTTGGTGAAACGTGACACCAACTAATTACATATTAACTACTTGACCAATACCAAGGATGTCTTGGCCTAGTGGTTAAGATTGTACTCTTAACTCCTAGATTTATTTTAGTACTACCCAACTACAGAGAATAGATAGCATTAGAAATTGTGTTATATTCATAAAATCAACATTTTTATTTAGTTGAAAACATATTTCTTGACAAATTAGACAAGGTTAGCTGTATGTGAAATGAATGATCCTTAAGTGAAGCCTAGTACCTTAACCACTAATACCTCCAACAATTTATTAGTAAAAATCATAAAAAGTTAATGTTAGATTTAATCCATACTAAAGACTTCATACTAAATTAATTGATATAGAATAATTACGAAAGCGTAACTTGATCCTTTAGGAGATGAGTGGTATACACGTACAATTATACATGTAACTAAGTAAGCCCACATGATTATTTTCCAACAATTGTTATTTAGTAAATATACATTAATTGAGTGATCCCAACAAAATCTTACATAACCTATATATTTTCTTTTATATTCGTCAATTTTTTTAAAAACAAAGTTAATATATATATATATGAATTTTATAAAAGTTAAAATGATGCAATATGAGAAAAGCAGATGAACAATTTTATATAGGAAACATGCACATTGACTATCCATTACTAAAATAATACTCATTGAATATATTAGCTTCTCTATTTTTCACTCTTATCATAAACTGTATACAATCCCACCTAGCAAATTAATAGGGATGGAACAGCTAGCAAATAAATAGGGATGGAAGGAGTAGACGATGATTATGATTTTACTTACCTAAAAAAGAGAAGCAGGAAGAGGGTATAGGAAAGTAATTAATATCGATAACAGTTGCAGTTTTTTGTTGTGACTTGTGAGCAATGTACATATAGTTGAACAAATTATGGGTTCCATTCTAGCTCTTGCGGTAACTTCTGATCTAGTCGTCTTTATTGCATGCATGATGCATATGAATTGTGGTTAATTGGCCATACGAGAGAGGTAGCACTATTCATTTTCATAGTCAAATTTCTGTTGGTACGGTTGCCAACAATAAGGAAACGTTGGGACGACAGGCCGGAATTAAAACTAAGTGACCCAATTTGGGCCCTTGTATAGTTTTATAGGTAGTGATCGTATAGACTATAGAATTGACTTATTACATGTCAGTTTGGGGTATGTTTATAATTATGTTATGTGTTGTTTATTAGAAGTTAGCAATTCAGTTTACTTAATTATAAGTGATGTGACAGATTTATTGTGACTGAAATATTTAGGGTCCATTCGGGATCACTGATAGTTTTCACTTTTTGGTTTTATGAATGTAAAAATCATATGATAAAGGTATAATGAACTTAAAATTAGTCATACTTATACTAACTATGACAATTTTGAAAACTGATAATAAAAAAATTGAAAACTACATTTTATGGTTTTCATATTTTTGCTTTTAGTTTTTGTAGAAACTGAAAACTGAAAACAAAAAATGATAATGATAGGTCTTTAGGGGGCGTTTGGTTGTAAAGGGGTAAAGGGAATGGAATCAAGAAAGGGGTAGATAGGGAAAGGAAACCAAAACCCTTAGATTTAATGTGTTGTTTGGTTAGTACATTGTCTTTCCACTTTCTTCTTCTTCCACCATAACACCACCATATCCCCCTCTCTTGATATCCCCCCGCCACCTCTCCCACACCCCGGTGCCGCCGCCGCCCCTCCCCACCCAGGTTCCGCCGCCGCCTCCCTCCCCTTTGTCGCGACGTCTCCATCCCCTCCCCTTGCCGCCGCGACGTCTCCATCCCCTTGTTGCTGCAACCCCGTCAATTCCACCTTAGCCCCTTGCCGTCGCGACGTTTCCCCTCCCCCTTGCCGCTGCGACGTTTCCCCTCCCCCTTGCCGTCGCATCCTCCCCCTCCTCTTCTAGTCGTCGCATCTTTTCTCTCCCCTCCCTTTCTCTCGATTCTTCCATTTTTTCTAGGGTTTGTGGGTGGGTGGTGGGTGGTTGTGGTGGTTTGGGTTGTGGGTGGTTTTCACGTGGGTGAGTAACTTGGTTGGGCGGCGGTTGGGCGGTTCCGGTGCCGGTTGGGTGGCTTCGTTGGGCGTTGGTTGGGTGGCTTGTTTGGGCGGCGTTTGGGCGGTTCCGGTGCCGGTTGGGTGGCTTGGTTGGGCGGCGGTTGGGCAGTTCTGGTGGTAATAGTGGTTGGGTTAGGTGGTTAGGTGATCAGGTGGTCAAGTAGTGGTGGTGGTTGGGTGGTCAAAGATATGGTCAATGATGAATCAAGAAAGGGTAAGTGAAACCTTGGGGGGGTGGGGGGAATGAGAGTAGAGGACTTTGGGGGTAAGGGGTGGGTAAAGGGAATCATTAAATTGAGCAAACAAACAACAAGTAAGGGAATCAAGTAAGTTGATTCCCTTACCCTTTCCAGAATACCCCTAACCAAACGCCCCCTTAGTTATGTTTTATTAAGTATTACGATATGATTATGTTTGATTGTAAGTTAACGAGATACCTAGTAGCAATTAATTTAGTTCAAAATTTCAATACATCATTATGTTGTTATACAAAAAAAAAAGAATTAAAAAGCTCATTTGACATTATTATTCTCCTTTGACATATTATTTTTTATATGTTGTATATGCATATGACTTCTAGATCTTATAGCAAATGCATCACATAGTACTTCCGATTATTCGAATGATACTCATAATTTCCTTAGTTATGGATTTATATAAAGACTACGTCCTTGTTGGTGCAAAATCAGTTCATTGACCTTGTAAACAAGTCAATGCACATCCAATAGTTTGATACTAAAAGGCTTGGGAGACTTAGTCCCTGGGGGTTACTGGTTTTAATTAGATAAAACCTTGCTAACGTACTTTGTTGCAATTTAATTAATGATTAAACTACAACGCCTATTAAATTCAGGCGAAATGCAATAAATAGAGCAAACAAATAATTAATCTTTTAATTAATTAAAAGTAGAACATTCCCATACATTCCACAAACTTTAAGAAAGATTTTACAACACATAAAGAGGATAAGCCATGCTGGACAACTAAAGGGAAGACACGAAGGCTGTTACCTCCATGGTTCCTTGCTTCAATCGGAGAATTAGAGACCTCGTCGCCAGTTTATGTTCTACGTCTAAGGAACTAAACTATAACCCCAGAAGGGGGTTGGCTAGGCTAAGGCTAGGCTACGCTAAGAAAAGAAGTAATGCGATTTGATGTGTGTTTATTCGTTGTCTTTTGCTTGATGATCATTTCTCTATTTATAGAGAAACATGTTATATAACTTCCATGCTTGCTTGGAGGGAAAACATTTGAATCGTATTTGATTCAAATCTCAACCATTTTCTGGCGCTGAATAACTGTAGCCTTGCACGTCTTTCCTCACGTGGATCCGTATCATGATTGTTCTTTAATTGCCTGACCTTTTAATGTTCTTGACTTCCATCTCCTGATGGTCTTGACAATCTTTCTCTGTTGACTTTGAATTGTGTTGACTTTGTGCAATGGGCTTTATACTCTTGTTGGGCCTTCATGTTAAGACGAAATTAAACCTTTTGAGATCTAATACAATGTACCATAATAGATGCTACTGGACGTCTAAAAATGGTGGTAACAGTCCTACATTTTCTCTTCAACTGATCTTTGAAGGACTAATCATATAATTATTGATAAAAGTTTAATTAAGTTAATAAATTAAATTCGGTAATCTGTTGACTGAATCCGATTTCCAATAATGAAAATGATGTTTGAATTTACAAATCAAAAACGATTTTTGCTGATTTTACAGATTATGCATGACTTCACTAGTTGTATTTTGGATTTCACCTAGGTTGGAACAATTGGAGTGATGAAAAGATAGGTATTTCAAAATTTGTTTTGACACTTCTACTATGCTATGATTGTCGTTGCAGTGGTCTACAACATTTGGAAGTGTATGTATATCACTTTGTGGACTATGGAGTGCATAAGTACCTTGTACATGTGGGGAATGCTATATTGCTATCCACACATTATATTGTTATCAAGATAGAGGGTGCGACAAGAAGATTGGACCCAAAATTTTGTGTTGAAATGATGTTCTTGTCAATAGCTCAACAACTTCAAGAAAATTAATATATGAATTTTCTCGAGGCTTTAGAAAACTATAAAACAATGTAACAGGCGGACCTCAACTTAAAAGATTAAACGTTAATGTGAAAAATGCATACATAATGTAACTAATAACATTAACAAGCCAAGACTACTTGAAGAATCGTCTGGTTCATCAGATAATTCCATCCGAAAATCCCTTAATTTTAATGTAATTTTAGTATTGTTCATCGATCATTTAGGTTTTTAATCCTATCAATAACACTCAAATTCTCTCAACTCGCTAACTCATAAGTATGTTCTCAAATGGATAAACATTGTATTTAAAGTAGGGTGCAATTAGTTTTCTAAACCAAGTCACCGATAAAATTGTGTTTTCGGAGAAAAAACAGAACCACATCATCGTGTGACATGACCAAACAATCATGTGCGTGGCATAGTGATCTAAACAACATAAATTTGCTCTTGGTAATGGGGTACATGGCCATGTACAATGCCATTGTGGTCTGATCCTCGGCTTACGCACACTTCCAAGTTCCAACACCTCTACACGATCATGCTATGAAAATGCATATTTCCAAATCGCTCTTCTAAGCAGAACCATATCCGCAATCCCAACAAGAAAACGCTACTCCATAAAGTTAGAGAAAATGTCAATTCATCTCGAAGATGTACAAATTTTGTACATCAAGTGGCGTATTCATAAATAAAATGTCATGATATTAAGTCGTAGGGGCCAAATTTTAATTCTTGATTTTTTTTCTTATTTAAAAAATATAGAAAAAAGGAAAAACACGAGTTAATATTTAACACATACTACTTAATATTAGTAATATTTATTTACAGAAATGCCACTTAATATACAAAATTTGTACATCTCTAATTCCTCTTCAAGTTACTCTATTACTTGAACAATATTTAAGGTCGTCAAACAAGGGTCGTAAAATGATGTGAGCTTGAGGTCCGCTTATAAGTTGTAAGTTTGTAACTACACTAACCCTTTTTAGAACTACCTCGTTCCACTCCCATACTCCTAAACAAGTCTACTTGATAGGGACTAGGGAGAGAAAGATTCATAAACGCTATTAGAGCATATGCCATTTAGCTCCAATCATACACACAAACAGATCGAATATCATAAAACCAACAACAAAACAACTTGCTCACGCAATTATCTAATTTAAAAGTCAGTAAGGGGGAGGACCACTCCTATATGTTCCAGACCATGCATATAACTACAAACTCCCTAACCACAATGTGAAAGAAGGTTTGCAAAATTGTTAATTAGATCTTATCATCTATCGATTTTTCCATAATAAAATTTTATTTGATTCAATTTAATATGTCTTTGTTAGTTTTGATTTATTCTATACGTATTGTGATAGATAATATATTTAGGATATATTTTCTTCATAGTATTAGTTTATATTTTTGTATATGGTTTGGATTTATAATCCTTCTCTACTCAGGTTTTCCTAATACAGTTAGGATTGAGACTTTGTAACCCCTATATATATTGATCAATAGAAATATCTCTGATCACGGAGTTTCTCAACTGTCAATGAATTTTTTTTTAACTTTAAAAAAACACTCTCAATCATATGATCATGCATCCCACTGTTTTTTCTGATAATCCAACGGTTTGATTAACACCATTATTTATTAAACTGAACCCTTTAAGATAAAATAAAAATAAAAAACACAACCAATTATTTTTAGCAAGTGGTGGAGCTTTTAAGGCCCACGAAAGTAGCTCCAAGGGAAGGATAAAATAACAGCCCACACTTTGTTTTATTTTCTATCTTTCTTCAACAACAACCATCTTTAAGAAGCTTATGAGAAGAGTTTTTATCTTATTCTAGACAAAAAAAAAAAACAAGAAGAAGATAATAGTTTTGATTATAATGGGAGATTCATCAATATACATGTCAAAGTGTTTGATGTCTCCCTCATGTTGTATACCTAGACATGAAGAATACTCCCGCCTTCCACCACCACTTAGTGGTGGAAGAGAGAGAGATGGAAGCAGCAGTAGCAGCAACCGAAGCCGCCGCGCTCGCCGCCTTTGGAGGAAGGTTATTTGGAGATTACTTAGAGAAAGTAATAAATGTATTTATGATAATAAAATCAGAACTCCACCCTTGACATTTCAGTATGATGCTGTTAGTTATTCTCAGAACTTTGATGAAGGCTGCCATACTCAAGATTATCAATATCTTCAAAGGTTTTCTCCTGTTGTCTTTAGATGAGGGTTAGCCTTTTTTTTTTTTTTTTTTTTATAATTTATTACTTTTTTATAAGTTTTGTTTCTTTTAAATTATTGGGTAAAGTTTGAGTGTAAGAAGGTTATTATATTTGAGGGGAAGTAGGGCTGAAATATGGGACATGTATATTTTATTGAATGATTATCTATTTCAGAGACGGGCAAATTCACTGGTCTCGCATTTATTTAAGCAAAAAAAGAATTCCAAAACATCTATATATGTACATAAATGTATGTTAGAAATATCAAAAAAAAAAAAAATTAAGCTTTAGGATGGATTTTTATTTCTCGTGTTTCTTTGAGATGTAAACTTATGTCAATGGTGCCATATTTGAAGACTTTATCGATTAAGTTAGCTGACCCGCAAATCGATTTGGTTAGCTACAAGCCTACAATAATAGTACCTTCACTGTTGTAATTTTGTCAATTTGGGTAGGTTATTACATGAAGACTAATGAAATTCATGTATTGATGTATGTACATGGTGTATAGTACGTTCTCTTGTATAAGTCCGGCCGTAAAATTTAATTAGAAGCAATGTTTTAGCTTAATTACAGATACAGGGATGGAAGTCTAATTTGAGTAATCATATTTTAGACAATGGATAGTTAATCAAGAGAGGCCGCAGCATCGAACTTGTTCTTTTTTCTTTTTTTTGAAGTGAAAATTTATTCATTAATATAAAGTTATACGACATCTACAATAAAAGTCAGAAACTGAAAAATACACATCAAATTGAAAGAAACTTAATTCTAATATGGCAAAACCACAATCGTTGAGCAAAAATAACCCTTCTAAATACCCTCTTTCACATCGCTGTCTGATGCAGCCTTCTACGAGGGGGTCTAACGATGTAGTTTTGATGTAGAACTAGAGTTGATTCAACCAATTGTATGCGAAATACTGACCGCCGTTGCAATCCCGCACAAAATCCTATCAACAAATCAACCTTCAACTGGAGCCAGGGTCCAAACCCCACTAACACACAAAGAAACCAAACTAATAGACCCGCTGTGAAGGGGGTGACTACAAAAACCATAAAGGAGACTAAAGCCATCACACATACGAGACTTATTAAAAACTGCAAAAAAAACGAAAAAAGCAAGAAAATAAACTAGAAACTGCAAAAAGGAGAGAAAGAGGGGCTTACCATGGACGAAAACATCCATGGTAGCCCCTCTAGAGGGTTTTCTGTGAAAAGAGGAGAGAACTTGTTCTTTTTTCTTTTGTCTTCTAATTTTTAAATTTTCTTTTAAGAGTTGAGTAGTAGTAAATGTTAGGATATAGTTAGGAGTATATCCTACATTTATCTATCTAGAAATGTTTATCTAGATATATCTAGTAGTGTTTATTTAGAGATAATATTTCTTGGTATTATATTCAGTTTAGGATATGTTTTCCTATATTTACCTAAGTTAAGTTTTATTTCTTGGTAAAAAGTTGTGTTTGTAGGACTTGATAAGATAGATTATGAAAACGTCCTTATAGATTTTACGGAGAATTGCTTTGACAGGAATCCCGTTTAATAGATGGTAATAGTAATTAATTTGTCAGTAAATTTGTGAACAAAGTGTCATTATTTAATGTCTATGACAATGTTGGTCGATTCTCATATAATACATCTTTTTTTTTATAAGTAAATTTTTATGAGCATTCATTATAAATTTGTATGTGGATTTAAGTCGTAATTGAACTTTGTAAAGAAACACGGGCTGTAAGGGTGATCCTTTACGTCCTTTGGGAAGTACTCACCGCCTTTGGATTTCCTCCCACTTGGGTCCTTTGGATAAAAGAATGTGTCACTAACGTCTCTTATTCAATCAAAGTAAATGGTGATACTTCACCATGGTTCCGGCCATCTAGGGGCCTACGACAAGGTGATCCCCTTTCACCCTATTTGTTCATTATATGCATGGAAGTGTTAATCAGGAAATTAACGATTCAACCCATATTCGAGGTTCGGGCATCGGTTTCAAAATCCATCCACGAACTGCAAACATCCCGTGCCTTATGTTTACCGATGACAGCCTTATATTATGCAAAGCATCCAATACAGCATGTAAAAACTTGAAAACAACACTAGATGAATTCTGCTACCTATCAGGGCAACTTGTAAACTTTCACAAGTCATCCATCATTTTCTCGAAGCATGTTCAACCAGCAAGGAAAACCATCCTAGCCAGCCAATTCAATATGCTCCCTAAATCCTCCCTAGGATGGTACTTGGGAGTTTTCTTCAGCTCTTTCCATCCCACGAAAGCGGACCTCAGCTCAATTCTTAGCAAAACAGAACATCGTATTAACCTTTGGGAGTCTGGCTTCCTCTCCAAGGCTGGCAGACTGACTCTAATACAATCAAACCTAGAATCCCTGCCTTCATATATGTGTGCATCAACTCTTCTACACTCAGATTTGGCAAAATCAATAGACTCCATCCACATGGCGACAAAATAAGGACAAAAATAGTGTTCCACTTATTGCTTGGGATAAAATTTGCACCCCCAAATCCGTTGGGGGACTTGGTTTACGTAAAACCCTTCCAATGAACCAAGCATATATTGCAAAACTTGGTTGGAAAATTCTAACAGACCCAAACAATATCTGGGTCAAGCTAATAAAGGAAAAATATTTGAACAGACAATCTTTCTTCACTAGCTCACCTAAACCACAAGATTCTCCTATTTGGAGGAAAATCCTCCAACAGCGAAGCATCCTCCGCAAGGGCATCCGATGAAAAATTGGAGATGGTAATCAAATCCTCTTCTGGCTTCACAATTTGGTGCTCTCATAATAGCCTTATCAACATGCTTGACATCCCTCATGACCAAGTTGATATTTCTTTGTGCGTAAGCGATTTCATCCAACCCAACAGACATTGGGATCTTCAATAACTATCTGCCCTTTTGCCCGAACATATCGTCAAGATCATAAAAGGAATTCCACTTCCGATGAACCCCCTCCCTGACGAACCCGTCTGGGGGCTTTCCTCTTCAGGAGAGTTCACAGTCAAATCAGCCAATTGGCTAGCCCATAAAGTTCCTCTTCAACAAGCCAAATGGGAATATAGATGGATCTGGAAGCTACAAATTCCCCCGAAGCTACAGATTTTCTTATGGCAAATTTGTCATAACAGCCTCGGAGTTCGCCAAATTCTAGCTAAACGAAAAATCATCCCTTTTAATCACTGCAGCTTCTGCAATATAGCAGAAGAGTATCTCGACCACCTGTTTCTTTTGTGTCCATGTCTCAAACCCTTGTGGGAGTTACAAGAGGTCAGAGATTGGCTACCCCATACTCTAAATGTCACCCCCTTGCTCACCACTCTCTCCACTCTTCGGCCGAATAAGACTCAAATTGTAAAATTCCTTTTCATTATCTGGAGCATTTGGAAAGAAAGAAACAATGTCATTTTCAATAACGTCACCCTTAATGTTCATAGAATCCTACACAAGGCCAAATTCCTCCACAAAGAATGGACCCTAAGGGAGACAGTTGACAACTGTTTCTCCAATGGGTCTTCGTTTTCACCACCACATCCAAATCACTCCACCACCCCCAATCATCACAACAACTCCATCTTCGTCGCTTGGGAGCCTCCCCCTCCACATTCTTTCAAACTCAACTTCGACGGTTCGGTTCGTGGCAACTTCGGCGGCGAGGCATTATTATCAGGGATTCAATTTGGAGACCTCCTCACAGCCTCAAAAATTAATCTCGGCTCCTCCTCGGTATTCATTGCCGAAACTACAACTCTTCATCAGGGTATTCTCCTAGCCTTCCAAAATCATATTCACCACATCTTCATCGAGGGCGATTATCTTATGGTCATCAACGCAGTAAAAGGCATCTGGTCCCCCCCTGGCAGATCTCCAACATCATTCGAGACATCTACTACCTTCTCAAAGATTTTTAGTCATGGGATATACGTCATGTATCCGGAAAGCGAATAAGGCAGCGGATTGGATAGCTAATGTTGGTCATTTAGTAGATAGCCATTTCTCTATAGTAGATTGTACTTCTTTTGCTCTCCATAATATCATTGAAACTGATAAGGTAGGAGTTCCCCTCGTACGGAGGGTCTCCTAACCTTTTTTCTTCTTACCTTATAAAAAAAAGGGGATATCCTTTACGTATTTAGGACGGCTTAGCTTTAAATTTATTTGAATGGTTTGATGGTGAAATCTTTTTAATGAAAGATCAGCATAAGACTGTGATAATGACATGATTATAAAGCTTAATCTCTACCATTGCCATTTTTTTTCTTTCTTCTCTGATTTTAATGCTCAATAATAGAATATTTTGACCATATAGAAAAGATTTTGGTTATATGAACCCTTATTAAATTTGTTTCGATATAGTATCTTAGAGTTATATATATATATATATATATATATATATATATATATATATATATATATATATATATATATATATATATATATATATATATATATATATATATATATATATATATATATATATATATATATATATATATATATATAATTAGTATATATAATTAGTATAATGCATAGTTAAGATATGATATCAAAAATGTACATTAGATATCGTAAAAGTCAAATTGGATTGAAAAAAACAGAAGTAATAATTGTACACTAGTTTCAAACTTCAGAGTTTAATAGTTTTTTAAAATAAAATCCCAAGATTTAATCAGCTTAATTACTTTAGATCCACTGATCCAGCACCGATTGGGTGTACAGTATATTTGGCAGCATGCACTGAGATTTTTTTTTTTCTTTTTGCAAAATCACATGACTGGTGTCCGGATTTTACTGATATGTTGGCCCATACTGTTGGTCTCAAATCTCAATCATGAATTTTTGGTGAGATTTGATAATATTATGTCAAGTAGTCTTCCACGGCGACATGCCAGGGATAACAATTGTCAACATTTGTATCACACTTGTACAAACAAATTGAGGGATACAATTGGAATAACAATCAAAATTTTATACGTAATGCATCAAATTGTTGGTTCATTATGTGACATAATGACATTACTTCAGTAGTGGAAAAAAGCCTTAAATGACACAAATAAACTGATTTAGTTCTCCCAAAATCGGATCAACAAGTTTAAGTGTTTTGGGTGCAAAATTTTGGGCCAGTTAACTAATCCGGTAGGGAGGAGAACCGGATCAGTTAATTGGCCCAAATATATTCGGGCCCAACATTTCCATTCCCCCCTGGCCCAAACGTTTCCCCAATCTGATAGGATCTGGCCCAAACGTCAGCCACACTCCTCTCCTTAAATCTCACCCAGTCACCCTCTCTCATTAACCCAAACCCTTTCTCCTTCTCTCTCCTCAACGCAACCCTAACCCTCTCTCTCACCCTCTGTCCTTCTCACTCCTCCCTATCCTTAACCCAACCACCAATGAAACCCTACCACACCGAAATCCACCCAACCCCCACCCATTCATTCCACAACAATGAACCACCACCATCTCCACAACAACATCAACAAGAAGAAGATGAAACGTATGACGAACAACCACCATCTCCACAACCACCATCTCTCAACTATCCGGTCGCATACCCACAATTCGTCGTCGCCAACCACTCGTCGCTGTCGCATTAATTTTCTCTCTACCCACTCGTCGTCGCCGCCGTCGCCAACCACTATCTTCTCTCTACCCACAATTCGTTCCAGATCTAATTTTTCGTTTACATGAATCACTTAATTTTCATGGAGTTTCCCACACTGTTCAAAACCTTACCAAAGATGAAAGTGTTAATTTTTCGTTTTTTAGATTAATTTGTTTTGATTAATTTTCATGTAATTTCATGTTATTCCAAATCTAGAATTTCTTTTTCTGTAATTTCGTTCGTAATTTTGAATCTAGGGTTCTGTAATTTATTTCTAGGGTTAATTTATGTTTTGTAATTAATTAATCTTGTTGATTTTTGTTTGGATTAATTGATTGTGTTGATTTATTTGTTCGTATGAATAATAATTTATTTGCGTTCTTCACTTCTTCGTTTTTTTTGTAATAATGTATATGCGTTTGGATTTTCGTTTGAATAATATTAATTGATTGTGTTGATTTTCATTTGGATACTTCGTTTCATCACTTCTTTGTGAATAATAATGGGATTTTTTTAAAATTGAAACTATGGTTAAATGATCCAGTGGACCTAACATCACCGGATCAGTTAACTGGTTTGTATGCAAGAAAAGATGGCGCCAAATCATTAATTGATCAGATTTTGGCACAAAACTGGATCGGTTACCTTATGTGCAGGGGCGTGAATTTGTAGTTGTTGTGTATTGGTGTTTAATTTAAATATGGGTGGTTGCTGAACTATGTTCTTTTATTTATTTCTGTTACGGTGTTACCTATGTTTGATTTGAATATGGGACAGTGCTGAATATTGAATATGTGTTTATTAAATTTTGTATACTTTATCATTATGAAAAATATTTTTATTTTCATATGTATTGAACAACTTTGAAAATTATTTTTATATAAAATAGGCAATATAATATGGACCCGTTTTGGACCCGGATCCGCATGACCCATAATATTTGGATCTTATTCCGGCTTTTCCAGACCCGTCAGATCCGGGGAGGATCCGGATCAAATATCTGAAAAACGGATTTGGATCCGAATCCATATGGACCCGCTCTAGATGCGATCCTTTGTCATCCCTACATCAAACGCAAATAGATCTTCAAATCAACAAATGTGCTTCAAGGCTAACATTTCCACACATATGCCAACACCTGTGTCAATCTATTAGCTGGAGTTCTTGTGCTAATACAAACTCAAGGAAATTTCCATCTTCAACGTTCTATAATACTTCCTCTATTTTAAATAGATGCTTTATTTTGACATTTACACTATTTACACACTCTACTTTAATTTGACCATTTTTTTCTATATATATAAAAACCAATGCTAGCATACAAGATGAATCTGTCTCTACGTATATTTTCAAAATATCAATTTTTTTTTACAATTTTTCTACTAATGGATAACTGGAGATGTTAACGGTGGTCAAAGTTGTGCATTGACAAATGTGCAAGTCAAAATAAAGCATGTATTTAAAAACGGGGATCGTATTATTCTTCCTTTGCTTTTAAATAAAAGCTCCAGTTTTACTTTTGCACTGTTCATAGATTCTACTTTGACCATATTTTTGAGTAAGTATGAAGAGACCGTCTCACATTAAGACTAACGTGAGATGTGTAATGATTTAAACACGTTTGATTATGGTCTAGCAGTGCAAGTTAACTAAATTATAAAGAATGTTAACTAACTGCAAAAAATGTGCAACTATTTTTACATAATAACTTTTAAAGAAATTATATTAACTAATAAATTAAAATTCATAACTATTAACCAATAAACCATAATTATCAACCCAAAACCATAACATTAACCAAACCACCATAATCATAACCCAAAACAATAGTTTTTTTTTATCTAAACCTATAACTAACAATAATCTAAAACAATAACTATTAAGCTGAAAACAATAACAAATAACAAGCAAACCATAACTATTTAGTATCCACCCAAGACCATGTTTTATCTCGAAAACTATAACTGATAACATGAAAACTATAACTAATAACGTGTAAACAATTACTAATAACTAAAAACCATAACTATTAACCTTAGAAATATAACTATTTATCCAAAACCATAACTATAACTAATAACATGTAAACAAGTAATGATAACTAAAAACCATAACTATAAATTCCTTACAAATATAACTATTAACCCAGAACCATAAATATTTACCTAGAAATGATAATCAATTACTAGAAAACCATAACTACTTACCCAAAACATATATTACGACGAAGAATGTAACTATCTACCTGAAAATCATAACTCATAATAAGAGATACATTAGAGTTTAGACCCATTGATAGAGGGAAACAATGAGCTCTTGGAATCAAGAATTTATTTACTTGACTTTGATGCAACAATGTTGTTGTTCAAGGCTCTGTTTTGTTCAACTTATTTTAAGTTATTTCAGAAAAATAAGTTCAGATTAGATATATTAAGATAAGTTCTAGATAAGATAAGACAAAATAAGATAAGATAAGATAAGATAAGATAAGATAAGATAAGTTCAGAAGAGATAAGATAAGATAAGATAAAATAAGTTGAATATAAAATGTACTAACTATGTTAGACAACACAATAAACTAGAATATAAGTTTAGTTAAGATTAGATAAGATTAGATAAGATTAGTTCAGATAAGTTCAGATAAGTTCAGATAAGATAAGATTAGATAAGTTCAGATAAGATAAGATAAGATAAGATAAGATAAGATAAGTCAAAATAAGTTGAATCAAACAGAGCCTAAGCGGGAGAAACTAATTTGAATCATCAAATTCTCATCATCAAGATTGAAGAAGACGCAAATAAGGACTTTAGCTTAAAGTTTCAAATGTTCGAAAAAGATTGCATTCAAATCTGATTTGTCCTACTTTAGCTCAATTTCGGACAAAATTAGCAACAATTGAGCTAAAACTCTAACAAATATGAATGATTTTGGTGTTTTAGCTCAAAGGAAAAGTGAAAGGAAAAAAGAAGAAGTGATCAGTAGGCTTTAGGTCCCAAATATGATTATATACAACAACAAGAGAGAAAAATGGAAGTTGGGTGGAGAAGAGGGAAATGGCAGTACGGAGGAGAGATAAACGGAAATGGTAGAGGAGAGAGAAATGAGAGTTGGTAGAGGAGAAGGGCATATGAGAGAGAAAATACAAATTGAGGGGGAAATGTGATGGTCTTACTAGCATAACTAATATGTCCAAGCGCTTAACTAATTCTGCTGCTATTCCCAGCCAAGATACATAGTTTGTTGCATGGACGTGATGTTAGCATGACATCAGCTGGTCTCACATTAACACTAGCGTGAGACTGTCTTTTCCAAGAATTTGTGATTTCAAAATATCAACTTTTATAGTCTTTTAGTAATGGATAATTAGTGATATAAATAATTTGTGCATTGGAAACTGTGCAAGTAAAAAGGAAGCATCTATTTAAAGATAGAGGGAGTAATATTCATATTTTGGGGCTAACAAACTAACCATTGCTTTTACCAAGTAGCCAATATATATACGAGAAATGATAAACCGTTAACGGATAGTGGGTTCACTATCCACTATCCAGGGCATTTTGGCAATTTCTCAAGGGATAAAGTGAAAAACTTAAATCTTATAAACCCATGTTTGTGTATCAAAAACACTTGTTAGGGATAAACTAACCCATGTTTATGTGTTTGAGACGCTTGTTACTTACAAAACAACCCTTGTTGGTGTGATTAAATGTAACTTTTTGTCAAAAAGTAAGACTGTGAATTCTGAAAAAAGTAAAAGTTGCATCGATTTACGCGTTTTTGTCAGCTTTTTCCCCAAAAAAGTGCAACTTGATAATTATAAAAACCCATCTTTATGTGTTTAAAACATTGGTTACTTATAAATCAACACTTGTGTGTCTTAGACACTTGTTATTTCTAATTCAACCTCTTTTTTGGGGACACAGTTCCTGTACTTCAAAGAGAGAGAAAGTAGATTTTTTGTTTCAAAAAAGACAGCAGACAGTTTTCACTTTTAGAATTCCAGGATTTAAGGAACGAGTACAAAAAGTGGGGGGCTGAGTTGGAGGATTTCACCTTTTTACCTTTTGCTTTGGGGAAATTACGCTTTTGCCATGGATAGTGGATAGTGAACCCACTATCCGTTAGCGGTTTATCACAACTCATATATATACTTGGTTAAAATTGCCCATATCTCTATGTTATAAGGGAACACCTAAGCATTTTGTTGTTCTCCTGAAATGCCTAAATTACCCATATGTATTAATATTTAAATTGTTAAAAAAATATCATTATTTTAGTAAATGAAATAAATTTTAAAGCTACTTTTTTTTCATCAATTATGTTTTCTATACATCAACGCATGCAGAAAGGATTACTAGTTACTAGTTAGCAACAAATGCTACGGGTCGGCCAAGATAAGTTCAGTGAAATAACTGCCAACAACATGAACCAAATATACTATAACATTTGAGGCTAGAACAATATGTTTGGAAACAGGTCCATTGCTCAAACGACACTATATCACTCGGCACTTGTAATAATTTATATGTTGCATGTTACTTCATGAGAAAGTTCAACCCTTGACATTGATGTAAATAGAACAAGTATGTTTGTTTGAAAAAGAAAAAAAGATTAAAAAAAACTTGATATAGTTTAATGTAATAGTAATGTTTTAGAAAGTATTAATATATTCAGAAAATGACCAATGCTGTATAAAAACTTACAAATGTTGCATAGAAATTAAATGCGCGTTGTTGTGTGACTGGAATTTTTTTGTTCCACTCGATTAAATTTAGACAAAGCTCATATTTCCTCTTTGCACCTTTCTCCATAGGCATTAAATACATTAGTTAATCTCAAGATTCGTAAACATTGCACATCACAAATATTTTAAAAAGACAAGTGTTTCACACCTCTTAATACACCTGTTATTTTGATCAAGAAAATTATACGAAATGCCTCTAACTTATGATACTATTCATAAATCTTTGTGATTAACCTACCCCCCAATTACGATAAAGTTTTTACAATATAGTTAGCTTTCGTCCATTTAACTGGTCCACCAACATTACCAAACCATTATAAATTATATGTGCAATAATCTCACTAGCTCCATGCAATACTTTCTTCTCTACTGGAGAAAACTTGTCCATGGCCGCCGTGATATAAACCTCAACCACTCTTCTCGATCCACGCGCTTCTTAATGCAATCATCATAATCTGCTGCAAATATTTTTTTGAATGTTAGGATTAGTCTTAAGTAATATTCTTGATCATTAACATGATCATAAGGTGGCCAGGAAAACAAATAAGTAAATCTTACCCCAATGTTGCTGCTGCTCCCAATGCTGTTGCCTGATTTCTTTGCCTTTCAGGATTGCTTAATCTAAGATGTACAAGCTCTTGTGTTTCCTCACTTGTGCTAAAACCATTTGGCATTAAGAAATTGTTGGAAATCTCATTCATCATTCCATTACTATAGAGCTGCAAAAAGGTAATTTGGTAAGCCGAGATATATCAACAATCACCTAGACATGTTCATCATTTTTTTTTTCAATTTTCAATTTGTTTAAAACCTAAAAGTTGCCCTTTTGAAAAAATTAAAATAAAAATAAAAATAGATTTATGAAAATCAGAAATAGCTGTTTCCAATTCTATTATTAATTTACAAAATTATTTATCTAAGTATGACTAATTTTAAATTTATTATACGAAGTGATAGAACCGGCCAGGCCATGAGAATATATCCCCTACAACCATTGTAAATCTATGTGGTGCAACCAAATCCTTCTCAAGCAATCAAAATTTTTCAAAAGTTATTTTGAGTTTTCATTATTACCTAGTTGTCTGGATATCTAGTAAAAACTGAAGGTAAAGTTATGTTTCTCACTTAAATGTTACGTAGACATAGTCTCTTTGATAGAAAAAAATCCTTGTTTCGCCACCGAATTTATACAACCTATAAAAGCAAAACCGGAAACCGAAAGTGATATCGAATGTAACATAGGCATAGTGTGCGAATTCAAACTGGTTGAGTTTTCTTTAACTTTCTAATTCGACATGATACCTTCTTATATAACTCCATGTTTTCTTGACGCATAAGGGTTACCTTGTCGCATAGTTCCATGTTTTCTTGCTGAATTATAGTCCCCTGTAAAAGAAGTTGAGAATTGAAGATGTTTTCAGCCTTCAAACGGATAGGAAAATTCATAAAGATATTATTACTCCTGTGATTTACCTTGTGACTTAGCTCTTGTATCTCATTTGCAAGTATATGTTCCTGCAAATAATTATGAAGTAGGATGTGTGGTTCAGTTAACTTTTCATGGAGAAACTGAAGTGATGCTTAGATTATAAGAGTTTCAAGCAATCAATAAGTTTTGTTGCTTGCCTTCTTCATGCGGACACCTCGTAAACTTGTTTCGAGTTGTTCTTCTAGGGATTGCAGATCCTCTATGCTTAAACCGGAAAGCTTATGTCCCATGAGTTGCCTGGCTTACCAGTATAGAAATTGAGTGTCTAAATTAGGGTATATGAACTCTGATAATATATAGTTTTTATCGATAAACCCATAGCGAATCAAATCTACACCGGAGAGTGATAAGTGTATATTCTAACATCATTTAGTTCCATATTAGGGTGCATTTTCACGTATTATTAGAGCATTTACATTGCATCTATGCATATTTAGTTCCCTTTTTATAAGCTACGGTGCTTTCACGGGTTGTTTGGTCTTTTGATATAATCTCGGTACTTTAGACTCCTATTTGAAGGTATGATTATTAAGTCACTTGGATAACCTACAAAACGATATATCATGTGCCCAAAACGGATTGGAATTGAAGAAGATACAAACAACTTTGTGTACCTGTGCGAAATATGACACATCTTCACCATTTTGCCCATAACTTTTGACACAAAACTCATAATGAGGTAATTCCAAGTGGGTTGGAAACTAGACTTCAAGGTTTTTCTAACGACATATTACATGTGCGAAAAAAAAGCTTTGAATCAAAAGTTATAGCTGTTCGAAATTGAGCTGGAGAATCTAATTCTGACCTTACAGGCCAACACGTCCGTGTCAACTTTAACTTGTTGCCCCTGATTTCTCCACAACAGTAGCTTATCTATCGTAGGATATTTATATGGTAGCACATCAACACGTCCGTGTCATTATTGACACGTCCGTGTTGGTCTACTCAGTAGCGCATCTTATTTCGTCAGTTTTGTTATTTTAGGAGATATAAATACTCTTTTATTTGTTTGATGACGGGCTATACTGTATTGTATACACTTTTTAGGGTTTCTAGAGAGAAGTTAGAGAGAGAAACTTGTAGATTTTCATTGTTCTCCAAGACTCTAGCTTTCTTCCATTAATTCAAGTATTTATTTTCTTCTTCTTTTCTCTTCGTTTTCTATTATGAAGTTTAACTATTGTTCTCTAGTTTGCTTATTTATTTCAATTATGCTTGAGTAGTTCTTTTATCTATGGTTAAATTGAACCCTAGTATGATTTAATTCATAATTATTTCTTTAAATTTCCAAATTAGATGTTTATTTATTCTTGCTTAATTGATTGTGCAATTTGCAATACTAGATTAGGGATAATTAGTATTGTTATCATTCCATTGTCTTGATCACAACGGGAGTTGGGTTTTGACGGATTTGAGTATTTCAATTAAGAACTTGAAGTTCTCCACAGGAGTAGGTAGAATGGATTGTTAGGAAGTTAGAGTGTCGCGTTTAATGTCTTTAATTTGCATGATTCCACGGGAGTAGACTTGATTGCATATTAGGGAAGCCATATAAACTCGGGAGAGGTTTATGGTATTTTATAGGGTGTACTTTTCCTTGTGAACATTTAATTGATTAGTTTGGGATATGAATTATTATTGTATTAATTCATGCTAGTGGGGATACTTAACTCTAGATTATTTTATTTTCATATTGATTAGTATAGTTGATTCTACCATCATTGATATTAATCTTCTTTAGTTTTACCATACTTTTAAAGGCTAAACATATAACAACTTTCTCTCGTGGGATCGACTCCGACTTACCCTACTACATAGTTAGGAGGTTAGTTATGTTATTTATTTTTGTTAGGTGCGCGACACGCCTATTAAATTTTGGCGTCGTATCATATTTTTGTTTGGAGAGCATGATGAAGGACATACAATTAAAATTGAATAACATGTAGTTTTGATAGGTTAAAATTTTGATTTTCATTACCTGCAATGTTAAGGTTGAGTATTATATAAACATACAAGTAAAATTAAAAGAATAAGTAGTTTTCATAAGTCAAAAGTTTGATTTTCATTATCTGAAATGTTAAGGTTGAGTATTATATGGACATACAGTTAAAATTAAAAGAATAAATAGTTTTCATAGGTTGAAAGTTTGGTTTTCATTATCTGCAATGTTAAGGCTGAGTATTATATGGAGATACAATTAAAATTAAAAGAATAACTAGTTTTTATAGGTTGAAAGTTCGATTTTCATTATGTGCAATGTTAAGGTTGAGTATTATATGGTTGTCAAGCTTCTTGAGTTGATCAGTTAGTAGTTTAAATTAATAGCTTGCATTTCCTTGTGGAATGAAATCCTTTATTCCCTACCTCAGAGACTCATATGGATTGTGTCTTTTAAGGACTACCAAGTAAATAGTTGAAAAACGTTTGCCAAGGGTGATATTAAATTCCTTGTGTAAGAAAAATACGGCCACGCTATCCCCTATCCTTCCCCTTTTACGCTCAAGTGTAACATGATCATGTTATATTTAATGCTTTATTTTTGTTTATTGCTTATTATCCTCTAAATAAACAAAATATACATAAAAGGGAGAGCTCCAAATGAGCAGATGATCAAAAAATAGTATGAGATGTACCATGCACATGATACACGCGGGTGTATGATCTCCTATATGTATGAATCCCCTTCCCTCTTTTTTGCTGTCTTTTTATATTTAACTTTTCTACCGAGGAACAATACAAATAAAAGTTGAAGTTCAAACTAGATTTCCTTTATAATATATATGTCACTGAAAGCTAATTCAATTAAACTTTATTTCTTTTAATAAAAAACCACCTTATAGGACAATTTGTGATATCCTATCAGAAATTCAGCATGACATACATAATGAATTTGAAAAATAAAGGGATCTTCAATTTTCTTCTTAATATAGTCAATCATTTTTATGTATAAGTTAGTGGTGGATTCAGCGGGATCCAGCACCAGGGCATCGGAGACACGTGCACCCACTTGGTCCTAAGTTCAAGTTTTTGAAGAACACATTTATTCTCCTTTTCTATATTTAACAATCTAAACAATTCCCCTTTTTTTACTAGTGTACCCGCTTAGAAATTTTGCTAGATTTGCCTCTGGTATAAATGTAAAGTATTTTCAAGGTAATGGAAGAAAGTATACCGGTAACTTTCATGCAGGTCTTGCAGCTGCTGCCTTGTGATTTCTGCCTCCTGCCGCCAAAACTAGCATGCAATATAATGTTATTATACCACTATACCAGTTCTTTAATTACCTTTTCAAGCATCATATCACGTACGTTTTTGTATAAATTGTTACACAGCTGTTATGTTGTGGTCAAATTTCCAAAATTTTAACCTTGAATCACATAATGATATTGTTACATGCATTTAGATATTTATTTTTAACATATCATCTTTTATTACTTTTGCCAAAGATGTTTATAGTCAAATATATATTAATATATTATAGAGACTATCAGAAAGCAAGTGTAACCAAAAAAAGAACTGATTGAGCATTAATTATAAATTATTTCAACTTTTAACATGTGAAGGAACTTACCTGATCGACCATCTATCCAACTCTAACCGCATAAGATTGAAAAATGTAGACTTGAGGTTGTTAAAGTATAAATGTGATAGAATTTTGGGGCGCATGCGAAAGTTGTAATAGACTTAAAAATTGATATTGCATTACATTTCACAAATAAGAATTACAACATAAATTGTATAACAATGTTATGTTATTGGTGGGACACTTTTTCCATACCTATACAAAAACAATTCTCAATTTTTTTTTGTGTGAGCTCATGTCTCACATATCTCTCTCACTTTTTTGTGTATGATGAGCTCATGTCACACCCCCTAATTATGTAGGAGAGTATAACTTTAGTTGAGCTCATGGCTCAACCCACTCTTCACATCTACCTCTACACCTTGGTAGATTTTTTTTTTTTTTTTTGAGGGGAATTATTTTTGTTTTTTATATCCCAATCTAATTGCACCATGCACCTATTTATAGTTGTCATATATAGTTTGGTGCTTTCCTTAGATATTTTCTTTCCATTTGCTAGAACCTTCTCCTTTTTTCTTTTCCATATCTTATTTATTATCCATTATTTTTGCTCTTCCAACATCTAGATTTTTCTAAAATTATCTCCAACAAAATGAAGCAAGTATTTAGATCGAAAATTAGAGTATGTTAGGGAGTACAAATGTTGTTGGTTTAGCAATCTTCTACCTTGTTTATGATTATTTGGTTGTATGTAGGGATGTAACATTTTAGGATATTTCAATGCCAAAGAAATTTTATTTCATGGGAAGTATGAAAATTAAAGTAGTTTGATGAAATATGAAAAGTTCCACTTACCTATAAGGGGGATTAGGTAACTTAATTCCTCCATTTTATGGGAAGTAGAACTTCCCATGAAGTGTGACTAATGTCAACCAAACTACACTTTAATTTTCTACTTCCCAAAAATTTCCACTTTCAATGTTTTTCTTTTCAACTAAACAAGTATATGAGCTAGATAACAAATTTATACATTTGTATGATTTACCAGCACCTGTAAGTACCAACAAACTATATTTTAAGGGAATTATGGATTTTGCTTGAATGGAGCCAATTGTACATGAAATGAAGCAAAATATTTATTGAACTTTTCATGATTGCTATATCTTCTGCTTATATAATTCCATTAAAATATAGTTCGTTCATACTGACGGGCACATAATGGTATGTACACATTCTTTTACATATATATAAAGTGACCTAATTAGCACCAAAAAATATAAAGTGACCTAATTGGACCTTAATCATCACGATTTCTTAGTTCAGTCTGGTGGACGACCAAGACTTCAGAGTTGAGAAACTAAAAAATAGAATTCCATGCATCCAATTAAGAACTTGTAGATGGTAGATTCAAATATTGAAGTTACAAAGTGGATATCCTATTATCTATTCCTAGGAATGCGTCTAAGTTCTCACGAGGAGTGAAAGCCAAGATACTAGCTCAAGTAAGGTTCCATCTTAAAAGTCTTTAACCCGCTACACTTTTAATGTGGGACAACATATTTACATTTGTATCCAACAAATCTTCCCTCAAGTATATGATCGAGTCTTTACACCCTCATGAGGTACATGGTTACAAAGCTGCACTCAAACATTAGATCACTCTGAGAAAGAAGCCTAAAACTAGCTAGGGTTACTATTCCCTTTGATCTTCACAATTACCCTTTGTCCATATATATATTGCCAATGAATTGGGATCATATATTGCCTATGATTGAGTCTATATTTGTGGAATATTATTTTCCATTGAAAAGATATTCCATCCAACCAAACAAAGAAGGCTTGTTTGTAGTTTGGGATATACCAAAATAAATTTTAAACTTCCTTTTTCACTTACATTTTCTATTTTCCTACCATTCATTAAATTGTTTTCTTTCTTTGTCAAAATACTTTGTCCTACTTTCACACTCGATCCACTTTTTATCAAAGCTTTGAGTTATAATACTTTAGTTTGGTGGTTGATTTGTTTGACAAAATGTATACACATTCTGGCACTGGTCCTTATTTCTGCTGGAGCAATGGGAAAGGAGACAAGGAGTTATGTGTCTAGTGAAGCTATCCTAGCCAAGCTATATTACAAGGAAGCTAATATTGCCTTTATTAGCTAAATCGTACTTTTATTTTACTCACTTCTCAATAAGTGCTTAGTGGCTTTTTGATGATCAAATTTGACATATTTTGACCGTATTCATCTACACTAACTTAATTGGAAAAGAATGTAAGCATCATGTGAGATGCATGGCAATTGGCATATAACTTAAATTAGGCTATGCTTAGATAAGTGAAAATCAATTGTATAGAACACGATCTTTGTTCAATATATATATAATTTTTCGAAGTACCAACTTTTCATAAATAACTAACATGTCATGCGTTTAAGATTAAAGCGGTCACAAATGTGTTTTGAAGATCCTAAAAGGCCAATGCAACACTTATCTAAGAAGAAATACAAGTTTTGAAGAAGTTTATGGTAATCGATCAATTGCTTCTTGACTTTAGCAACTAAGATCAACTCAAGTATTTAGCCAGCCTCATAGTTTTAATACGGAGTAACATTTTCTAAATGTTATGGGGAGTTGTGAAGTATCAAGTATCCCAAAGCAACAACAAAAAGTGGCGATGAAGATGATCATACCTTCAGTTCTGAGTCTGAGTTCAGGGGGTGTTGCTCTTGCTTTGCTTTGTTATATCTTTCAATCACTGATTTCATACTGCCATGGAAGATATATTTTGAACAGTTAATTAAAGCATGTAATCATGTATATATACTGCTAAATCCATGAAATACTCCTTTTAATTTGTCCAATCACTTTTACTTAATCTAAGTTTAATTTTTAGACAATAAATTTGAAATTATCAAAACTATTCACAATACTTACTTATTAAATGATATGATTAACCCAGTACCGTCTATGACCTTGTAATTTTTTTTTCCTTGTCTGCATTATCATAGGATTTATATCGAGTAAGTGTCTATTTAATATTAAGAAGTTATTTTCTAGAGATACTTAATTTCCTAATAAGAGTTAGCTTATAATCTTATATACTTCCTTCATTTTTTATTAATTGCTACATTTTTCTTATTTTAGCGGTTTCATATTAATTGCTATACATATCCATTTTCGGTAATATGATATCTCTATCTCTTTCCTTACACATGGGTCCCTCCTTTTATCTATTTCTATCTCTCTCCTATTCCTTAGTATGTGTGCCTTTCTTACATGTAGCTATTAATAAAGAACGGAGAAAGTATATTGTACCCATGGTGCATTATGGTACACACATAAATACAAGAACATTATATTATTTCCCTTTCTAACTCTATTATGGTATCGAGCCATCCAAAATATTAGATTGATCTTACGCTTCCGCATGAAACTTTCACGGGCGATAGGTGTCGATGAATTACCCACCGGTTGACCGAATTTACCAATCGGGTGTTTGATTTTTCATATGACACTAACTCCGCTCTTCTTATTAGGTTGGTATCCCTTGTTAGTTGTTATGAATTATATCTCACATTTAAACAAAGTCTTGGAATATCAACACAACATATATAAGATTGAGGAAGCTTTTGGTGAAATTTAAGGATTACGCACATATATAGGTGCTAATGTGGTTAAGATTTAAAGGGTTTAGAGGAGTCATTGGTTGATAAGAGTTGATCGAGGAAATGAGCAATGAAGCTGAAGTTGTAGGTAAAGCGGTTGATATTAAGTGTATCCCTGTCTCTTATGTTCCATTTCTATAAATATTGAACCGGTTCCTTCCTTTATTTACCATCGAGTTTCTCCACCATTTCTTGTAGTATTGCCAAAAAATATGGAAGTGGTGAATTAGATTGTTACTATTATCTATGCGAGGTTGTATTAGTCATTTGTTCAGTTAAATAACATAAGTTAGACTATAAGGATCCGTAGTCAATTTAGTTTAAAGTTGGACTTTAAGGATCCGAGACTCCGAGTCAGTTTAGTTTAAAATTGGACTTTAAGGATCCGAGTCAACTTAGTTTGAAATCGGATTGTTATCAAATATAAGTGACAAATGCGTAAGGGATCTATATAAATTTTAATGATGATAATTTTCATTCAATTCTGACCAAAACTTTTCAAAAGAATGTATAACAATAATTTTTACTTGAAATGCAAGCATAATTGATTATTTCCTGGAAATTGCACAATGCCTTACACCTAGCTCATAAACCATGTTTATATCTCAAAAGATCCTCATGAACAAGTTAATCAAGTCCCACATGAGCAAATGAAACTCTAAGTTTAACAATTTTAGTTTGTTGTTAAATTTACCTCCATTATTCCCTAATAAATTATCTTTACTTTTTCCATTTTTGCCTTTAACTAAACTTGAAAGAGGCAATGCCAAATAAAGATGACATCACTCTTTATTTGCAAGCCCGTGATAATTTAAATGTACTCATCAAGTTCAAAAAAACACAAAATTAAAACACAAGAATGAAGGATTCGCAACTCTATGCAATCACAAGATAAAGTGGTTTTACAACTATATATATATATATATATATATATATATATATATATATATATATATATATATATATATATATATATATATATTAGCTAAAAATTAATAGGGTTTTTCTGTTTAATTGTAGAAGGTTTGTCTAATGGGTTTTTCAAAACTATTCGCTCTATATATAAGAATGGCAAAGTGTAAAGTTGCATTTCGTCAACATCCACCTAAACGGCTAAACCCTTGTACGATGTAATCTATATATTGGATGGTTATGGTAAATTTGTGTGATACATCTATGGCTCTCTGTATTTTCGATAAGTCAAAGAAGACAAGTACAATCTTAATTCAATTATGTAGGTTATATTTATGAATACATGAGATTCAAAGATAAAATCATATATAATCTTGCATACCAACAAGGTCATTCATTACGAACTAGACTTCTCTCCATTGAGACTTTGTTGGTTCGGAATTTGTATGTTTTAACTCTTTTCCTCAAAGTTTATTCACTTTGGCGGACATTGATTTGCTTTAATAATATGTCGAGCTAATTCCTCATAAAAAACAAAGACTACTCGTTAAGAGATGGGATACTAATACAGTCGCGAATCAACTAGCAAAGTTCGCTGGGAAAAGTTCTAACCCCCCATCCTATAGCTCTTATCTTTTTCCATGTGCCTTGATTAGCAAAAGAACCATATAATCTAAGGAACAACATTGATGAAAACATACTTATGATAATATTACTTTAAGCAAAAGGTAATTAATCAAACCTTGAGCTTGAATACTCATAAAGCTTTGAAGTGCTTGAGAAAATGATAACTCCAACTTCAGCATCACAAAGAATGGCAAGTTCTTTAGATTTCTTCAGTAATCCCTTTCTTCTCTTTGAAAAAGTCACTTGTCTACTCGTAGAATTATCAATTCTTTCGATCACAATCTTTCCCCTTCCCATTTTCCCTAATTTCTTGGCCTTCATCAGAAAAAAATTGAAATTAAAGACCTAGGATTAAATAAAACATAGTATAAAGAAGCACAAATTAACTAGCTTAATTACCTTCTTTCAATATTGTTAAGAACACTTCTTTGTGATTCTTGGCTGAAGAAAATACCTTAACCCTAAATAAATTGTTGAGGGGATAAGTAAGAAATAAGAAAGAGGGATGAGCTTTCATTTGAGCAGCTTGTTTTATAAGCAAATAGTAGCCTCCTATAATTATACTACTAATTTTAATAATTAACAACTTGACAGCCAATTAGAGGAGGTCCATAATTAACAACTTGACAGTAGCTAATTAAGTCATACGTACAACATTGTCATTATTTAATTGAGTATATGTACAACATATCGAAAAATACTTTATGGGATGGCCCTGAATTTTAATAATTTCTATTTCAGGTATAGAAGTTGAGGGACTTGAGGATGGTGCAGTGCAACTTAATTAAAATAGCGCCGTCAGCGTATTCTTCACTGACACCTGGGATATTATTGCTTATTAGATCTAACGAATAAAATCTCCTTATAATTAACCTCACCCAAATACAAAATTACAGCACCTGAAATGATGGACCCATCTGATAGATCTAGTGTTTAGGACAATGTTAAGATACCCAATTTCTTATATACACCTGGCCCTAGATCCACATTTAAAAAATGATACACTCAAGATTAAAAGAAGTTATATTCTTATATAGATTGTAATTCTATAAGAGTAAATTTTCGTTAAAATGAGCAAAACTTTATATTGGATTCATTTCCATCAAAAGGGAAAAAATCCCTTGTCTCATTCCTCCGTAGTTTGTTTGGTTTTGTAATGTTTTTAGTTCGGTTTGTTTTGTTTGGAGTTCTTCCTCTTCTGGAAAAAAAAACAACCAGATGTATGATAAACATTTTCGCCAATTTTGTATCTCGCACTCCAAGGTAGAACGGGAAGGTTATGTCGAGTTTAGGATTGAGAGGAGGTTTCAGCGGTGGTGTCATGGGTGTTGGCGTGCCGTGTGGGTGACGCTTGGTCATCGCCGGCCATCGTTTGTTTAGGGTTGAGAAAAAAATTAACCTTGCTCCGATACCATGTAAAATATATTTAGGGTTAATTTGTGATGCCTTCTCATTGATGTAATTTGCAATATATATGTTACAAGAGTCCTATGAAGTGAAGGAAAGAAATCCTAATCCACATAGGAATTAATATTAAGACTCCTAATATAAGGAAACTCCTTATAATACAATATTTCCTAACACGCACACTATTCATATAATAGTGACATAATAGTATATAAAAGCAAAAAAAACAAGGAATTGCTTAATTATTGTGAAGTGAAAAACAACATGTGAGTTCGTCGCTCGGATCCAATTGTTGATTGATAAATTAAACTTTGACTTGGTAGAGTGTAGACGAAGATCCTCACCCATTATCATGCCCAAAGATAAAGGGCTTATTACAATGAGTAATGCACATTTAGAAAGTATTCTGTTTGGAGCACGAATTTGACCAACAACATGGATTGCCCAATTTGAAGGGTCATATGACCTTATGCTGAAAGTCTAGTTCCAATGAGAAACAATGAGACCTTTTCCAATTGCACAACAAAAAGACTCACATGTGAAGGAGATTGTTAAATAAAAACTCTACGTGTTAGTCGGGATCATTTTAACTACATTTTATAAAGAAATTAATTGATGAAGACTAACATATAAGCATAACAGTTTACTGCACGTATTGCTAAATTGATTTTAGAGTTGAATCTTTTTAGCTTGTAAACTAGTTGTTGGCTCGGGCGATGCCCCTAATTATTTATCAATGTGAATTTGAAGTGTTAAATCAAACACTTGAGAAAAGTGGAAAAAAAAAAGAGTTATAGGCATTGGATTGTGCTTAGGAAATTAGATGATCTTCGAGTTCTTTTTAAATTTTCTACATAATAAATTATAACATGAATCATTCATCAGTATAACCTCGGTGTCAAGAGAGTACATATATATAAATATATAATTACTTATAAAAAATATAATACAATCTTTTTTTTTAACGTAGGTTGATGTGTAAGAATATAACCGATGCAATGAAACGGTGTAGTAGTGTTAATTACGGATGTTATAAAAATTTGAAAAGCTTTTTTTTGAAAAGTTTGAAAAGTTGTAATTGTGGGGCTTTTAATTGTGCAGCAGTTACTAAATAATGAAAAGTGGAGGTGGTGTCTTAGCTTGGTACCATGGCCTGAGCTGCTTTTGCGATGACATATGCTGCTGCCAAAAATGCATGTTATTTCCTGCCACTGGTCTATTAATCCAATTCATAGGGGGTGATGGAAGTTGGCCAACATTTTGGACATGGTTGTTTTGTTGATTGGGCATGGGTGTCGGCCCAGTATTTTGGTTCCTTGGTCTCATCGTTGCTCGTTGTCTATTCCTAATTTTAGATGTATATAGATTTGTTTTTCCCATATAAACCAAAAAAACTGTTGTAGAATAGTTGGTTAGTGTATTCGTATTTCAAATGAGAGGTTGCGTGTTCGAGTCTTCACACATACATTTTTGTTGATTACAATTTGTATCATTTGTTTGGGAGGGGAGAGTATATGTGGCAGCATGGCATTTGGTTGCTTTGGGTTTTAGATATATATATAGATGGTCAGAAATCTTATCCTTTAGTGGGTACAACCAGGCCTTTTTGATAATTGACTTAATTTATTATTCCACTTTTTTTTTCTATCATACGTATCACCTATTCAACTTGGTTGTAAGTTGTAACATATAGGTAATTTAATATGTGTAGTCCATATAGATTATTACTCTCAGTTTATTACAATATATGCTATCAATTTATTACAATAATCTATTAGTTTAAGACCTGAATTTATAAGTTTTACAATAATTTTATCAGCTTGTGAGAACTATCTCTCAGTATTAGTTTATATCAATAATTTATCAGTTTGATACTTGAATTTGTAAGTTCTACGAATTTTTATCAGCTTGTACAAACTTATTTCGGGAAACGAGGAAGAAAGAGAAAGAGAAATATCATAATTAAATTCAAAAAACAAGAAATTATAAGATAGAAATATAGCAAAAATGGCATTTGTGATAGCAAGAAAACCAATTATGGGGGTTAGCAAAAAGAAAGGAGGTTGAATAAAGAGAGAGAAAGTTCGAAAAAGTAAAGCGAGAAAATAACAATTTTTTTTTTCAAAAAAAACATATTAAGCGGCCGTGCCTGCTGGACTGAGAAGGTCTCAGCCAAGACTTGACAATTAACAAATGGTAGGTATATATTGTATGTTATGAGTGAAATTCATTCTGCTTGTTTTTTTATTTTCATAAGCTATCCTATAATATATTAACTACCTTCGTATTTTTCTTACAAATAGTAACATTGGTTTTTATGTGTCAAATTTCACAAACTAATACCATATAAAATCTTGTTCAATTTGACTTAATGTACATTTTCAGTAATTTTTTGATCTGAATTATAGGTAATGGTCTTGCATACTCAAACTTGTATGTTGTAACCTGTATCTTGGTAAATTGTCTCATTACAGTGTTGGATATACTCCTAATTCATAATTTAATTTCTCTAGATCCACTTAGTTCTATGATTATCCTACTAAATCAGGTTAATAAAGTACAGCTTTATCACATCCACTAATAGTTGCATCGGATTCCTTTAACAACGCATGAAATAAGTTTAATCAACTATAATCATAAATCTTTTTGTTTATTAATGAATCACATAGTGCTACTACTATGACATAGAAATACTTTAGTGAATCAAATTCTTTATATTCCTTTGGTATAGGTCGTTCAGTACTGATATATGAATCTTCTCCAATTTTTTTTTATAAGATAAACATATATATATTTCTATTCAAAGTAGGTATCATGCATCTATATGTGCCGATAGTAACTTGTTCGATCCATCCATATACACTTCCTCTGTTCACTTTCACTTGCAACTTGCAACAAGGAGAAGAGGGACACATGAACCAATTAGAACGGAAAGATAGAGAGAAATAAAAAAAAGACTCATGTGATGAAGAGAGAGATAGAGAAAACTCAATGCCAAAAGTAGTATAATGTTGTTGCAAGGAATTTGATATTGCCATAAAAGGAAAGTGTTGTAGTAAAAGTGAACAGCGGAACTAGTATATACAACTATTTCTGATTTTCCATTCCAAATAATACCCACCAAAATTCCTTTCCAAAATTTACCTAGTTTTAAAATTGAAAGCATTTATGAGGTACAACCTTATGTACATTTAATTGTGTCATTTCTTAACAAAATGGTACCTAAGCAAAAGAGTGGGCCATTATAGAGTCTCAAACCTGACAACAAAAGATCATCAAAGCTACAAATGCAAAGCATTTTGTCAATCTTCTAAAAAGAAATTACAATTATGATAATAAGAATTGGATTCTTTGTTTGTTTTTTGAAACACTATGTTGATCATATATATGAGTATATGACAGTTTATTCTTCAAACTTGTTACGTAGTTCTCTATTCTGCTCAATATGAAGACTCTTGTTGATTTAAAAAGGTTTTATTTTATTTTATGGATTATATTATAGCGATCTTCGATACAAATGCTTAGATATCTAAAAGAACTACAAATATATTCAAGAATGTAATGATTGGGAGGAAGGATTTGAGTCACTACAAGAAAATGCTAAAATAACGACGGCCCATTAGCGACGGCTAAAAAACGGCCGGTACCATCATAATAGCGACGGCTTGAAGTCGTCGTTGATTACCGACTGCTTTTATAGCATACAACGACGGTTTAGCCGACGGTGATAAACAACGTCGGTTTAAAGCCGTCGTTGATGTTTTGGAAGTAAATCAGAAATTTTTTTTAGCTTAGGCGACGGTCTTAAACGGTCGTTGATTTCTAGAGGGGTTTTAATTAAAGGTTGCTCCTTGGTCGGGGTTTTTTCAACAACAAAAGGAGGCCGGGTTTAAGTGTTATTCAACGACAAAAGGCGATTTTGGCCGAGACGAACTCCACCTCCACCTGCCTCCTTCCTCCGGCCAACGTCGGCCGATCCACCTCCACCTCACTCGGCCGGTAAGCTTTATTTTCTTTTTTTTTTTTTTAAATTTTGTACTCATGAACCAAACCCTAACAATTGGGTTTTGCCTCGTGAGAGAAGTGAAGTTGGGCGACGAACTTCGGTCGGAATCCACCTCGCCGGCGGCGGCGACTCCTTGGGACCAACACTTCGCCGGCGGTAAGCGGTGCCAATTTAGTTTTTTTTTTTTTTTAAAATTGGGTTATGGCAAAATCTTGTCTTTCTGCTAAAAATCTCATTTGGCTTTGGCAATGTAGGTAGCCAAACACCACGGCCTGACTGCCGTCCGCCTGTGTCGGACCCCTGCCGCCTCTAGGTACTCTTTAATTTTTAAATTCTTTAATTTTAATAGTAAATTTAGTTTATATGGTTAATTGCTTAATTTTATGTATAAATTTTAATAAATGCTTAAAGGTTACCATTTAATAATTGATTTTCTACATGATGTAGGATTACGTAGCATTTTGGTGTTTCTCTTTGGCTTAATTGTAAGGTTAGTAGCAATTTTGACCATATTTTGTCTTCAATTTATATTGTTTTTGTTCATGTAAATTCTATATTGTTTAGTAGCATTAAAGGTTATAAAAGTTAAAAACTATATAATTGAGCCGTCACACTTTCAGGGTTCTATTTCGGCGGCACAGCATGCTAGGAAGATGGTAAATATGTTTCATATCTACTACTTAGTGTAATTTACATGAATATGTTCCATAAAGCCTTTGTTAATTCAACAATGTCTACGAGGCAAAGAGTAGAGGAGGAGTACTCCCTCTTGCTCCCGAGTTGTTCTTGAAGACTCATTTCAAGGCTGTTCTGGAAAAGGAGAAATTCCAGCAAACAAGAAATCGAAGCAAATCTCGGTACATAATTCTAAACATATATTCATAGGCAAATATGATTGAATCAAATATAGGCCATTTTAGGTTAAGTAGGAAATTGAATGAATACGAGTAGTTTGATGCTAGTAAGTTATAACCACCTCAAACATCATATATGTAGTTAGTTTAATGTATTTATAAGTTGTTTTGATTGAAAATACACAAAGTAGGAAAGTTAGAACCAAATGTAGGCTAATATAGGCCATTTTAGGCCTTTTTACTTGGAAATGTTTGAATACGAGTACTTTGATGCTAGTTTAAGTTAAAACCACCTCAAACATCATATATGTAGTTAGTTTAATGTATTTATAAGTTGTTTTGATTGAAAATACACAAAGTAGGAAAGTTAGAACCAAATGTAGGCTAATATAGGCCATTTTAGGCCTTTTTACTTGAAAATGTTTGAATACGAGTAGTTTGATGCTAGTTTAAGTTATAACCACCTCAAACATCATATATGTAGTTAGTTTAATGTATTTATAAGTTGTTTTGATTGAAAATACACAAAGTAGGAAAGTTAGAACCAAATGTAGGCTAATATAGGCCATTTTAGGCCTTTTTACTTGGAAATGTTTGAATACGAGTAGTTTGATGCTAGTTTAAGTTATAACCACCTCAAACATCATATATGTAGTTAGTTTAATGTATTTATAAGTTGTTTTGATTGAAAATACACAAAGTAGGAAAGTTAGAACCAAATGTAGGCTAATATAGGCCATTTTAGGCCTTTTTACTTGGAAATGTTTGAATACGAGTAGTTTGATGCTAGTTTAAGTTATAACCACCTCAAACATCATATATGTAGTTAGTTTAATGTATTTATAAGTTGTTTTGATTGAAAATACACAAAGTAGGAAAGTTAGAACCAAATGTAGGCTAATATAGGCCATTTTAGGCCTTTTTACTTGAAATTGAATGAATACGAGTACTTTGATGCTAATTTAAGTTAAAACCACCTCAAACATCATATATGTAGTTATTTTAATGTATTTATAAGTTGTTTTGATTGAAAATACACAAAGTAGGAAAGTTAGAACCAAATGTAGGCTAATATAGGCCATTTTAGGCCTTTTTACTTGAAATTGAATGAATACGAGCACTTTGATGCTAGTTTAAGTTATAAACACCTCAACATCATATATGTAGTTAGTTTAATGTATTTATAAGTTGTTTTGATTGAAAATACACAAAGTAGGAAAGTTAGAACCAAATGTAGGCTAATATAGGCCATTTTAGGCCTTTTTACTTGGAAATGTTTGAATACGAGTACTTTGATGCTAGTTTAAGTTAAAACCACCTCAAACATCATATATGTAGTTAGTTTAATGTATTTATAAGTTGTTTTGATTGAAAATACACAAAGTAGGAAAGTTAGAACCAAATGTAGGCTAATATAGGCCATTTTAGGCCTTTTTACTTGGAAATGTTTGAATACGAGTAGTTTGATGCTAGTTTAAGTTATAACCACCTCAAACATCATATATGTAGTTAGTTTAATGTATTTATAAGTTGTTTTGATTGAAAATACACAAAGTAGGAAAGTTAGAACCAAATGTAGGCTAATATAGGCCATTTTAGGCCTTTTTACTTGGAAATGTTTGAATACGAGTAGTTTGATGCTAGTTTAAGTTATAACCACCTCAAACATCATATATGTAGTTAGTTTAATGTATTTATAAGTTGTTTTGATTGAAAATACACAAAGTAGGAAAGTTAGAACCAAATGTAGGCTAATATAGGCCATTTTAGGCCTTTTTACTTGAAATTGAATGAATACGAGTACTTTGATGCTAGTTTAAGTTATAACCACCTCAAACATCATATATGTAGTTAGTTTAATGTATTTATAAGTTGTTTTGATTGAAAATACACAAAGTAGGAAAGTTAGAACCAAATGTAGGCTAATATAGGCCATTTTAGGCCTTTTTACTTGGAAATGTTTGAATACGAGTAGTTTGATGCTAGTTTAAGTTATAACCACCTCAAACATCATATATGTAGTTAGTTTAATGTATTTATAAGTTTTTTGATTGAAAATACACAAAGTAGGAAAGTTAGAACCAAATGTAGGCTAATATAGGCCATTTTAGGCCTTTTTACTTGAAATTGAATGAATACGAGTACTTTGATGCTAGTTTAAGTTATAACCACCTCAAACATCATATATGTAGTTAGTTTAATGTATTTATAAGTTGTTTTGATTGAAAATACACAAAGTAGGAAAGTTAGAACCAAATGTAGGCTAATATAGGCCATTTTAGGCCTTTTTACTTGGAAATGTTTGAATACGAGTAGTTTGATGCTAGTTTAAGTTATAACCACCTCAAACATCATATATGTAGTTAGTTTAATGTATTTATAAGTTGTTTTGATTGAAAATACACAAAGTAGGAAAGTTAGAACCAAATGTAGGCTAATATAGGCCATTTTACCCACTTTCTTTTACTTGAATATGAGTATATTTAACCAAATGCAGGAGACGTACAAGAAGAAGGTTGGACCATTGTACCACTCGGGGGTCACGGCCGAACCACGATCTGTTGTATTGGGAGACAGGTTGGGGGGGGAGGCGAGGAAAAGTTCGGGGGGTTGGGTCGGGGAGATCATTTGTACTACAACTCTTCATCGGGGCGAGGAGATGGCGACTCTTCACAACCATATGAGCCGTCCATTTTATCTCGGATTGAGGCGCGAGGTGGATGCAAAGGTCGCTGCGCGGATGGAAGAGGTGGAGGCAATGGTCGCAGCACGGGTGGAAGCGTCAAGTCGGGCCATTGTTGAGGAAATGATGAGGAACATGTCTAGTTTCGGCCACATGTCCTCAGGTTGCAACCCAGGCCCCCCTCCACATCGCAGACCAGACGATGACCCAGGGTTTGGTGGTGGCGGTAGTGCTACAGAGACACCCTTGACAGTGTAGTGTTTTTGGTTTCGGCAACTAGGTAACTAACTTTTATGCATTTAGTGTCAATATTTATCGGCATCTCGCTTTGTTTCTAGATGTGTCGGGTTATTTTTTTTGGAACCCGACTTCTACTTTATTTCTCGACACCGGGATCTATTTTGCGTACATATATTTAATCTAGGTAGTTTGTCTAACTATAGACATTTAGTGTCTATATTTATCGGCATCTAGCTTATTAGTTTCCAGCTTTGTCGATATATATTTTTTGTAAACACAGACTTCTACTTTATTTCCCGACATCGGGATCAATTTTGTGTACATAATTGTAATCTATTTCATGTAATTATACAAGTATCAATGCAAATTACAAGTATCAATGCAAATTGTAATATATATCAAAATTGCTTATTTTTGTAATTGAATGCGATGGAGGAACATCTTTAGTGTGGTCCACAAGCATGCAGGTGTGATGGTACAGGTTTAATTATTGGTAACAACAAAAATATTCTAAATAATATTATTTCAAAACAACAACGACGGCTAGGCGGTCGTTGTAAGGTATACTATGCATCCCAAGGACTTCCACTTCATTTGCTTTTACATAATAGCGACGGTTTATAACGGACGTTGATGTGGCCCCAAACAACGATTGTTTATAACCGTTGGTGAATTACAGACGGTTTCTAAGCGGTCGGTAAATCAACGACGGTTATAAACCGTCGTTGATTTAATCGGTTGTTTAAAACGATCGTTGGTTTTGGTGCCACCGTCGGTTTTGGAAACGGTCCACGATTACACGGGAACCGTCGTTAAATTATTTACCGACGGCTTAGCGGTCGTTGATTCCAAATTCAGCGACCACTGTGCACCGATTGCCGTTTAACGACGGCTTAGCGGTCGGTGATATTTTACCGACGGTTTTTCCAAAATTACCGACGGCTTTTAGCCGTCGTTAAATACGCCCTTTCTTGTAGTGAGTGTGCCATCTAACCTACATACATAATTAACCTCTTTTAATATGGTGAGGAGATAAATTTATTGAGCGATGAAACATCTTGTTGATTAAGAACCCACAAATTCTTGGAAAAGACGGTCTCACGTTAGTATTTACGTGAGACCTACCCAAATCCAAGAGATATGTTTTTCAAAAACGGACCGCGTCTCACAATTTCTCACGATAATATTTTTGGTGAATTAGTTAATGTTTTTGGCCAATTAGTTAAGTATTTTAGCACAATAGTTTAGAGTCGGTAATCTATATGTAGACTTACATTATTTTGTAGTTAACATATCCAGTACATTAGTTAGTGTTGTTCTATAATTAGTTAAGATCTATTGAACATTATTTAGTTTCCAATATAAACGAAGAAATAACTTTTTTATATATCTAAAATATCAAATACAAAAGACAACCTGAAAAAGAACTTAAACCAACCTAGCATTTGAAGTAATTGTACCAATTTCGGTTTGGTTTTTGGAATTTGTTTTTTTTAGTCTTCTTAAAATTACTTTTCTTCCTTACACTTCTTCCCTTTAATTTGTTTTTGCACGATCGGAGTCTAAAATAACCAATGTAGTTGTACTTGATGAGCATTGTTCTTCTATAATTGGTTTTGTAGTTAAGACTTTGGTTAGACTTGCAACAATAGTCTTGTAGACTTATTGCGGTACCTTTCTTGCATCCGCATTATCTCGACTTTTGAGAATGAGATTGGAGAACTTTTTTTCGATTTCATATCGCCATGGGGTTATGTTGTTTATAACTGCTCAAGAGATTTCTCTTTTCCACACTTCACTTTTTGCAAATCTAGTCCACCTTTTGCACATGTACCTATGTGGTATTGTTGTGATTGAACAAATAAGATGTGTTATAATCTGGTTTTTATGTTATGACTAATATATTTTAGCGGTTAACAAATATACTTCACCACTTAACTAATGTACTTCACCGCTTAACTAATATACTTGAGCACTTAACTAATTCATCCGAAGCAATTTAAGGTAAGCATAACTAATAAGTTCAAGCGCTTAACTAATTACGGTCTTTGGTTTGATGCACGCGCGTGATGTTAGCATGACATCATTTGGTCTCACATTAACACTAACGTGAGACCGTCTCTTCAAAAACGGACTCTTAAGAACCTTTGAAAGTATTAGAAGATAATTGAGGGAATTCCGACCGGTAAAGAGTCCATAATCAGAATGATATCAACACTATATAAGGATCATTCATTTTTACCTTCAAGTATTGTACTTTAGCCTTGAGTTATCATAAGTTACTCAAAAAAGGAGTATATATCTCCAAGATAGTATTTTCAACGAAAGTAGGCTATATTATTTCCTTCCTCCAAAGTCCCATCCCAATAGCCCCTATAAGGCTATAACCATTACCAAAACTAGAGCAGCCGGCACACTTGTGCATAGGTAAGGAAGTGCTTACAATATTCCATCGAGAAATAGTAATTTATTGACTTTGAGTTTACAAGTAGCAGACATTTTAGCACTACCACATTTTGTACCTCGGTGTCAACCCAAAAGAAGAAAACTCAACTGGAAAAGTCCCCTTGATTTTTGGACCATAAACTCTTTTCAAACCAATTTACAAATCTAAATTATACTCCACCACTTTGGCTCTTTATTAGTGCTAGTGCATACTTATGGTTGGAAGATTGTTTAAGACACTAATCATAAAGACTACGATCTATGTCCCTAATCCTCTCTTCTGGTAGGCTAACACCCACGTGAATGTTAGTTCCTAGACCAATGAGATTCGTTGGTTTTAGGGCTTCCAACTAAGCAGCTGACTAACTTAGCCAGGTGTCAATCATCAACAAATGATATGGATTCAAAGTTCAATAAAAAGGTACTCTTTCAAAATTAGTTTATCTTTCCAACAATAGAAATGTCTGCTTCGTGAGTTCAGTACTAAAATTGAATATTTGGGTCACCTCTATATTTGAGAAAATCTCAACAGTGAAACATAGTTTTCCATTAAAGTACTACTAGTACTTAGGGGCACATGAAGGTGTATGATGCACTCTATGGAAGTGCGAAAGCGTGCACATGCTTTTGCAGATATTGGAAAATGGCATACAAACGAAATCCTTCAATTCGTGACACCTGACGTATATTGCCCTAAAAATATGCATGGTTATGGAGAAATTATAAATTAAATAAAGCATGGTAACATGCACACAGGAAGAAGTTTGTTAGGAGAATCAAGTGGAAGCTCCCATTGGCCAATATTATCACTCTAGTTTTAATTATAAACCATCGTGATTACTACTCTTCTGTAAAGTTTTATATTTGATGTAAAAGATAATTACATTTGTATTATAATCTTTCCTCCTAGGTCTTTATTAGTTTACCGTATTCCTTTTTGGGATGTCCCTTATTAGTTACCCATTTCTTTTGTTTCAATTTTGGAATGGGGCTCATTAACTTTCCATCACACATACATTCAACTTTAATATAAAATAATAGTTTCTCTTTCTATTCCACAACACTATTTTTCTAAAAGCTAAATGCAAAAGAAACGGGTAAACTAATAAAAACTAGGAGGAGTATATATTTACAACCTAAATTATGAAAGTGCTGCTTATCACAAACCTTCTAGTAATGAATTCCTCCATCATCCTAAGAAAACAAACAATCGGACCACATGCTTTCACAACCAATCTAATTACAACATAAAGAAGTAACAAGCCCCTTTTATAAGCTATTGAACCACTAAATATCGGTTCACTCAATTTTCTTGGGGACAATTTGTGTAGCATACCCAACATGTTTCTTGAATATGCCCAACCACTCTTTGATCCCCTATAAGCAAGCTCTGATGAAGAAACGGTTAAAGAAAAAAATGGATGTGATCTTCATTACCATTTACATAAATTAGGCATTGATCATTACTATCATTAATACCTAAATGAAAATCTTGGCTCGTGTTTGAGGGAGTTGGAGAATAATAAGAAGCCATATGATGAAGCTCTCCTCAGGTACAATATATATAGTAATTCCACATAAACTTGCACCATTGGAGTCTTTCTATGGGACCAATGAGTCGGGTGTAGATGGTAGCTATGCTGTAAGGAATTAAGAGCACCCGCCATAGCTATCAACGATTTCCTTCTTCACTTTACAAATATATTTCGAAGCCTAATTGGCATTTAGGAGCTAAACCTTGCCAGCCTTGTTAGCATATTCCATGCTTGTGTCTACCAATGGCACCTTATTACATGAATCAATGATCTGAAACCAAGACTACACCCCCTGTAACAGCCCCGCTAATTAGTTGCTAATACTTTTAGTTAAGTGTTATAGTCAATATATGGAGTTTACTGAAAATATCATAATACCAAATGGATTTTCATGATTAAAGCACTATTTTCAACCACCTTACTATTCTCGAAATAATTGGACTTGTGTACGGTTTTCTTGATAGTTTTGTTCTCTAAACTTGTCCTGGTAGAGGCGGTTTGATCATCTATTTTGCGGGTCTTACCAAGTAAGGTTCGAACTTGGTTAGTTGTTGGAACACAAGGTGACACTCAAGAAGGGGGGGTTGAATTGAGTGGTTAAAACTAATCGATTTTCGCAAAAACACTCTTATGGCACAGTGCCGTGCACTGTGTTATTCACTCGTAAAATCTCCGATTGATGTTTTTGCTCAAACGAAACTTAATCAAACACTAAAACAATTATATCAAATAATAAAACAATGAAATCAAATAATAAGACACATGAATTTAACGTGGTTCAATCTCACCTCTGAGATCTACGTCCACACAAACTATTCTTTTATTATTTGAATCGTAAAATACCAAACTCTTGATACAATTCGATTCCCCCACTACTAACCCTAGTAGTGCTCCCCAACACTTAACTCTAAGTGTTGCCACTCTCTATAATAATGAAATTACGAAAGAAAAGATCCTCAAAAGCGTGCTTCTTATTCAAGCAAATAGAGGACAATTACAAACGTTGTTTTAGTTTCCTAACGACTAGAACTTCGTGCTATACTCGTGCCTTAGGAAGCTGTTTTTCGGCTCTAAATATCTCCGATTTTTCTCTCTGAAAACATGAGTTATAAAACGAATTGCAATCCCTTATATATCTTGGTGAACGAATAAAAATCCTTCTCCAAGATATATTATCTTTTGAACAATTTTTATTCCTAAAATAAAGGGATAAAATTCTTTTCCTATTCAAAAACCAATTTTATCTTTCATAAAAACTGATTTTTCTTTTCAATCCTTATAAGATAAGAATTCTCCAAAATCAACTAGTAATTACCTTTATATAAAACATGTTATCAAAATCGGTTTTCCCTTTTATCTTTGTTTTCTTTATTAAAACTCCTTTTGTCTTCAAAATTCTTTTATAAATCGGTTTTTTCAAAATCCTTTTCCAAATCGGTTTTTAACAAAAACACGTTTTTACCAAAAACATTTTTTAATAAAAATTCTTTCAGAAATCATTGTTATTAAAACTTGATTTTCGAATATCTTCTTCCTTTTATATAGATATATAAAATTAACATAATTATTTATTTCCTTAACTCTAAGAAAATAATAATTATCCTAATATTATATTTCTATACTTGGCACATAATATATCATCTAGTTCAAGTATATTACATTTTGCATATAGTAACTAAACTTAGGAATATGAACTTGGACTTCAATCTGGATTCTTCATTTCTTCAAAGTCTTCATTTACTTATTCCTTTCTCAACCATACGTAACAAACTTTCGGACTATAACATATTATATTATCTTTCATCATCAAAACTTAACATGCACAACAAATTCCCCCTTTTTGATGATGACAAACATTCAATATAATATTATTCAGTAATCACTTTTCCCCCTCAAAATATGCACCATTAATCACATTAGGGAAAAATAACTCAACATCATTCACAAGTAACATGGTAACCAAGATAACCAATTATTCATTAGTCTAAGTATTATACCCATCTTCCCCCTTTTGACATTATCAAAAAGGAGAGCATCAACATGTTTCGCGAGTCAAAGTGATATATAGTCAGCAAAATAATGCAAGTAGCTCAAGCAATAAATACTAAGGATGCTGGTGCTATGTCATAATCCAATTCACAATCCGAAGTCATTAAGCAAAAAATAATCCAACTCACAATCTGAAACTATGAAGCAAGAAATAATCATGAAGGATCATGGGTGATAGCTAAGAAAGTAAGAGAAAGAAAGGTAATGCAAGCTTGAAGATTTGAAATGGCAATTGGCTCAACAAGTGCTTAAACCTTTCTTTAAAGATTTTCAACTTCCGCAAATAGCATCATAGAACTTTCTTCACTGTGGCCTTTGTATGTGTTTACGTGCCGAGTGAACAATCTATTCCCTTCCAAATATAACTAATCTTCGAATCTTGGAATCCAAAATGATGATCTTCCAAACTTTGATAATTTTCTTCACATTTGAATTGAACTCTAGGACTTATCTAAAATAAGTGTCTTACTTTTCTTTTCTTTTATTTTCCTTTCTTTTTTTTTTATTTTTTTTTATGAAGAAAAAGCAGACCATACAATATTACTAGAGTCAATCAATAAGAGATCAAAGATAATAAGTTAATTCGGACCTCATTTTCTTTTTTATGCATCTCCGGCACTTTGTGCCTTACAGTGTGAATCAGTACCTTTCATTCTTTCACGTATTTGTGTTTCATTCCAACCTTTTCATGTTCCCCCTTAATTGATGCGTCTTTTTCTTCCATCATCTTATCAAGATGTTCTTGCCCCATAAATTATCATTAATCAAGATTAAAAGCACTTGTTGAACTTTGGATCAATGGGTGAAGAAAAGATAATAATAGGGAAATGACTATAAGGTGAGACATATGAAAGAAAGAAATAATGAGGCACGAATGTCAAACTCATAAATAGAAAATCAGAATATCGGGATAAAGATCAAGCTTGCCATAGGAGAAAGAATTAGCATTTCATAGCTCAATAATTCGGCAACTTAGGATCATATAGCTCATTAGTTCGGCAACTTAGGATCATGACATTAGGGCCGACATCATTAGACCATTACGAGTCCTTTTTATATCAAGTAGACTTTTTCTCACAGTGTTTCACAAAGACATGCACTCCTACTCCAATTAACATATTTAAAGGAGGACAACAAGCATAATACTCAACTAATTTCCAGAAATTAATCCCAAACCCACAAATTGTATTATAAAATATTCATGCATGAAATTCAACATAACTACCTTGATCACACAATTGGGATATGCTTAACAAATTTTTCAAACCACTTACCAACATCACATTCTCTATGGAGTGTGTTAGGGATTTGCCGACGTTTGTCAATACCAAATATTTCTCCCTTTTTGTTGTCGCCAAATGTAACACACCCTCCATGGTAGGCTACTAGTGAGAGGCATTGAGATTTATCACTAATCATATGTCTTGAGCAGCCATTGTCGAGATACCATAGGCTGCGTCCTCTCACGTTTGCCTGCACAAAGATCACTTGTTAGTTTTAGGAACCCAGATCTGCTTGGGTCCCTTTGCCTTTAGTTGAGCTTTTAACAAGTCTTTTCTAACCCATATTTGAGTTACATACTTTACATTTTTCGCAACACTCTTTGTCTTGACATTACAATTATCCATAAGATGTCCATTCTTTCCACAGAAGTTGCAAATCAAATATTCAGGTAGATCCACATATTTTCTTTTACGAAAGTCTCTTTCAAAATTTTTGGCACTGTGCCTTACACTGTGCGTCTGGTCTGTATATCCTAAACCAATTCTGTTTCGATTGCTAGTTGTACTAGATAAATAATCGAGAGCTTTTAGACCATACGACCACTTTTCATACATTTTTCGAGCAATAGTCAATTGTGATTCCAAGAATTCAACAGAAGTATTTAGATCACTATTTCTTTTTCTCGAAATTTCTAATTCTCTCTTAACTTTATCAAGTTCTTCACTTATCTTAGCATCACTAGGCAGCATTAGTGGAACAATTCTTGATTTCTGTCTTGAATTCTTTAGTTCAACTAACTCATGATTTAGCGATTCAATTTGCTTTTCAAGACTCGATTTTTCGGCTTCTAACACGAGTGTATGGCCTTTGTGTCATTTACGATTTCGTTAGCAAGAGACTTTTCATATCTTAGAGCGTTTATCTCAGTATCTTTCTCTTCAATAATTTTTTCAAGTTCATCACTCTTCTTCATCAGTTCTTTACAGTCCTTTAATAAATCCTTATATTCCAATTCCAACCCAATCTTTTGCTTAGTTAAATTTTTTACTTCCTTTTTCATGATTGAAAAATCATCATTCATTTCTTGACAATCATCGATGATATTTCCAAGCAAAGTAACAAGTTGGTTTTTTGAAAGAAGATGTATTGAAGGTTTCGAGAGAAAGAAGACTTACCTCAATTGTCTTGGTTTCATCTTGGTAGTTTGAACTTTTCGCCATTAGACACAAGTGAGAGTCGTCCGGCACTTGTGCCCTTCTCGTGATGTCCGTACTGGCATTCGGACATAATTTTTTCTTCATGGCATTGTGCCTCCGATCGTTCTTCATCGGAATCCGAATCTCCCCAAACGGCGCAATCATTGCTTTCTTGAACTCCTTCTTCGTTTGATCCCTTTTTTCTTTAGGCTTCTCATCATTCCATAAGGGACATTCCTTTATCCTGTGATTTAACTCTCCACACTTGAAACAACCCGAATTAGTAGCACTTTTCTTAAAGTTAGATGTTGTGCTCTTACCTTTGAAATTTTCATCTTTTCTAGGATTGTTGTTTTTGTTCTTTTTGAGAAAATTTTTAAATCTTCGAGTAAGAAAATCAATATCATCATCACTATCACTATTTTCAATTTCGAATTCAGTTCTCAAGGCTATACCTTTACTTTTTGGTTCATTATTTTTAGAATCTAAGACAAGTTTATGAGTCATTAATGATCCAATAAGTTGTTCTAGTGAAAGTTTAGTCAAATCTTTATTAGTCAAATCTTTAGCTTCTTGAATAGCGGTTATTTTTGGGAGCCATCGATTTGTTAAACTTCTTAACACCTTTCTCACTAAATCTTCAGAAGTATATGTTTTGCCTAGAGAACGTAATTCATTAGTGATTAGTGTAAATCTAGTGAACATCTCTTTAATAGATTCGTCCTTATTCATAGTAAACAATTCATATTGTTGGACAAGCAAATCTATTCTAGATTGTTTTACCTCATTCGTACCTTCGTGGGCCAACTCCAGCATGTCCCATATTTCTTTTGCTGTAGTACAAGCCGAGATCCTTGAGTATTCATCAGGTCCAATTCCATATTGGAGAATACTCATAGCTTTGAAGTTTTTTTCGGCTTTTGCATAGTCGACTGAATTGTAGTCATCTTCATCTTTGTCGACCATATTTCCTTGACATCTTTGATTTGGATAAGGATTGGTCCTTTTCTTATGACTTTCCAGCATTCATAATCCGATCCTTGGATGTAGATCCTCATCCTAGCCTTCCACCATCCATAGTCTTTTCCGTTAAAAATTGGGCACTTTGTGTGTCTATCTCGAGAGTCATCTTGCATGTTCATGACTTCTATTCTCTAGGGATGAGCCTTTCGAGAATAGCTTTGCTCGATACCACTTGTTGGAACACAAGGTGACACTCAAGAAGGGGGGGTTGAATTGAGTGGCTAAAACTAATCGATTTTCGCAAAAACACTCTTATGGCACAGTGCCGTGCACTGTGTTATTCACTCGTAAAATCTCCGATTGATGTTTTTGCTCAAACGAAACTTAATCAAACACTAAAACAATTATATCAAATAATAAAACAATGAAATCAAATAATAAGACACATGAATTTAACGTGGTTCAATCTCACCTCTGAGATCTACGTCCACACAAACTACTCTTTTATTATTTGAATCGTAAAATACCAAACTCTTGATACAATTCGATTCCCCCACTACTAACCCTAGTAGTGCTCCCCAACACTTAACTCTAAGTGTTGCCACTCTCTATAATAATGAAATTACAGAAAGAAAAGATCCTCAAAAGCGTGCTTCTTATTCAAGCAAATAGAGGACAATTACAAACGTTGTTTTAGTTTCCTAACCTGACTAGAACTCTGTGCTATACTCTGTGTCTTAGGAAACTGTTTTCAGCTCTAAATATCTCCGATTTTTTCTCTCTCGAAAACATGAGTTATAAACCGAATTGCAATCCCTTATATATCTTGGTGAACTGAATAAAAATCCTTCTCCAAGATATATTATCTTTGAACAATTTTTATTCCTAAAATAAAGGGATAAAATTCTTTTCCTATTCAAAAACCAATTTTATCTTTCATAAAAAGCGATTTTTCTTTTCAATCCTTATAAGATAAGAATTCTCCAAAATCAACTAGTAATTACCTTTATATAAAACATGTTATCAAAATCAGTTTTCCTTTTTATCTTTGTTTTCTTTATTAAAACTCCTTTTGTCTTCAAAATTCTTTTATAAATCGGTTTTTCAAAATCCTTTTCCAAATCGGTTTTTAACAAAAACACGTTTTTACCAAAAACACTTTTTAATAAAAATTCTTTCAGAAATCATTGTTATTAAAACTTGATTTTCGAATATCTTTTTCCTTTTATATAGATATATAAAATTAACATAATTATTTATTTCCTTAACTCCTAAGAAAATAATAATTATCCTAATATTATATTTCTATACTTGGCACATAATATATCATCTAGTTCAAGTATATTACATTTTGCATATAGTAACTAAACTTAGGAATATGAACTTGGACTTCAATCTGGATTCTTCATTTCTTCAAAGTCTTCATTTACTTATTCCTTTCTCAACCATACGTAACAAACTTTCGGACTATAACATATTATATTATCTTTCATCATCAAAACTTAACATGCACAACATTAGTGATGATGTAGACTTTGAATATCATGTAGAAGCTATATGTATTCATGGACTCAATCTACTTGTACTTAAGCATTTTCCTTATTTTATTTATTCGTTCTCGTAATTGAATTCGAAAGTATGTATTGCAATAGTTAGTAAACACTAAAATTTCTTGCAAATGGTTGAATGCGACTAGGTATTTTTGATTCTCCCTAGCTAGTCGGGGAGGCTAAGACATGTGCCTAAATAGCAACACCACTATTTAGTTGCTAATACTTTTAGTTAAGTTCATCAATCTTATAATATAGAGCAAATAATTAGTCGGGTTGTTACCCCTCACAATACTTTGGTTTTTTTTTTGCAAACATCATCCCAACAATGCAAACATATCCAGGCCTAGAGTTACTACGAATATCGGTCCATAGAGAAGATCTATAAATTGCATTGATCTTCTTCAATAATTCCAGTGTGTAGTTGATGTATCATGTTTTTATATAGTTTTTAGGTGCATTTAGGTTGCATTTAGGTGCGTTGTAGTTCATAATTGCATATAATTAATTAAGTTGCAAAATATTACTCATTTTGTGTGTTTTTAGTGTTCTTTGATGAATTTCAGGTATTGAGAACAAAATTAGAGTATTATTTTAGTAGCTATTGAAAGGAAGCTAAGTTGATAATAAGGATCGTTATATATATATCTTTGAGTGCAAATTGGAGCCAAAACAAAGTTGGAATTTGATAAAAGAATTGTGGAAATTGAGTAATGTTTACTATTTTATCCAAACTTCTGACTCGATAATGATAATTGGATGATTCAAGCTTGTCCAAGGCGAGTTATATTCTGGGAGTTATACCTAGACTTATTATGGGAGTTATATTATGGGAATTATACCTAGACTTGAAGAGCTTTCCAATGATAGGTTGCACGGCCCAAGGCAAGTTATATTCTGGGAGATATGGGCTTTGCAATTTCACCTGTCTTTCTAAGGCCTCCTACGTGTGCACGAATTTGTTGATTAGGCCCTTTAATGATTTGATTGACCTCACTTATCTTGTAACTTAGTTTCCTACTAGTATTAAGAGATACAAATTTATATTAGAGGATCTCTAATTAGGTTAGGATAGATATTCATTATTCAAAGTAGACGTTCTTTTTTATTCTCTAGGTTTTCTCTCTAGTTTTTCCATATTAGCCCTAGTTTATTTTCTATTGCAATTTGAAGATTCAAGATTGTGTCTTTGATCAAGATTTCGGGTTCATTTTCTATTCAAGCATTGCTAATCAAGTTTTATTCTTTCCCTTCTCTTTATTTATTTTAACTATTTTTTCAATTAAGTTTGTTGATTTTATTGCTATGATTAGTGAATTAGCCTTTTTATCTAAGATTGAGTTGAGGCCTAGTATGTATTGACCATATGAATTTTCTCTAATTCCCATGTTGTTGAATTATATGCTTAGGGTTTGATAAGATTGTTTTTATAGTCAATTTTGCATCTTGATTTAGCCCTAATTTTATATTGTCAACAAAAGTTGGAGTTGAATTAGGAATTATTTATTTGTTGCTACATTGTTATTTTATTAATTGAGTTCATCAACAAAAGTTGTCTTAATTGAGATAATCTTGTCATTAATTTGAATTCCCCCATGAAAATAGGGGAGAACTAGAATTGGGAATTGCTTTTACATTGGTCTTAATGCTTCTAAATGTGTGTAAGCCATGAAAATAGAAGACATACATGTTAGTTAGGCATTTTGCTATCACGAAAGTGAGCTCTAGGTATTGAGGAATGACTAAAGATTTAGTTTCGGTTCGCAGTTGTGCTTTATTGTTGAGTCATAAAGGAATATCAATCTTGCTTAAGCTATAATTGAATAATTGGGATGTGAGTTATATTTTGATCAATTCATATCAGTGGTGATGCTTAATCTTAGTGTTTTAATTATCATATTTATCAAAGTTTGTCATATCTTGTTATCAGTTTAGTTATAAGTTAATAGACTTTTCTTGATATTTGATTTGTGTAGCTATTTCATAATCTAAAATCAGCTAGTGTTTAATTTCACACCTCCCTAAGTTCGACCCGTATGTGCTATGACACTGTTCACTTGCGGTATTAAAATAAAACCATAACACTAGTTTTTTTTTTAGGGGAAAATCATCATAAGGATCGATTATATTAAATCAAGTTCAGCAAGGGAAATAATCCCTTGTGGGAAAAGTCCAAGAATAATACAATCATTGCCCGAAGTGGGTAAACACGAGCCATAAGATGGGCTACACCATTTCCCAACCTTCTTACATGAGAGAAAACACACAAATTGAAAGAGTTACATATCATATGTATATCTTCAGCCTATCAAGGCCTCATAAGCACGATCCTTTGGCTTCTTTTGTAGCAGACTAATAACACCCAGAGCATCCCCTTCAGCAATAATATCCTTATACCCCAATCTGCTCCAAGAACTGCACAAAGGGAGTTGTTTCCCATAATACCTTGGTCCATGGACATTGGAATAATGCATGGACCACAGATTCCTCACTCACATTGCAAATTGGGCACCTTTTATCAGGACTAATGTGATGAAACCCCAAGCGTTCATTCACAGCTAAAGCTCCACACACCGCCCTCCACATAAAGTGTTTCATCTTTAGTGGACAATCCAAGTTCCAAACTTTATCTCAAAATTCTGGTTCACTAGTCCATGATTTTCTTTCCAGTTGTTAATGTGATTGAGCCTCCCAAGTCAATAGGCAGATTTTACACTAAATCCCCATGTCTTTCAGGTTTCCAAAAGAAAGAATCCCTCGACAATCTGATACTCACAGGTATTTGAATCACAAGAGCATCATCATCAGGGCACAACGTGGCATTGATCCTATCTACTCTCCATGAATAGGTAGTCTCATCTAATAACACAAGTTTAAATGGCTAGAGTTATAATTTGGAGTAGCCTTATTCAGTGGCGGATCTACACGTGGTCACGTGTGGTCACGTGACCAACTAATATTTCTCGGAAAAAAAAAAAAAATCAAAAGCGGCGCTCACTTCCTTTCTCCTTCTCTCTCGTGAAGTAAACCCTAATTCTTTCTCCTTCTCGAATCCCACGACCCCGGACCCGGCCAGAAGAAGCGTTCACTTCCTTCGACGTCGGCGGTCGCCGGTTCAATCCTTCGTCGTCGGCGGTTGAGTCGTTCGACCACTCGTGAGTTCGGATCTTCGTCGTATCGTCGTCACTCGTCGCCTGGTCACTCCAAAGCTCTCATCGAGATCTAACAATGGCGGCAAGAGTTGCAAACGGCGATATTTCCGCCGCAAAATCTTCTCCTACCGTCGGAAGATTCTCGACGGTTTGAGTGAACTTCAAAGAAGTTGCATCGATCATTTATATTAAATCCAAAGCAACTTCTTCAAGCTTCTTACGTAAGTGTTGTTGCAACTTATGATTTTCTCTCTCCAACCCATTAAGTTTCTTCAACTCTTCATACCTTTTTGACAATGATCTCCCCATTTTCGTGTTCAAATGATTTCCCCCTTTATCTTCTCTCAACAATTTATAACCAGGTGAAATTGGTTAATCTTGCTGTTTTTACCGTCTTTTGTGAATAATGAGTTGATAAAACTGGTTAATCTTACACCAGGTGAAATGGGTTGTTTCAAATTCTTGAGATTTGAGTAAAAGTTAGCTGCTTTTGATCTATTTTTGATAAAATCTGCATCTTTTTCTTCTTCACCAAATTGGAAAATTGAAAGTTTAATTAGTTTTAATTTTGCTTGCTAATGTTGAAGCTTGTGTGAATCAAGTGAAACCTCTGAATTTGTGTTTTTCTTGAATGTCGCCATTGGTTATGAATTTGTGTGTTTTTAGTTTTTAGAGATTTAGTTTAGTTTTTAGTTTTGCTTGGTTTAGTTTTTACCGCCTAAATTTATTGTTGTTTATTTATATTATTGTTGGTAATTGCTTATATAACATATATTATTGTTGTAAATTTATTGTTGTTATATTATTGACTTATTATTGTTATATTTATTGTTGTTAATTTAATATAATTTGTTAAAGTGGCTAATTGGTGAATGATGACTATGACATTATGAACATTGGATTAACTTTGAAGGCTTGATTGATTGTGTTCAGGTAATGCACTAAAACCCTTGTTTTAGGATTTTTAGAATTGGACCTATCATGTGAAGTTTTCGGAGAGGCCATGAATGAGCCTTTGGTTTTATGTGTTGGTGGAATTAGTTGGAGATGGATAGGATTCCCTCTAATATGAAATTATTTGGTATATATGCATAATGCGTTGATATGAGATTATTAGTCATGAAATGATTTTATTTAAAGTTGTTTTTTTTTTTAATTAATGGATTATCCTATACGGGTATGCGTCACTGCACCCGTCTTTGTGCAACCTAGTCGGTAGTGACCAACTATTCATAAATTCCTAGATCCGCCACTGGCCTTATTCACCTCACCTTAAGGGTTCCGACTTCTCTGAACCAGGGGTTAGAATTCATTGACCACTCTACTTTTTTTTCACATGCTTAATTAGTCAAATTTGCACTTTGGTGATTGGTTTCCATCATTTATCACACTTGACACAATGGCGTGCGCGACCAAACAAAGACAAGATATGAAATTGCTAAATTGATGCTTATGGTCACCATATAAATAATATATGTCAACTGTATATGTTCACTTGTACCTCGTAATCTAAGAAAAAATGGACGGGTGACTTTAGAACACTCGTCCCTATTGAACATTCAATTCCAATTATAAAGTTTCAGATAGTTGTACTAGTTATAGTTAGAGAAGACCTTCCCTATTAGGCGTGGCGGATCCGTGAATATGTATTTAATGGGGTCAAAATAAAATTACTATTTTTTAGTAGGTTAAACAATCAATTTTACAAGAAAATTCCCAAAAATGTCAAATTATATAAGGAAAGTTTCCGAAACTTTCATATTTAATTTAAGTGGGGTCAACTGATCACACTAAGCACAGTGTGTCCGTCCCTGTCATTAGGACATAGTTTACTAATAAAACTAGTATTTAGGCCCGAGCGTTGCTTCGGGTGGTATTTTTTTCTGAACTTGATATGCATTTTTTTTCCATTTGCATTCAAATATAATTAAAAAAACTCAACATTTAAAAGGTACAAATATAATAATTTGGACATTTAAAGCATGATTAAAAGTTGGTTGAGATGGTAATTGTGTTATGTATAATAGCCAGATGTCACGGGTTCAAATCTTGTTGCAAGCCCATTTTATTTTGTTAGTTGACATGACATGTACACATTAGACAATTCTAGTGGAGTAACAGAGGTGCCACGTGGCATGTATACGTTGTCATACACGCCTTTTAATATATTAGTGTAGATGCAGGAAGCTCGAGCAATTGGTTGTCACCCTTTTGCCGAGGCAATGGAAAAGAGGAAAATGGAAGGTGAAGACACTAACAGGAGGACAATACAGAGTTGTAGCTTTTGACGTCAATGACATGCTTGAATGAGGGGTCATGAATTATTAAAGGAGTAATAAAAGTCAAATCACCTTAATGAAAGGAAAATAACATTGAGTGGAGGTGGTTGCAAGAGGGGGTGATGTGTTGTTATGAAGAGAAAGGAGGGAGAAAGAAGCTATTACTGTAGGCGTAAGTTTATTTTCGCCTACCGCGGTGTGAGCGCGTATTTGACTACCCTATTGTTAAGGTTTTATTGAAATTCTTTATGAAGTCGCCAACAAATTTTTGAGGAAAACTTATAAACCTAATTGTATATTGAAAAGCTGTAGGGACATCTTAGGGACTTATCCAATGTAGATTTCCCCATCCCGACTCCATAGATGGTCAAAATAAACCATAGATTGAGTTTGGGGATGAGGGTACAACACAGTCAGGAACCATGTTGCCCATTACTGGCCTCTACTAAATATATATCGATTCACAACAAATTTTATGCCAAAGAATAATCACATAATATTTTTATACACCCTAAAAATATTTAGTCTAGGTTGGTTGGGAAACACATAAAAGACTATATTTTAGTGACAAGTTAATAAGCAATCATATTACAAGGTACCTAACGGGTTGTCCAAATTACTCCGAATTAGTTAGAACAATTATTTTGGTCTTGTTTAGCAATAATAACATGTGGGTGATAAAAAAGCATGCGGGACAATCATAACAATATATAAAATTAAATAAGAAAATATCGTAGGGAGTTAGTATTATATACAAAACTTACAGTCGCGGGAATACGTTAACAATCTACATCACGAATATAATGTTAGTAACTTCAATAAAATAATAATAATAAGAAAATAAAATAAATAAAGTTTGTTAATTTATTTCACCCTCAGAAATTATACCACCGTCGGAGGTCGTTGATTTGTACGAATCTTGGAAAATTGAATATTGTTCGAGCCTTGAAAAAGGTTTGGTCTTGCGCTGTATTAGGCGTGGATGATGTATTATTATCAGTGGCGGAGCCAAGATTCTCAAAGTGGGGGGACAAAATCCGGACGTCAAGCATTCGGGGGAAAAAACTTAGAAAAAAAACACTACAACACAAATTGTTTAATACTTAATGTTTTACATTCAAAATTCCAAAATGCTTATAGGTGAATGTGAATTACTTTACATTTCGAAAAAAAGGGGTTGTTTTCCCTTAGCATTGGACTTGTTTGAATTAGGTGAATGTGAATCACCTGGACGTTTCCTAATTAAATTGATAAACATTAATCAATTACATATCACATGAAACTAGTTAATTATAAAACAACTCATATTTACAACATCAAAATTAGAAATTAGAAATTACAAACTACATGAACCTAAAACATGAATCAACAAATCAACTCAATAAATCATGACCAAACCAACAACAAATCAATTCAACTAATTCAAGTATTCAACCATAAATCCATAATCACAAATTCACAAGTATCACAAACAAACAATGATAAATATTACCTAAAAAAATGAAATTCAAAATTAGGGTTTAGAAGAAAAAAAACTCAGCGACTCCCCGCCCTTTGGTGAGTGGTGACCGGCTTGGATCAGGCGTCGGCGACTAGTGGCTCCGGCTCCGGCTTAGCGGCTTCATCGGCTTGTCATTCCTCGGTCCTCACTTTCTCTCCTTCCTTCGTTTGGTGGGGTTTAGACCCACCAAAAAAAACTTGAACGAAAATGCGAAAAAATAAACCCGCAATTCCATATGCCAATCTAACAATTTCGGATCAAAAAATGCCATAATCAAGAAATAAAAACAAAAAAACGAACCATTTGGAAATAAAAACAAAGAACAAACAATTTCGGAACAAAAAATGAAGAACATTTGAAAATTAAATCAAAGAACGAACCTTCAATGAATTTCGCAATTTCTTTCCACAATTTAACTCGATCTATTTGTTGATTTAGCAATTTCCTTCAAAAATGTAACTCGGAATTGGGGCGCAATTACCTTTCATAGAAATTTCAGAACAAACCCGCAAAATTCATCCGCACGAAAATGGAGAAACATGGAGAAATTTGGAAGAGTAGGGGAAAACCATGAAAATGGAGTAAAGAGGTTTCAAATCACCCAATTTGTTGTAGTTTTGCTTTGGAAATTCATCGTCCTCACGAGTTCCTTCACCTTCCTTCGAACTTTCACGACCTTCGTCGTTCCTCGGTCCTCGCATATCACAACCTTCGTGGTTTGTCACGGATGGCTCGTCGGCTCCGGCGGGTGCGGCTCTTGATCGGGAGTTAGGGTTTCAAACTTTCTCTCCTTCCTTAGTTCCTTGGTTCCTCAAATTCTCTCTCTTCCTTTCAAACTTTTTGTTTCACGTGTCTCTCCGTCTGGCGCTTTCCTTCTTTTTTTTTTTTTTTTTTTTTTTTTTTTTTTTTTTTAAAAACCGTGAAACTAATTTTTTTAAAGTGGGGGGACATCTGTCCCCCATGTCCCCCTATTTGGGCTCCGCCACTGATTATTATGTATAGTTAAAGGTTATAGTTGGTGTGTAGATGTTTGATGATGATCAGATGTGCTGCATGGTTTTTGGAATTTTAGTAGTATTAGTTTGTTGAATTGTTGTAAGCGTTGACTTTGTATTAGGAACAATTAAGATGCAGAGTGTTTGAGAATTGTGCTAGGCGAGATTAGTAGATGAATTGTTGTGCGAAGAGGATGAATTATGGGGTCAACCGGGATGGTTGATGACGATGCGGATCCAGGAATTGAATCGAGTGGGTTCGAACTTGTTCAAACATGGAGCCAAACTAGCCTTACTACATGCGGAGCGTGCGGCAAAATTTTCATATTAATACTTATATTCAAAGGCGTTAAAGACACTTATGCTGGTTGATTGTATTTTGAGTTGACAATATTTTCAATTTTAATCTTTCATTGAGATAAAAATATATATTTTTGCAACTATTAATTTAAAATTAAGTATTAAAAAAGGACATAATCTCATTGCATATATTAATCTTCATTCAATCAACCAATGAATTAAAACTCTGTTTGTTTTAACTTATATTGATAAATTTTGATAAGTTGTCTTTAGGTAAATAAGTGTTAGAAACTCCTAATAAAAACTCTCACTCGTGAAACGAAGAAAAAAAATAGTATTAACAATCAATAAAAAAGTGAAATCTGAACTAAATAATTAACAATTCACTAATGGCTAATAAATTATTAATACTATTGATAATTGATTGCTTAAGCAAGGAAATTGGAAGAAAAGTGAAATTAGACCAAATTCATTTCCAATTAATGTATTAGTACTTGGTGGGTGGGGAATATTTCTAACGAAAGAAAGCTGGAGGATTAGAAGATATTGGGAAAATAGAACCAAGAAAGTAGTAATAAAAAAACAAAGAGAGGGAAAAAAGGAGAAAAAAAAAGACAAAAAATACACATGCTTTTGCTGGGACTTGATCCCCTGCGACTTTAAGCATACCCAAGTCTTATGCTTCACGCGGAAAACACCACTGAACCATACTACATTACATATAGTGGGATATAATTCAGTGCTTCAGCTTATAAACATTTTTCTCTTTTCCAGTAAAATTCAGTTTTTCCGCAAATCCACATGGACTCAGTTGAAGCCACTGAACCCATGTTGGATCCGCCGGTTGATGATCGGGTATTGATAGGTATTTGATGATCAGGGAGGTATATGGGGTTATTAGGCTTTTAAGTGATGGTGAGGATTAGTGAGGGATGAATTAAGAATTCAGCCGTGAGATATAGAGGGAGGATGAAGGTGTGCGTGTTATGTGAGAGTTGGCCGTGAGATTATGAGTGTGAGGTTCGAGAGATATTGTTGCTACTGCCGTGTGATTTATGAGGAGATGCCGTGAGGTTCCCAGATGATAGAGGCTAGGGGTAATATATATAGGTTTAGGGTGGTTGAATTACGATAGATTTAGAAAATAATTGGGTTTTACTTAAAAGATTTTTTTATAAAATAGTTAGATAAAGATTTTTGAAAACACTTTGGAAAAGATGATTTTTATAAAAAATATATTTTTATTAATAAAACTAATTAATATTATTAATTAATTCTATTAATTAAATTGGGCTAGAAAAGGGGTTTTAAAAATTGGGGTTTCAAAAAACTATTTTTAAAAGGTTTTTCGAAGATGGGCTATTTTAAAAACGTTTTAGAAAGTGGGCTTAGTAAAACTATTTATTAAAAAGGTTTTCGGAAATGGGTTAATAAAAATAGTTAGGATATGGTTTGGGCTTAAAAAAATATTTTATTTTAGACTCGTTCTTTATTCATTCCTCGATCCGGACCAATTAGAGCGGGGTATTAGTCGTAATAGGGTGCTAAATGGGGAGACAGCGATTATGTGTCTACGAAGGCCCACTTTGATTGAGGCTTGTAAAACCGAAAGTCAAAGTATACGTGTCGGGGGGCGAGAATAATTCTAGATGCTTCTGCAACCCAAAACCACTCTTTTTACGCCGGTACACGCAAAATAAGCAAAAGCAGGTTCGAGACATGTGTGAAACATATTTGTAAATATGTAAAGCGGTTTTTCACCAAGTACCCACGACAAAAAAATTTATTCACCAAATACCCCCTTTTTTCAAAATTCACGGAGATACCCATGCCTTAAAAAAATTCACTAGATACCCTTTTGTTGACGGATGTTAGTCCTCCGTTAGCGTTTATTTACAAGTTAGCCCTAAGTTGACCTAATTAGCTCTAAATTGACAACCCTAAGTATCCCTAACACACTCTGCTCTCCCTCAGCAACCCACCGCCCACGAACCCTAACCCAATCCCACCCATCACCCCCACAACCACCGGCCCCACCGCCCCCTCCCCGGAGCCGCGCCTCCCTTCCCTCCCCGCCACCCGGCCGAATCCCCCTCCTCCCCCACCCTTCCTAATCCAGAGCTCGGTCGCTCCCCCCCCCTCCCCATCCCTTCCCCCACGCTCGAACTCGCGGCAAATGGTGACGGCGATAAGTCGGCGGGGAATGGCGGTGACGGCCAAGAACATGGGGTGCGGCGCGGGTGGAGCCGACTTGGGGTTCACGCATTTGAGTTCCTTCGTTTCTCTCTCTTCGTTTTGAGTGTTGGACGCGCCGAGCGTGAGTGGAGGGAGGTGGAGGCGCGAGGAGATCGAGGGGAGGGGGCTGCGTGGGAGGCTGTAGGGGAGGGTAGGGGGAGGGGTTGCGTGTGGTAGCTGCGGGGAGGGAGATGCGAGGGAGGTCGAGGGGAGGGGGACTGTATGGAGGTTGCGGGGGAGGGGGGGGGTTTGGTGGGGTTGGGTTAGGGTTACTTAGGTTTTTAGGGTTAATTATAGTTTTAGGATTAATTAGGATTTTAGGGTTAATTAGAGTTTTTAGGGTTAATTAGTTAATTAGTTAATGGAGCACTAACGTCAGTTAGCCAAAATGGCATTTTGGGTAATTTTTTAAAGGTCGGGAGTATCTAGTGAATTTTTTAAAAGGTCGGGGGTATCCGGTGAATTTTGAAAAAGTGGGGGTATTTGGTGAATAATTTTTTTGTTAGGGGTATTTGGTGAAAAAACCGTATGTAAAAATGAGATGGTGTGAAAGAAGGTGTCATGAGCTATTTCCGGCCGGCTCATGTCGGAGTTATGTTGTCTCGATTGATAATAGACGTGGATCGGCGGTGGTGCTGCCGCTTATTTGATTGATGATGAGTACGCGGGCTGGCGGTGGTATGTCGCCTCTTTGATTGATGATGAGTACGTAGACCGGCGGTGGTATGTCGCCTCTTGATTGATGGTGGTCCGCAGGGCCGGCGGTTTGTTTATCATTATTTGATTGATGTTGGTCATGCCGGCGGTTTGTTTGTGCCGTTTGATTGATCTTGGTCATGAACTGTGGTATATAACTCGTATGAGTTGTTCAATGTTAGGTACTGTAAACAATGTTGTCGGGATCGGGATCCCACTTTGAATCGGTGAAGGGAGAATGATCGAAGCCAGGTAGGATCGGATCGTTGGATCGTAAGATCCTACAAATTTGATAAATTGAGCAATCAAAATAATCATATGTGACTAGTACATGTCTTTCTAGTAAAGATAATGACAAATAAACACACTTTTCATCATATAAGATCGATATCTTTTGTTAATACATAGTTAACACGATTCTACTAATGTTATTTTAAAGCTTACAATCCAAATAGTACAAGGAAAATATCGTTTCTAACCATATTAAAAATTACATGTAAACAATCATAGTAACCAACAAGCTCACAACAATCTAATCTTCATTATAGACAAAGTTCTCGTCATCGGCTCCGGGTGGCAAATAAACACACTAGGTCAAATCTAGTTTCCGGTGCAATTTTCCTTTTCTTAGAACTTGACGGGACTCTAGAACACTTTGTAATCAATGGTAAGCTTTTGTCATCAAAAAAGAATTGCAGACAAACTAAACTAATAAGAAGACAAATTAAGCTTTTGTAATTAGAATTTTAGTTACAAAAGCACTAAAAATGAAAAATCAAAGCAAATATGAATACTAAATGCAATTATCCAAAATTCCAAATACTAAATGCAAGCTATAGGTTACCCAATAACTAAATGCAAATTCATGGTTGAATTAAGAACATCGAATAAGAATTGAAGAAATAAAGAAGGGAAGAACAAAAATGCAGCGGAAAATTTACCTTGATTTCATTATTGAACTTGGGAAACAAAAGAGGAGGATGCTTTGATTAAGTTGAGGAAAATTGGAGCTCAAGTTCGCTGATGCTTTATTTGTTAGAGCTCCAATTTCATCTTGATTCAAGCTGTTCAGCTCAATTTTAGCTTTAATTCGCTTGATGCTTTGAGTCTTTGACTCGGTAGAGGAGAGTGGAGAAGACTCAAGCTCTAGGGTATTCGCTTGTCTTAGAAACGTTAAATAACATGCCTTAAGTGTGGGCTTTCTTTGACATTATAGCTTTGGTAGATTTTACGGCTAAAAAGTGGGATCGATAGAATCGCATGGAATCGTGCGATCCTACCGATTCTAACGATCCTACACTATCCCTAGTTACGATCCTGCCTACATTATAGATTCCATGCACGATGCGGATCGTAGGATCGTGCGATCCTACGATCCGGTTGCGATTCTAATGACTTTTCTGTAAATACAAAGACACGGATATACGGACGAACAATTAGGGGACATGCACGTGTCCCGTGATGTGGGTGCTAGTGTATGGATAGGAAATGACTTGACTTGATTTGAAGGTGTTATCGTCATTGCATACATGTGTGCGCGTGTGTGTGTGCGACTCCATGACTTATGCTAGAATCCTATGGCTAAGGACGAAGGATGTAATGAAAATGAAGAGATGCGACACTAATACGGATATATGACATTAATGCGAGATGATATGATTTGATGCTAATGCGGCGATATGATGCTTTTATCATTCTTTTAGAAGCTCAATTTTCGTTTAGAAAGCATTTTTGAAAGAGGAGAAATGGGAGCCCCGAGGATGATCCACGTAGGTTATGATCGATTCGAAATGCGTCGTAGTTGTTACGGGCCTAAGTGAGCCCATAAAGCGATTAGGATCTTGTATGGATGTGGAGCCCACAATCTTTTATATCGGCTCGTAATGAAGTCATTTTCAAGGTACTCATGGAGCCTAATGATTATCTATACAACCAATGGATTATATATTCGATTTGGAATACGTTATAGAACGAGCTTTTGTAGCGCTTGAGTTGTATATGCTTCGAGGTTTGTATGTCAAGGGCCTAAGTGAGCCCATAAAGTAGGTTCAATCTTGTATCGGTGTGGGTTTTAAAACCCAGATTTCATGTATGGACTCGTAATGAAGTCCTTATTACAATAGGCCTAGACTTGGAGCCTATGATTTTTGGGTGGACCGGTGATACGGCTCCCGATTAAGATGGAGTTGATGAAGTATCCCGATTTGATTGTTTGATTTTGAAGATATCTCGTCACGCTTAGTGAAGCGTTTCAACCAAAGATTCCATATAGGGTTCTAAGGTGAAAAAAGACAAGAAAGGCCGAAGAAAGGAACACTCAGAATGATGAGGCGCGGTCATGCGGCGAGTGTTGAAAGGTTATGCTAAGGTTGGCTTAAAAGCGATAATATAGTTGAGAAAACGGCAAGGGATAAGAATAAGAAGAGGACGGAGCCATAATGAATTGACTCACCCAATAAGGTAGGTTAATGATGCGGTTCAAATCCGAGTCTAGTTCTAAGGGTATGGATGAGCATTGAAAATTCATGATTTTTTGGGCGATCGCACTTTTCTCATGGGCCTAGGCGAGCCTTAAAAATATGTTTTTGTATTAAGAAGGTCGGGCCTCAAAGAGGTTGCCTACGTATCCCTTGATGGAATCGGGCCGGTCGTAGCTCTTGGCATATTGGTGGTGCCCGAGCATTTTGTTTTGAGCCATTTTCAATGAATTAGGCATTGATTTAAAGAGGCCTTTGGCAAGGGTGAATAATGATGTAGGTTTGGTTTGGTTTGAAGTGGTCGGACCTCGGGGTGAGGTTTCCTACGTATCTTTAAGAGAATCGAGACCATTCGTAGTTCGGGTGATGAATGAGAAGATGCCCTTACTTACCGCTTAAGTCGCCCTTTTGGGTTTTCGACTTGGCGGGCTTTGGTTTGTCTTTTGTGGCTTATTGGAAAGCAATGTGCATGGTTGTTAAGAAGGTTTATTACGAGAGATTTGAAGGTGGAGGTTTAGACTCGAAGGTTGAAGGTTTTGAAAGAAAGTACTTGACAAAGATATTGATGGCTTACGACGCTTCTTTTTCGATATTTTGCACTTCTTTTTTGTTCATCATTTTGCTTTTGCTTTTTAATTTTCTTTTTTGCTTTGATTTTTTGATGTTGCTCTCTTTTTTTTGCTTGCCTTTTACATTGAATTGTTGTCAAATGCACTTCCCATGAGGTAGGTTAAGGGGGATGGATGTTATTTATTTAGGTTGAAATGGATGATAAGGATTGGAGAAAGGAAGGGATGCCTCTTTTATGCCAATTATGTTCATTGCTTTTATTAGAATAGTCATGAGAATTAAAAATTCATTTCTTTTAAGGGGCGACGGTCGTGATTTCCATTGATGCTCATTAGGTGCAAGGTTAGAAAAGAAATACTCATTTATTAATTGAAAATTATGAGTACATATTGTTCTTTTGAACTTATTTTAGTTGAACTAAAATTAAATTAACTAAAATGAGCGAAATTAACGGGCGGCGAAATTAAATTAGCCGGGCGAAATTAAATTAGTGAGCGAAATTAGCTGAAATGAAAGAAAGCGAATTGAATTGTATATTTAATTTTCTAAAATAATAATAATCAATAAGTATTAACATAATATTATCAATACTTATTATTATTATTATTATTATTATTATTATTATTATTATTATTATTATTATTATAATAATAAATAATAATAATAATAATAATAATAATAAGAATAAGTAATAATAAAAATAATAATAATAATAATAATAATAATAATAATAATAATAATAAAAATATATAATAATAAATAATAATAATAAAATACTAATAATAATAATAATAATAATAATAATAATAACAATAAATAATAATAAATAATAATAACAATAAATAATAATAATAATAAATAATAATAATAATAATAATAAATAATAATAATAATAAATATTAATAATAATAAAAAAATAATAATAATTAATAATTATAATAATAATAATTAATAATAATAATAATAATAATAATAATAATAATAAATAATAATAATAATAAATTATAATAATAATAATAATAATAATAATAATAATAATAATAAATTATAATAATAATTATAATAAATAATTCTAATAATAATAATAATAAATAATAAATAATAATAATAATAATAATAATAAAAAATATTAATAATAATAAGAATAGTAATAATAATAATAGTAATAAATAATAATAATAATAATAATAAATAATAATAATAATAATAATAATAATAATAATAATAATAATAATAATAATAATAATAATAATAATAATAATAATAATAAAATAATAAATAATAATAATAATAATAATAATAATAATAAATAATAATAATAATAATAATAATAATAACGGGGGCGAAATTAAGCGAGCCGAAATTAAATTAAGCGGGCGAGCAGAGTAGCGGGCGGCCGAAATTAAATTAGCGGGCGAAATTAAATAAGGTGGGCGATTGCGGCCGAACAAGGCGGCCGAAAGATGCGAAAATAAGTCCAAAAGAAGCAGGGCCTTAGAGGAAAAATCCTATATTAGTAGGGCGAAATGAGAGAGATGAAACGAGAAAATGAAATCCTAAGTCTAGACTCCTACGTCACGTGACAGAGACGGCTTCGTTGTTTCGGTCTTCATGAGGTCTCTTTACGAATGAAAAGAGAAAGAGGTGTATTTTTTTTCGTCTTGATTGGACCTAAAGCGAGCCCAAATGTCTTAATGAGCTATTGAGCTCGGAGATGTGTCTGCTTCCATGGCATTGAGGTCATTATCCTCGACATTTTTCAGCAAATCATTCTCAATCCGGATGCCCACATCATATACTCTTGTGAACCTCTCAAGACCCAAGTATTTGAGATGGTTTTTGTATCTAGGGAGGAGGTTAGAAATGAATATTCGTACCAAGTCTTTTACGGAGGCCTTGATACCATATGTGTTGATTTCTCTCTCCATGATCTGTTCAAATAAGTGGTAAAGCCTTCATTTTCATCTTGTTTAAGAACCTCGAGTTCTCTAAGGGAGGTTTGCAGTTGTGCGATCGATTCGTATTGTTTCATGAAAGCAATAGTGATGTCTTCCCAAGTTTCGGTTGCTTGGGGTCCAGGGAATAAAACCAATTTTGGCGAGATTGGGTCCAACGACATCGGGAATACCATTGGGTAGAGTTCGAGGGTCAAGCGATTTGATGATCATGGTTGCACGAAAGTTTCTTAAATGGTATTTTGGGTTATCAGTTGGTTTGAATTTAGTGATGTCAGTTGAGGAGAATTTTTCAGGAAGTTTCCCCTTCAGTTTAGTGTTATCAATGGGCTCAAAATAGGAATTTATATTGGTTACCCTATGAACAACACTCTCCATTTTCTTATTGAATCCGGGAGATTCACCGGACTCGACCTTCTCAAACCTTATAGCTCACTAGTACGGAATCGACGATTTGCGTCGGATGCGAGGCCCATTTGCGTCGGACATGGGTCAGACGGCCGCAGTCTCGGCGGTGATGAGAGACATGATATGCGTCGGATTAGGAAAACGCAGTTGAGGAGCTATTTGCGTCGAGACGGGTCTCGAGTGCGACACACATGAGCCTCGCCCCATACCTAATGCATTGGCCTCTCGCTATTTGCGTCGCATGATGAGCCACGTGCGGCGAGATGATAGACCATTTGCGTCGCACATGGCTCAGCACGCGACGCAAATGGCAGGCCCGGTAAGCCCGAGAACCTACCATTTTACGTCGCACATTATGCCACATGCGACGCAAATGGTAGGTTTTCTTAAAAAAATAGTTTTCACCATTCTAAAAGTTGCAATATATTAAATAACAATTCCACCATTGAAATTGCAAACAATTCTATAATCATTCTGATTACAGTAGAATGAACTCAATTATACTAAAATACAAACAAATGGGTGTTTTTTTACCCAAAAAAAATTAATTTCATGAAATAGAGAAAGGGTAACAGATTAAAAAACATGAACAAAAATCTATAATGAAAAACTTATACAATTGTTCTGTAATAAAAAAACATGAACTGAAATCTAAAATGAAAAATTATACAAATATTACAAAATAAAATGAATTAACCAAAAAAATCAAATCACTCGTACAACAAGTAGAGAAACATCCTAAAACAATCGAAATATAAAAGCTTGCTGCAATTTCTTCTCTTTCTCCACCGGATCTGCAAATTCAATAAATTATATTACATTTTAGGTTAGTTGATAAAGCGAAAAAATACCAGAAATTGAATTTTTGGCGGTTCAATTTTTTATTTCAACAAAATACCATAATCTGAAAAAATACATGAAATGAAAAGCCTCGGTTCTTGCAGACGATCCGAGAATAAGATGAAGAAATTTTCGTTCAGCGATAAAGTTTCTTGAGGAAGAAAAGATATCTGCTTCTATTTGAGCAATATGGTTTCTTCAGTTTCCGTTTTGTTCGAGCAAGGTAACCCTAAAACTTGATTTTCGAATGACAAGAAGGGTATGGAGGGGAGAGAAACGCTGACCAAATTACAGCAAATTTGAGTTTCGAATGATAAGGATAATAAGGGGATGGAGGTGAGAGAGAGATTTCACAAGTGAGGGCGAGGGAGATGGAACGCTATTAGAGTGGGAGAGGGAGATGCATTGTTGTGGATAATTCAAACACGTCGTTCTTGAATTCGTGACTTCGTTGCATGCGAAGGAGAAAGAGAAAAATAAGAACGGCGGTGGTTGATGATGAAGTTGTTGATGATGAGGTGGTGGTATGAGAAAGAGGGAGAGGGAGAGAGGGATAGAGAGAGAAGAGCGGTTGAAGAAGTTAGACAAAGAAGTTAAGGTTTGAAATATAAGGGAATGAAGGCGCGGGTGCGGCCTTATCTGCGTCGCACATATAGCCCATGCGGCGCGAGATAAGCCCAAATCATTAATTTACGCATTTTTTGAGCCTTATACGTCTCGCATATATAGCCCATGCGACGCGAGATAAGCCCAAATCATTAATTTACGCATTTTTTGAGCTCGTGAAAGAGGAATTTAAGTGGAATCATCTGCGTCGCACCCTAATTAACATCAGCAGATGACTATACGCGTCGCATGCTAGTTAAATACGACGCACATATTTCGTCTTTTTGCGTCGATTCCCTGCTTTGCATGCGGCGCAAATGAGTCTTCTGCGACGTTTGTCTTTGTTGTGCGCGTAGATGGTGAGACGTAAATCGTCGTTTTTTCTACTAGTGGCTATTTCTTCCATCATGCTAGATCGCTTGGCTAAAGCTCTAGCCATTTAGTGACTTGTTCGGTATTCGATGGCCTTCCCATTTCAATGTCGCTAGATTTGCATGGATCATCAATGGAGATTTAGAGATAGAGTGATGACGGAGAGGAGGCATGGAATGTAAAAATGTATGTTTGGAAAGGAATTTCATTTTAAAAAGTTGAGCTTTTAGAAACAAAATAACATCTCCTAAATGGATGATATTTTTTTGGATTTTTCTTTTGAATGCACCTAGACCTAATGCATGACTCAATCTATGCGTTCGAACCTGTAAAGGCTGCCTACATATCCCAAAAGAAGGAATCGAGATCGCTTGTGGTTGAGTGTAATATCCCGTACTTACGTGTTACTAATCATTTTATTTGTCGGATTAAGTATAAATTAAATCTTCCTAAACTAGGAAAACAAGAGTTAAAAGGTAATAGAAAGTATAATAACTTATTTCAAGTTACTTTTATTAAACGTGACTATGGAACAACAAGTATATATTAAAAATGAGAAACTAAATATGGCCAAAATTTACAAAAATGCCCCTATGGTCTAGAACTCTAGCCCACCTTCTTCCCTCTCACGGTGTCTCCTTTCATCGATCTCATATCCATGAATTAGTTGAAGGAAAACCATTACAACTCCACAAATTTTTCTATGATCTTGTCAGTAGCCGCCCATTTCAAGCCCAAAGTCGGTGAAGAACAACTCTTGAGCCAACAAAAATCTCAAGCGAAGATCACCGTATCTCCTCCATTAATGAACACCTTGACTAAGCAGATTTTTTCATGAGCAATGGTGAAGCTTTAAATCTTATAAATATCGATTGATTTTCATTAATTGCCAACTCAAAACTCAAACACAAAAATCGGAAGCAAGTTACTAACAAATACCCGACAACTTCCATTTTTCTCTCTCCTCCATTTTACCTCCTTCATTGTTAAGATAATTTAGGCATCTTATATTCTTGTATATATGTTTCCTTATCTTATTAGGGAAGATAGGTTTTTCCTTGGTTTCCTATTCTTTCATGATCTACGTATCATATATATTCCTTCACTTTAATGAGAAAACCCTAAGATTGTTTTGTGTCTCCTATCACTTTGTCATGGTATCGAGAGCGGGGTTCATAATTTTTCCAAAACTCCATTTTTCCGCCTTGCTGTGTGATGCATCTCAAAACCGAGTGTTACAAAACTCGAGAAAAATTGATTCTTCATCTCCTTTCTTCCTTGGACCACAAGATCGTCCGGAGATTTTATTACTCCCGCTCGGCTTACACACGATAATTATGCGGAATGGGCAGGTGATATTAAACTTGCCTTGGTTGCTCGCCGCAAGTTCGGCTTTGTTGATGGCTCTATTTCCCAACCGGAACCTCCGTGCAGAATCGGATTGGCTCACCCTCAATGCTATGCTCGTTTCATGGCTCACTGACACCATTACTCTGAAGTAAGAGTACTTTAAGCAAATATAGTGACCCTACTAGTCTTTGGAATCATCTTCAACAATTTTTCTCTTGTCAATGGTCCTCGGATTAGTGAATAAAATCTTCTATTCACGTTGTGAAGCAAACAAAAACTATGTCCATTGCTACCTATTACGGTAAACTTAATGCCTTATGGGAAGAACTAAATGTTGCTTGAACCTCCTATTAATTGTCCTGTTCTACTAAAGTAATGTGTATGCCTTTATATACTCAACGTCGTGAACCGCTAAATTACATGAGTTTTTAATGGGTTTATATTCGATTTCTATGCTCGACTTCGTACCAACATTATGTCACTTCAACCTCTTCCCTACTCTCAAGGAGCCTATCATCTTGCCATCCAAGATGAGAGGGTTCGGCATTCACTGAGTTGGTGCTTGTCGACAAGTCGAGTCGGGCCGGCGTTGTCGGTTTCTCGGTTTTAGAGCTCCTGGCATCTTTGGGCGTGGGACTACTCCTCGGCTGTTTGTGGTAAGTGATTGGTAAACGAGGCCATGAATCAGCTTCATGTTGGGCTCGTCTCACTTGTGGTCATTGTCCGAAAACGGAGTCACGGTGTTGCTCATTGCTACGACCTCCATGGATATGCCGACAGAACAAGGCGGGGAGTGGGTCGTGGTCGCGCACCGAGCCGTGCTCATGCTGCCACTGACCTCATTGGGCAAGATCCCAGCTTACGTGGGTCCGGGCGCGACCCGGACTAATGCCTCTCTCTTCACTCCCGAGCAATGGAAAGCCTTGGCGGGCATGTTGATAATGCAAATGTTCTGTCGATAGATTAAATGGTGAGTTTAATCATAAAGCGTGGATAATTGATCTTGGTGCCCTCTCATCATGTTCGGGAGTTCAATCGTGGTTGTTTGATTCCAAATCGCTGATTGCCCCGTTGGTCTTCCCAGCGGCACTCTTTGTTTTTGTCTACCATGGTCGGATCGGTTTGTTTAACATCCAAAATCATTCTTAAGAATGTCCTTTTTGTTCCTAATTTGAGCTGCAATTTACTTTCCGTTTCTCAACTTTGTGATGATTTGCAGTGTGTTGTCCAATTTCCTCATTCTATTTGTGTTATTCAGGACCCCATGAAGGAGCGGGTTGGAAGGGAGTAGGAAGGACGGTCTTTACTACTTAGTGGGCCCCGATTCTAGTTAACATGTCTCCATCACCTCCGATTCTTCTCTTTTTGACTTATGGCATCGACGTCTTGGTCATCCTTCTGAAAACATTGGTAAAATTACTTCCTCCCTCTTTGCAATCATAAGGGTCGTTTGCATCCTAGCTGTGAGATTTGTTTTGGTTCTAAACATTCTAGAACTAAATTTCCTTCTAGTGATAATAAAGCTTCTCGTGTTTTGAGAAAGTTCATTGTGATTTGTGGGGGCCATATCGCCATGTTTCCTCTAGTGGTGCCGGTTATTTCTTAACTCTTGGTTGATGATTATTCTAGAGAATTTGTATGGACTTATCTTTTAGTTGATAAAATGGAAGTATTTTCTATGTTCATGTCCTTTGTGGCTACTGGTTCAGCGCCGATTTTCTCAAGCTATTAAGATTGTTCAAAGTGATAATGGGCTGAATTCATTGCTTACTTGATTATTTCTCGTCGGCATCTTGTTTCAAACATCATGTGTGGGTACTCGAAACAAAATGGGAGGGTAGAACGTAAACACCAACACATTCTTAATGTTGCTCGTGCTCTTGAATTTGAAGCTCATTTGTTATCTATTTTGGGGGAATGTGTTCTAGCTCTTGCTCATTTGATTAATGCACTCCATCTTTGTTACTCAAAAGCTGATCTCCTTTTGAATGCTTATTTGGTGAGTCTCCCTTCTTATGATGCTCTTCGTGTTCTTGGGTGTCTTGCTTTTGCTCATAATCAAAAAACCAAGGGTGACAAGTTTGCTAGTCGTAGTAAAAGTGTGTTTTCGTTGGGTATCCATTTGGTCAAAGGGATGGAAATTGTATGATCTTGAGACTAAGGAATTTTTTGTCTCTCGCGATGCTAAATTTGATGAACACACTTTTCCTTTGCTTCATCCCTCTTTTGAAACACCTATTTCTCATGATCCTCTGCTCACTCATCATTCGACATCCATAGTGATTTTGATGATTTTTATTCATCTCCATCCTCATCTTATGATAATCCCCCCGCCCAATTCCATTTCCCCCCTTATCCTCCTCATAGGCCATCTCCACCAACAGTCCCGCTCCACAAGCTCGCTCTTCCCCGCTGAATAGTCCATCTCCTCCCCTCTTTCTTCACAAAAACATTTTGCCATTTCCGGCCAATTCTCCTCCACTCCATCCGGGCCTTCTCCGCGTCCGACCCACCTCGATTTTCCTCTCCTTCAGTCAGCGCTCTCCTACGCCTTCCCTTGGTCCTTGTCAGGCCCATTTGTGCCTCGGCCCTCGCGACCCGGTTCGGCTCCCTTCTCCCGACCCGCCTTCCCCTGCCTTCATCGCCTTCGATCCATTCCTTCCTTCCTCTCGGCCTGTTAACATTGCCCCCTCTTTAGGCCCTTCTTCGACCGATTCGGCTCCAAATGCTCAGTCCCGATCCTTTCTTGGGACGCGGCCACCGTCCCCAGTTCCTTCACTCGCTTAAAGGACTATGTTACTCGTACCATTATGGCTCCAGTGCTTCTCCGTCCTCTCCTTCCCTCAGGTTCATCTTCTTCTTCGAGGTACTCCATATCCCTTAGCACATTATATAAATTGTGACAATTTTTTAGCAAATTATCGGAAGTTTCTTAAGCTCTTATTTCTCGCGGAATACGTTCTTTTAAGGAGGCTATGAAAGATGCGGGTTGGCGTGCTTCTATGCGCTAGAAATTCAAGCTCTTGAGGATAATGGTACTTGGACTCTTTGAACCTCTTCCTCAGGAAAACAAGCTTTGGGAGTCGGTGGGTCTATCGTATCAAGTATCATTCGATGGCCGTATTGGCGTCTAAAATCTCGCTTGGTTGTTTTTGGTAATCATCGACGGAGGGCTCGGCTACAATGAACGTTTTGCTCCGTTGCCAAGATGACCCTTTTTCATTGCTTTTCTTGCCATTCTTTGCTTCTAAGCATTAAGGGCTTCATCGGATGGATGTTAGAATGCCTTCTTACATGGTGATCTTGTGAGGAAGTTTATGAAACTTCCTCTGGTTTTGCTTTCGGTCGAACCTAATCTTGTCTGTCGGTTACGTAAATCTTTGTATGGACTCAAGCGGGCCCCTCGGTGTTGGTTCGCCCAAACTTGATCTTGCTTTGAAAGGGTATGGTTTCTCACTGATCCCTAGTTATTCTTTGTTCACATTCACTCATGGTACTATTCGGCTCGATGTCTTGGTGTATGTGGATGATCTCATCATTTACAGCAGCAACGCTTATTTCTTGCTATTTCCCTTGTTCAAAGCCTATCTCGGTGATTGTTTCAAAATGAAGGATTTAGGATCTCTTAAGTATTTTTTGGGCATTGAAGGTTGCTCATTGGTATACAAGTTTGTTTCTTTGTCACCGGAGGTACTTGCTCTTGATATTATCTCCGAGATAGGTTTGTTGGGAGCAAAGCCGTGTGGTTTCCTATGGAGCAAAATCATCGTCTTAGTCGGATCTACTAGTGCTTTATTTGATGATCAGGAGCGGTATCGTCGTCTTGTTGGGCGGCTTATCTATCTAGCCGTCACTCGCCCTGACAAGCATATTCGGTCCACATTCTTTCTCATTTCTTCGGGCGCCTCGTGTGGCTCAGCTTCAGGATGCTCGCGGTTCGCGTTGTTCGGTACTTGAAAGGTTCCCAGAGCCGCTGGCATCTTACTTGAGTTTGAGTGACCTCACTCTTCGAGGTTGTGTGACTCGGATTGGGCGGCTTGCCCTATCACTTTCGCCGCTCTTTGTCAAGTTGGCTTGTTTTTTCGGTCATTCTCCTATTTCATGGAAGACCACGAAACGCAACATACTCTTTCTTTATCTTACTGCCGGAGTACTAGTATCGTTCTATGGCATTTTACTTGTGAGCTTAAGTGGCTCGGGTTTCTTGTTGAGTCTTGGGATTCATCATCCTAAATTTATCTCCCTCTTTTTGTATTATTCGATCTGCTCTTCATATTGCTCAAAATCCTGTGTTCATGAGAGAACCAAGCACGTTGAGGTTGCCCCGTCACTTTTTGTGCGTGATCCTTATCAAGGATGGGTTGATTGCTCCTTCCTATGTCCCCACCACGGCTCAGTTGGCTGATATTTTTACCAAGGCTCTTGGGAAGTCTCGTTTGATCATCTTATGTCTGAGTTGGGCATTTGTGCTCCCCCATGCTCCAACTTGAGGGTGTTAAGATAATTTAGGCATCTTATATTCTTGTATATATGTTTCCTTATCTTGTTAGGGAGATAGGTTTTTCCTTGGTTTCTATTCTTTCATGATCTCTTGTATCATATATATTCCTTCACTTTAATGAAAAAACCCTAAGATTGTTTTGTGTCTCCTATCCTTTGTCATTCATCCTCTGTTTTGAAATGGAGAAGTGCCCTTTCCTCCACAACGCCGCCATCCTCTGTTGTGACTTCGTGTACCACACGCCGGCCACGCTCGTCATCCCATCTCGTTATGCGAACATTTCCGTCGCACCACCAACGACCCACCGTCGCTCGCACCTTCCTCTCTCTCGCTAGTCGCTGCACCTCTCGCTGACATCTCTCTCGTCCACCCACACAACGTGGACTGACCCTCCTGAGCGAGACCACCTACGCGGGTCCCTACATTCCCCCTGAATTTCACCGCGGCGGCACCCTTCTGCACGGCGACACGTTAGTTGTCGCGCTTCCCCTGTGCTGCCATAAGGTATATTTTTTTTTTTTTTTTTTTGATCTGAGAAAAAGAAAACTAGGAATGAACCCCCAATCACGGAGGCCCTCTAAAACATCCTTACGGATGGCATGAGAACAATCAAAAGTAGTAAGAGGAAACTTTGTAGTGAGATTGTTTGGATCCATACCTTTTCATACCTTGTGAAATTTACCCCCGATTTCCCTCTTCGAAAGAGTGCGCAATAGAGACACTCTCAAAACTTGGACAAATCTAAACCTACATCATTAATAACGGCATTAATAGACCCAAGGGTTTCAATTTTAGAAAGAGAGTTGATATGGACGTTAAGTTATCTCCTTGATAAGGATATCTTCTAGATTAAGGAAGCAAATTGCTTTGTAACTTCTAAGACACCAACTGCCTCGGCTGAATGATAGAAAATCATTAGGAGCCCAGAGTTGCAACTGCTAAGATAGCATTACCAAGATAATCTCTAATCCCGAAACCGAAGGAAGCCCGCTGCGTCTTGATACTTAGAACCATCAAAATTAATTTTAAAAAGAACCTTGGGGAGGAGGGATCCCAACCTACTGGCCCATTGCCTTCAGCCGTCGAGCGATTATTAATACCAATTTTCTAGGCAACGAAGAAAATCCCGGGGGCTTTACAATGATTCCAATCATCTATAAATTTCTCGATTAAACGATACAGGTTGTCAGAGAAGGACTCCACGAGAAAAAATGGTCTTGTTGCTTGTAGACCACACGAAACCCCTGCCCATGGCCAATTGAGTTTTGCCATCCCCTAACATATGAATCCAAGCTTCAAGATTTTGACGGAAGGAATCTAAACACGCTTCCACTTAGGAATCACGAGGTTACCTCGGTCTTCTTCCAATTGAAGAAAAGAGATCGAACACCAAACTGACACTTTGAAAGAATAAATGGGCCTTCAGTCTCAGAAGCGACCACAAAATTCACATTGTTGTGTGGGTAAAAATTTTCACTTGCTCTAGTCCATCCTTCGTAGGTAAAACCATTATTACGAGACTCTCGAAAATTCTTAATTTTCAAGGTATAAGGGACTTCAAATCCACTTATACTCAGCAGAATCTCTTGAATACCAATCATATAGTGTGAGATGTCGAGCACTGTCTTGGCGAATAAATGCCATCGGCGGGGCCCCAGGAAAACTTCATCCCTGCCCACATCATTAGACGGGATGAAGATTTGGAAATCATAAAACAAATATTTCCGGGAAGAATAGCATTTAAACGATGATGATCTAAACTTTGGTTTTCCATCTGTAATAAAATCTTTGACTGTAATTATTGTTGCTATAAGGGTTTTGAATAATCTTACTTAAAGACATGGCCTTGATTATCATGCCAAAAAGTTAATTTTAACCCAATTACCAACTTGCCACCTATTACCACGATCTAAACATTGGTCTTAAAGACATAAGTTTTTTTCCATTGCCAGAAAAATTACGAGAGACTTTATAATTGAAAATCCCTATTTTTACAATACTTTTTCTTGGCGTAAGAAGACAAAAGTTGTTATCATTTTTTAATAACACTCGAAGAAGCTTCATTTTGATGGCGATATTTGTTAACATCAGCTTTCGAATCCTGGACCTCCATTTGCGCAGGGCAAATACGATCCCAACCTTCCTCAATTGGGTGACTTAGATTGATTATCTTTATTCCCACAGATGGTAAGCTCTTGCTGAGCTTAGCTAAAATAGTTTTCGGAAGCGGAAACTTTTGCATGCGGTAATTCGCTTTGAGTAGCCGAGATTAGCGTGAATTAGCACGCTCTACCGGCTGGGAGGGAATTAGCCTTCCATTTTGGTAATTGAGCTTGGACTTTGTTTACAAAGAGAGGCATAAAAGAAATTTCTTTGGTAACCTTGCAATATGGATAATAGGGCAGAAACTAAATAGCCTATCCAAAGAGGAAGAGTAATCCATGTTTAATATAGCTTTAAAGGAATCTATCGCAATAGTAGAAACATTCGAGAAGTACATTGAATAGATTTATTAAAATTGACAAGTTGCTGACATAGAACGTGATTTATCTAAAACGGATTTAATAATCAGAGGCTATCCTCATTTGTCTTAACGAAATATCATGGTATCATCATGAAGTTAAACGGGTTTTGACCAGGACTTTCCTAATGAGACCCCACTAATTTACACATTATTCAAGCTATTATGAATGAAATTGCCTAGCTAATAATTAGCATAAAATAAAAAATGGGGGCAATGGATCTCCTTGACGAATACCTAGATGGGAAAAATCTATCACCGGGAATACCATTAGCCAAAGCCAAAGAAAGGAGGGCGAAGACAAACAGCCACAGAATCAGGATAATCCAAACCATACTAAAACCCAAATGCTCAAGCATAGCATAAATAAAATCCCTCCAATATCATACGCTTTCTCGTATCTAATTTAATGGCTAACATCTCCCCATACGATTTTTTACGAAGGAATGAAAAACTTCGTGAGCAGGTAAAATATTATATACACTGAATAAATGATCAGAACCAAAAGCCCCTTGAAGTGGATGAATAATCTTTCCCTGGGTTATTCTTGTGATTTGCTAATATTTTGCCCTATTATTTTGTAAATAGTAGAACATAAACTTATT